>JAMXBC010000008.1:36895224-37230037 GCA_024138005.1 Lumnitzera racemosa
GAACTTTATAGCCTCATCATGCACTTGTTGATCACCTCTTGTAGCACTACCATCAACTCTGTTAACAAAAATTAATGCTCTTGTTATTGCAATTGGTCATTAAATTACGAAAGAAAAGCAATATTTTTGTCTCTTAATTTAAGCCATTTAACTCTCAATTTTTGTTTAAATGAGCACTCTTTGACACCTTATAGGAAATGATACTCTTTGAATGCTTTACTGATGGGCATGTATCATATTACTTAGGAAAGTGTACCTATCAAGTAATATATAAGGGACTCCATGGTCCAAGGTTGTCAATCCTACAAAGATTGAACACTTATTGGCTCATACTAAATTGCTGTAATTAAAATTGAGTAGTGATAATGATGATGAATTAAAAGGTTAAATGGAAATAGTGAAATGAAAACTAATTAATAGCTAACGACTATGAATGCAATTAAATAACAAAAACCTAATTAACCATAAAAAGTGATATCTAAACTATGATCACCAAAAGATTAATATGTAATAGCCTAAAGTTTCTAATGTATTTCTTATTCTTATTAACCAGAGGAGTTCAATTTCTAATTTAATAGAAATTACTTCTCTATTAAATTCTAATCGTAATTATATTCTAGCCGAATCTCTTGTGGAGTAGAACTCATTAGAATAGTATTAAGAATAGGAATTCTATAACAAAGAAAATATCCAAATCAATTTTGAAAGATATCTATAATTTATCTCTAAACTTAGAGTGAATCTTTTCAATAAAGGTAGATCTATTTATGTATTGCTCTTGCAACTTTAATACATAAAATCTAATAATTGAGTTGAAACCTTAAAAAATAATAGCTTAATCTATACAAAACATGTAATTGAATTACAATGAATAAGAGAATTTCAGTAGAATAATAACAAATAAAATACGCTACATGTTACCTTAATGTCATAAGTCTAGATCTCAATGATTTAATGCAACAAACATGATAAGAACAAAGACTTTCATGATAAATGGAATAAAACCCTAAAGAAACACTTTCGTTCTACTCTATCACGTCTTTCTCCCTTGTGTACATGTGTCTAACATCTATTTATATTATTTGGATAAAATAATCTTTGTAAAGGGGCTTATGGAGTAAGCTATTGCACTACATTAGAAGGATTCAAAGTTGATGGACTGTCGACCTCTAGCATTCTTATTGGTGTGCACTTTCGAAGCCTTCAGTCTCTCGTTAGAAGGATTCTCTCTTAATAGCCTGCCAAAGATGAGACACAATACATAAAAGAATGGTAGGTAAACTACTTGAGACCTTACCTCAAATATATCCTACTCTGTTCTAATCCTTATGTCGTTACTGGCCCCTTATGTATTGAGGCCAACCTACTAAGGTCAATACACATCAAGCCCTACTCCAACCAACTGGACTCTCATGTACCAAAGGTAATACCTCTTACATGTTAGGTCCTTCTCTTTTGGCTTATTAAACAGTGACATCCCTTATTCGTCTTGACAACTCTTGATACTGTCCATCTATGGCTACCACATCATAAACCTAACTTAGTTACTGCACCTAAAGATTCACTAATATGAACCTATTGATGAATTGCCACTTATCCATCATTTTTCTAACATTATAATAATTTTTCCTTTTTCGTCATTTGTCATATTTATCCCATACGTATATACTAAGAATCCCTTTTTCCTTTATTTTTTTTATAATTTTCCTTATTTATAATATTACCTGAAGGGCTTACTATAAATAGTCCCTTTTCTTTGTAACTAAAACATCTTACATTCCTTTTAGATATTGAATACATTTGTTCTTGTGAGATATTTTTCTTCAAATACAATCTCTTTACATTCTTATCTAATCTTACTGTGTAACTCAAGATTAGTAACAAGTGAACCTTGACATTAACTTATGCTTCATATTAAGCAAAGTATTGAGATGTGTTGTGTTCATTGATAAGTCACATCCTCCGAGTAGCTTTATGTAAGCTACCTTATTTTTCAGCTTTTTCACTTCATTTTCTTCGTTATTATGAAGGACCCATTTGGTTACCTTTTCTTACGGTAAGTCTTAGTGATTACTAAGCTCCTAAGCATATTAGAAGTAGTTGCTCCCTATTGCATAACAGCAAAGGTAGCCAAAGTAGGCGTACATTAAGTAAACATCACCATGAGTTTACCTAGGTTCTAATTAGTCACTTGTAGCTTATGCATTAATTATGCATTATCAGGGATACCTTCCTGCATGCCATTTCTTTGATTGATGCCTCCAGTTGGAGGTGGATTTTGGTCATTGGTCACAATAGAGGCATCTTGCTCTTAATTAATTTCATCAGCAGGATTGAATAGTCTTCACCTTGGAGGTACCATGATATAAGTGTCAAGTCTTCCCTCCCTAATAGAGTTGCCAAAACTGTAGGTAAAAGGGTTCAAATATGAAGGCCACATATGTGCTACATAATAAACATGATACACGTGATTAAATAAATGACTTAAGTAACTTGTATGGGATGATTAGGAGAGAATTGTTGGGAGGAGGGTAAGCAATCCTAACAAGGCTCTAACACCTATAGTAATAGGTGGAGGAGCTCAAAAGCATCAAACTCTACTATTGATAAAGGATATGGAAGTGTTCTTGTAATATTCAAGTGTTTGATCTTTCATAGGGAGAATTCGGCAAAATAATAGCAATCGTACCAATTTCTTATCATCTAAATAAAGGAAGGAGAGAGGTATTTATAGAGGATGACCATTGATCTCATCCGTGGATCATGACGATGATCAATAGCTAGAATTCATTCCTTCCCTTCATGGACCTTAGGTAGACCTCCTTTATGGACTTAGTCCCAATAAGGTCTTATTCTCTTATGTTATCCAATATTGAGAAGGGTTGGATCAAATAAGCCAATCCAACAAGCCCTACTCTAAGCTTACTATGCCAAATATCCTACAATCATGGACCTGACTTTGTAGACCTTAAGACCCATATCTAATTTTAGCCCTCTACAACTTTCAAATGGCAAGTGTTTTAAAAATCATGGCATGTCATAGGAATCAAGTTACTGGACCTCTGACCTATAGTCGAACCTAAGGACTAGAAGGGTTGGTATGACAAATCCTTCTATCCAACCAACCCTTGCTGAAGCCAAGTACTTCCTTACCAAGTTACCCTTTAGGCTGTACTATATGACCACCCATTTTGTTATAGTATGCCAAGTTGTTGATTACTCTCTAATACCAAGCGGACCAATTACTTAGCATCTTCCTCGTCGAGAAGCCGAGAGAGAGAGAGTCCGGACTGACTAAGTCATCCTTGTTCGAATAAGACCATCTGTTTGTACTTTTTGTCCACATCTTCTAATGACCTCGCTAATATAGCATCGCCATGTATATAGTATTATGTGCAAAATCCATTATACCTATAAGCCCCACAACTAAGCAATCCGAGGTTTCGATCGGTTGAAAGAGCCGATCGAGCCTAAATTATAAAGTAAAGCTAGAAATATTAGTAAACCAATCCCGTAAGTTTGAATTTAAGAAAATCAGTAATAAAATAGGAAATTACAAAATTTTCAAATTTTAAGTATATAACTCATTATTTATCGAAAATGCGTAAAATGCATACCGGTACTTAACGAATCGCTAGAGATAAATTATATATATATATTAAAAATTATAAAATGACCTAAATAATATTTAGGAATATTTATTTATACTATATATGAATTTACATGTAGGTATAAATACGCGTAATTACTTAAAATACGCGAAATGTACTAAAATTATACTAAATAATTAAATAAAATTCATAATTAATTAAGAAAAAATCAAGAAAAATAAAAAAAAATCATGGATGATCCAGAATTGGGTCGGGGCAGCTGGGAAAATAAGAAAAAAATCGGCCAATTAAATTAAGATAACATAAAAGCAAAAAATTAAGGGATAAGGAAATTGTCTTGTCCCATTTAATGCACAATAAATCCCCTAAATCCCTATAAATAGCAGGAAAAATCAAAAAGCTCATTTGGGCAGTTGGGAAAGTGAGAAAAAATAGAGAGAGGCGAAAATTGAGAGAAAAATTCAGGTTAGAAAAAAATTAGGAAAAACTATACAATTAGGGCCTCTAAAGGGAACCCTCACCAGACGAGCAGCTGGAAGTGAACGGCCACCACCACCACCACACGGTGGTGGTAGCGCCCAAGCCTGCCGACAAAGCCACAACGGCCGGCGGTGGTCGGAGCCACCCATACTGGTGAGTTTGATTTCCAGCCCAATTCTTGTGTAATTTTATGAAAATAGTAAATGGTTTTATAAAATTATGAAACTTGTTATTCTAAGGTTTTATTGTATGTAGATTTATGAAAAAATAACGATTTAGTTTAATCACGTCTGAAAATGTAGGGTCCTTAAGAAATCGTGCAAAATCGAGCATGATTAGAATGGAAAATAAATAGGCTTAGGAGTGTAGTTTGGAGCTCAATTTTTTTCTGTAAGATGCTCATGTGATATAGAACAGTGCTGTAGAGCCATTTTTTTAAAATTAATTTTTGAAAATTTTAAGTTAATTTTTAGACCTAAAATGATGGAAAAATTGGGTAATTTGAGGTTAATTAGGTGATTAAGATATTAATTACTAATTTAGATAGTAATTAGATATTTAGGGATGTTAATCTCTGATATGGAGCCCTAATCCTAACCTTTAGAGTATTAAGTATGGTTGATTTAGGAAATTAGGTAATTAATATAAGAAATTAGTAATATGTGAAATTGTAAATTAATAGATCTAAAAAATTAGGGTTATTTAGATAATATTAGAGTAAAAATCAAAATGATATTACAACTAAATTAAGATTGAATTTTAGTAATTATATAAAAAAGTAAGATTTTCTCACATCGGGGATAAATCCGATACCCTAATTAGGACTAGTGTGTACCGAATAGCTTAGAAAACTAAATTAAGACCCAATAGGATATTTGAATACTTGAGCTTAATGTGATTAATTTCACATTAGAATTCGTGCATGTTTAGGACTTAGAAATCAAACTAAAGCCTAATTTAGAAATTGATGCAGAAACCGAACTCGACTTTAACCCCAAACCTAGAATAATTATAAAAGACTTAAGACCTAGATAATTACGTATATTAAACCCTAAATAAAACATAACAATAAGCGTTATAGGAGAAAATGAACCTATAATCATTATATGAAAACTGAAACCACGTTTGTGTTATAGGGATGATCGGTGATAGCTTGAGCAAGTCGGACCTTTAGTGAGTGAGCGAGGAGTTGAGGTAAGTTGGGATTAATACAATGCTGTATTTTGGAAGGCATGAGATTATGCTTGGTTTGCTTGTTAGATAATTGGATGTGTGTATGTACTTAATTATGGGTGATGCTATGATTCTGTTTGTTGCTCTAGCATGTATTGTATGATTTGCATGAAATGATTGATCACCCTAAACTAGACTTAATCAAATATATGACCAGTAATCATAATCGGACATGCATGGCAACCTGTTAGGGGAACTTAGGACTCTCCGGCCAAATACTGACCCTTTCAAAAGAAATAGTGCAGGATTGCAAAATGGTCCCTTCTTTATCCTTAATCGAACTAAGTGACAGTAGAGGAGGTCGCGGCGAGGGTGAAGACGGTAGTTCGAAAGTAGTCGCGGGAGGAGTAAGGTCTCTATTACACAAGCCTAGGTTTGGTCGTGAGCTGTTGCATTAACGGTAACTCCTCAACCCGGATTAGAGCGGGCGCAATTTCTCTAATCTCACGACAGGCCGGACAACGTCGTGCGATGGCATTTGCTTGCACATGCATTGCACTTAATAAGTGATTGAAAACCTTGTTGTATATATGGTATAATTTTAAGTCCTCCATCTTAACTTATTGAGCTGTGGTTACTCATATCCTTATAGACGTTGTGCAGGTGCTGGCTAAGAAGCAGCAAACAACTACCCTGAAGCTAGCAACTGCTGGATCCTGGAGAGTGAGGAAAAACATTGAAGAATAAACATACATATTTTAAGGTCTAAGTTTTTATTTTAGAATTATTTTTCATTTTTAAATAGTGTAATAACTGAATTGAAGTGTATATATATAAACTTTCTCACTTTCTTAGGTAAATGATCTATTTAAATTACAAATTGTATACTTCAAAGCAGGTTAGTCGTGGACGCCTTGTGTAGATCAGGTCTAAGATAGCGGTTGTAAGGCCAACTTCTATCTTAGGATGGTTTACACAGCGGGGCTGTTACGACTCTGCCACTTCAGGGCGTGACAGCACCAATGATTGTCTTTCTTGTATATTCATTTTTACCTTTTGTATCTTATATATTACTTTCTTAGGAAATGCCCTTTTATCTTTTCCTTTTTAGGCAGGTTACCTTAACTTATGGGTATAAATACCTTTGTACTTGTAACTTTGACCATATTAGATCATTCTTAATACACTCTTTAAGTACTTTGTCTTCCCTATATAAATATTGTTTGTTTACTCTCGATATCACTCTTATCCTTTCCTTTAAGTAAGGTTAAGTGGCAACTAACCTCACTAGACCAATTCGTGCATGATATTGAATTGTGTCATGAGTTTTCGAAAGTTACATTGGTGTGTCATGTCCTTTGGAGCTGTTCATGGATTTTGCTTACTATTTCATTCCTCATTTTTGCCCTTTTCGCATTTTCCCCATTAATCCTTTTTTGAGTTTTCTATAAGCTAGGACCCATCTAGCGACTGACCTTGTTTGTTCTTAGTCACGGTTTGCAACAACATCTCCACAAGTAAGTACACGACCATAGAGTCTAGGCGTAGACTTCTCCTTGCAATAATTCTTTGAGAATTTGAGTTGAAATTAATGACGGAAGGATTATGGTCACAAATCACGGTAGTGGAGTTAGACTATGGTCATCTTGTATTAGAAATTGAGGACAATTATGATCTTCCTATTCGCTTAATTCTTAGACAATTCTTCTCCAATACTTGCTATCCTTAGGTTATTGTTTAAAATAGGTGAAAATTTCTCCAAAAATTGTTTAAATTCTCATCTTTTCATCTCATTGCTTCATTTGAGTCCTAAAATCAAGAAATAACTCAAATTAGTAGCTAAATTATCAAAACTAAATCAAAATAACTCGAAATACTCAAGAAAATAACATAAGAGACTTACTTTCTCATTCGTGAGTGAGACATTTCCATATTGAAGGATATTAGCTTGAATCATAACAAATTTGCCTTAGCATCCTTAACCATATAAGGGAGGTTAGAGAAGCCAGGGTGATTCAAGTACTTAAGCTTTAATTTTAAAAGCTTCAATTTTGAGATTATTTGATATGAGAGAGAGCTAGAAACTTCCTTACTCCATCTAACCCCTTGAAAGCTTCATGGTTATAAGTTGAAAATTTTAAATTTATAACTCTTCATAAACCTTTGAGAATCCCAAATAACTAATGTAAGGCAATGATCTAACAAAATATGTGAGAATAAGGAGGCTTGTGTTCTAGAGAGTGAGGTCAGCTATGCATTGTTCATAAGCACTCTATCTAACTTTCTACAAATGGGATTATTAGTGGTGACCACCTAAACCAACCATCTTTTATGGAGATCAATAGTGATGGAGCTTCTAACATAAGAAGTAAAGAGAGGAAGAAGGGGGGGGGGGGGGGGGGTTTGAGGGATGTGGAATTATTTGTGGAAGCGAAGGAGGAGAATTAAAGCAAGCTATAAAATTTTTCATGTAGAAGAAGCAGACATATTAGAAGGTAAAGCATTGGCTTAAAAGAAGGGATGTTAGCTAGTTATTAGAAAGGTTAGCAAAATATTGTTGTTGAGCCATATTCTAAATAGGTGATAGATAGAATATCAACTACAACTTCTCGATCATGTAAGATCAAAGGAGTCACTGCAGATATTATCTTTCTTATTTTTTTTAGATGCCTTTCTCATGTTTAGAAAGACAATAATAGATATGTTGATTGGGTAGTGGCTTAAGCAAAAGTAGGGATTGATAAAGTTCGCATCCTAACTATTATGGTATCTCTCCAATTAGAGTTCCCATCCTCTAGAATAATATTTTAAGACATAAAGTTCCTTTTAGGATAAAAAAAGGGGAAAAAATTATTAATAATTATTTATTGTTTGTGAATGTAAGATTTGATAACATATCCAATAACTATTTGGCTTTTAAATTATATTTGTTATGTCACTATTATATTCGAGTAACAAGGGAAATAGCATTATTGTAGTGATGTGTTAAGGGGAGTTGTGTAGTGTTTTCTAGTGTTGATTAAGTTTGTTGCTTGACTTACGTAGTAGCAATTGCAAGAGTTAACTAGAAAGAAACTTGAAGCTAAGTTTTTAAGGTAGCATTGCAAATGTAGACAGTGATGCTTATAGCCATAAAACGTAGGGCCAATAGATCCACGAATGACATACGAGCAGGTTCATGATTTGGTTATAATGATAACTAATTTAGTTATGATTGCATAGAGGCTAGTGCATCCCATACATATTAATGCCATCTCAATAGATAATTGAGTTATTCTTGATAGGCAAGATCTTTTTTACCTTCTCTTCCTAATCTCCCTAAGATAATTAGCTAGAGAAGTAGGTAGAAGATCTTAAAGAAGAAATGAGATAGATGAAGTAGTCAAAGAGGACAAAGGAGAGGAAGATGATAATTTCTATAAGTTAGAGGAAAGAGAAGCCTAAGCTCCTAAGGGTATGAACAATGTGAAGGTGCAAATATCGTGCTTCTCTAAGAGTGGGAACATTGATGAATATTTTGATTGAGAAGAGAAGGTCGAAAAGATCTTAAACTATTATGATTATGGAGAATTTATGATGAGCCACCCTAGTTAATCTAGCTATACGGTAATGTAGTAGAGGAAATTACAACTAACTTACATATAAGATAGTAAAGCTATAAATAATATCACCACCAAGTACCAACACATATAAATTGGTTGGAAGAAATGTCATATGAGCTTTACAGTGCGTAGATCTTCTCAAAGATTAATTAAGAAGTAGTTATCATTATATCCATATAAGGGTAGGTGATGGATAGTAGTAAAGCAAAAAGAGCTCAATAATAAAGATTAGCTATTAGTTTAAGCCCCACAGACTTTGTTTAAGTTTACTTGAGTAAAGAGTAGTTTCCATACAAGGTATTTAACAAACTATCTCTATGAGTAGATGGACCATTTAAAGTCATTTGGAAGATCAATAATAGTGCTTACAAGATTGAGCTACTTAAAGGTTATAGCATGTTACTGACCTATAATGTAGGTAACCTAACTCTATATGCACTTAAAGTTGGTTACATAGAAGAACCCTTAATTTGAGGCCAAATCATCAACACCCTTGAGGAGTTGATGGGACCCTAAACTTTTGAGTTACCCCTTTGACATTTAGTCCCATTACCAAGCTAGACTTAAAGGCTCTAAGGTTTAGCCAAGAGGATCCTATCTAAGCAACAGGTCAATATACTTGAAAGGCTTACTCCCGCACTAGTTTCCAACTTGCTTTAACTTCTGCACACTTGTCTGAGTTATTAAACTTGTAATGCCCCAAAACGAGGCTTAGTAAGATGGTTTAAAATTTTCATATCACTTGTATACTCATAATGTAAAAACCACTTTATAAGTCAAAGGTTAAAAGACCTTAACTATATGTGTATTATTTACACTTAATCTTATTATATTAACTTATTATATTATATAAGTAACTAAGAATGACCAATAATCCATAGTTTGTTAGTATTGAAAAGAATCAATATCCCTTACCAAAGAATGAGATTAGGTAAGTAAATTACAAATATTTCTATCAATTATTTAGAGTTGTGAAAGTACCATCTAGTTAAACATATTATCTTTCTTTTCCTATTAATCTATTATTCTACTAGCTAGAATGTTCTGCACTTAAATCTTAGCCTAAATCCCAACTTTCAGTTAACTTGTAAAATAAACTATAAGAGGATAAGCTACATTTAGCTTATTGAGATATTCCTCCTATTATACCTTTCAAGCAAAAGCAAGTAAGTTAAGTTAACAACTGTATGAATGTAGATACCATATGTAATGTAGCATACTTATATATACAGCTATTTAGAAACTATATATAACTTGAAATTTCACCTCCTACAGCTAGGATTAGAGATGATGGTCCATTAGACCCAATTTCTAGTTACACCTGCCTCTAATCCACTAAATAGCCTCATACGAGATCAATATTATCTCCTTTCTAGCTTTTTGTTTTTGTTTTATTCAGCCTATACTACAAGTATGGATGTGAGTAGCATATGTAGTCTACTCACTCCTAAGTAATGAACTCAAGGATATGACCCTTGGCCAAGTAGTTGGCATCTCCAGCACTTAATGGTCCTATGGGGAAAGGTAAGGCCATGTTATACGTATGTACTGTACGAGAAACTATAATAATAAAATGATGGGTGGGAGCTTCATTTTTCAATATCAAGTCAGAGAGTTATGGGTCTTTATTAATTTGGCCTTACTTGGCTTTATTCCACATTGTTTTGGGCTTTCTTGCATTATTTCAAATTTCTATTGGGTTCTTGACTCTTTTTGGGGCCTTGATTATATGTTTAACCTTAAGATATTGAAATTTACATCTATTCTTTGACCAACTTCTAGTCTTTAAATTTAAATGTCTAAATAATGGGCTTATGGCCTTATTTAAGTTAGTTTTCAAAATGGGTCTTCCTATTGTTCTAATGAGCCTATGGAAGTTTTAATGGACCTCTTAATAGATTTTCTATTTCAATGGAACTACCATCCATGTTATGTTTTCAAGCTCATTTTATCAATCTTTGCCCAGTTAGTGGTTTTTAGCTCATTGTAGCTACCTAAGGCTTAATACTTAAACTCAACTTAATTTTTGTGTTGAAAATTTAATAGGGGTTTTACTTGAGCTTTAGTTTTGGTCAAGAGCATTTCTTGGGCTACTAGAGTTATTTTTAGGCCTAATTTTCAAGTTTATGCCCATTTTCTCATTTTAGGCAGTAAAGCTTAAGCTTAGCCCACTTACTTAAGCCTAATACTCAACTAAACATGTCTTACTAATGTGTACTTGTAGATCTTTAGGTCTGATCAGTTCTCCACTAGGTAATGATTGAGTGGACTCGAAGTTTGGTTTTATGATTTTGTCCAAAGCTTGCATCTAGAGTTGCAAACTAGTTCTTAACTTGATGAATTGAGTCCAAAACTTGTATTAACATGTGCAAATTACTCTTTTATATAATTTGATGTACATGTTTAGTTTGGATCTTACAAACCATGGCTCATGGGTGTGTTTTTAAGGCTAAACTTTCATACTTTCTTGTTATAATCATATTTAATCACTTAATGAGCTCCTAGAAGTATGTTTAAGCTAATATTTCAAAAGGAAACCTAAAATAAACCTAGAATCATGCTTGTAAGTTTTGGTCAAGCTAGTATGTCAAGTTATATGTAGTTTTTCTCTCATTTTCTTAAGAGTTTAGAAGCTTAACATTACAAAATTTGGAAATACATCAAGACTCCTTACAAGAGGATACATAGAGAGGAAAGATTTAAACTAGATAAGAAAATACAGGTATGAAAATTAAAACTCTTAACCTACTAGCTAATACATGGAGGGGTAAATATACAAAACAAGATGAGGAGAAGAAGGGTTCATTATTATCGCTTGTAGTCCTTCTTAGCCTTAGTTCTTTGGCTCCTTATGTTCTTTAAGTTCTCTTCCATGTTATTCCTAATAGAACCTTTTCATTGGATTCAAAATAGGGTTGAAATGGTGGAAGTTGAAGATTGGAAGGTTGCAATTTGAGCGCTTACATTTAGGTAGGGGGTGTTGAATAAAGGTTAAGAGAGTAAAGTTTTGTAGCAGCTACAAATGGTTGGGTTCGATCGGTTAGTGGAGTGGTATAGCATTTTTGTGTGACTAAGGTGGTGGTTTGGCCTTGAAAGGAAGGAGAAATTTGAGTATTACTTGAGAGTGTTCAAAGGGGTCGTAGTGTATCCTTGGAGAAAGGAAAGTGAAAGAAAATGTCAAGTATATTAAGGCCCCTCTAGGTTGGCAACAAGAGAAGAAATGAGAGGGATTTTAGGAATGAAAGAAAGGAGCAAATGGGTCAAAATGAAGGGGTTTGGGGTGGAGGGAGGGGGGGAGGGGGGAGGGTAAGCAAATGGTGACATGAGTTTGAAGGGAAAAGAAAGGATTCATGTTCCTAAGATTTAGCTAAATTTGGTTAAGGGATAATTTATGGTCTTCTATATAAGTAATGCAAAAGTTAAAGTGCAAAATTGAGTCAAATTTTTTGCATTGTTATGTCATTTCATCTTAGAATTGTACATATGTTATAGTTAGATATTGGTTGGCTTGGTTGGTTCGATTTGATTAATGTGTCCAATTGTCTTTTGGTTATAATATTTTTCTTCCTAAAATATGTGTAGGACCACTTATGTAGGCAATTAGGGCATGATTTGGCTATTGTAATTTAATTTAATTATTATTTAGTAGCTAACACTAGTTATTGAAGTTAGATTATGTATAATAAGGTGCTTTAGGATTAAATTTAGCTAAATTAAATTATTTGGTATTTTTAGGTAGAAATTGTTAATTAATAATGCTTCAATATGGAACTTAGGCATTGTTTGGTATTTTACTTTATTCTATAATATTGAATGGCCTATATTAGAAAAATTTTGATCTTCCAATTCAAATTAGGGTTTGAATTGAATTTAGGGTTCTAATTTTATGATTTTAGTATCTAAGGTATATGATAAGGGTTTTTGAACTAATATCTAGGGTTTTATAGTTTGTTTGTAGTTTTCAGTCATTATTTTAAGGTTTTTGATTTTGTATTAGGGGTTTTGAAACTAATTTAGTGTTTAAATTTAACTCGTAGCCTAAATTTAAGATTTGAGGCTTTTAGGATTTTCAAATTCATTTTAGGATTTCAATTTCAAATTTTTGTCATAAGTAAATAAGGTCACATATGTATACGAAGCAGTTTATATGTATAGGGCAAGATTATAATTTTATTGATTTAATATTTTAATTGGTTTAATTAAATTAAGTTAACGCTATACAATATTTCATATATTTTAACTTACATGATTAAAATTACATTATATGTGTATCTATACATATAAGGGTTACTTCCATGTAGGTAAGGGTGGAATAGTAATTTTATTAATTCATTGCTTTAATTGGGTTCATTTAATTAATTGTTATTATTTAGAAATATCTCTAATTGGTTAATATCAAATTTATACGATTTATAAAACCTGACTTATTTGTTATTGTCTTAGGATTTTCTTTACGTTTAGGGTTTAATTTATGGTTTTTTATCTCTAGGGTTTTGGTTTTAATATTTTTATTCAACTCATGGTTATGATCCGTAGTTAGACGCATTTAGGGTTTAGGATTTTTGTATGTGATTAGAGTTTTCAAATTTCATATTGAGGTCTTTAGGTTCCTTTGAAGGTTTTGTTTGAAGATTTTTATCTATTTTAACTTCTTTGATCTCATTGGGCCTAAAGAATATCTACCGATACTTAGTTCGATTCTATATCTAAAATGCAAAATTTATGAGATTTACATAACCTTTTAAAGAGCTTTCTGCCAAACCTTTTAGTAACTTATCATGTACTGCTTATAGCTAAATTAACACTCTAAAGATGGTCTTTAACCTGTTATAAGGTCTCTCACATTCTAGCTAACCTATTTGCCATCTTTGCATCCTACATCAACATAGATGGACTCGATTGCCACTTCTTTCTCTATACAAATTCTTTATAGTGTACTTACCCAACGGATTTTGGATACATGTCTACTTACTTTCCTATGCATTGTCAGAAATTTTTTTATTCGTTTTGTATTATGGCATATTTTGCCTTTTGTAAAGTATAAGGATAATGTTAAGAACATTGCCTTTCATTTACCCTTTTGTTGCCTTAAGAGCTACTATAAATAGCTTCAAGCATTGTAGATGCTCCATCTTTTGATTCTTTGATAATAAATATACCTCTTGTTTTCTTGCAAGGAAATTCTCCAAGTTAACTCTTATACTCTTATCATTCTAAAGTAGCTAAGGTTTATTATGAGTAGACCCCATCTGATCCTTGTACATCATATCAAGCCATTGAGTCATGTTAAGTCTTTGTGGTGCATCATATCTACGAAGGTTGCTTCACGGTTAGCTATGTATTCTTCATTTACCATTGCTCATAATTCAATATTTTGAGGGACCCATTGTCCCTGTTGTAAGCTCTAATGATAGTCAACTCTAGATATACTATAAGCAAATCTAATCTACATATATGGCACCCTCAACAAAACAACATGCACCAATTCATTAGTGTAGCCTCAATGACTACGACAAAATATCAAAGAATCGCCAATTCCCTATATAATACTATAAAACACATTGCATCGATTAGAGCATAGTGCTTAGGTTTAGCCCTATCAATCAAATCAATCCCCCCAAATGCTGCCATACATTGATAAAAAAAAAGCCAGAGAGGAAATGCCTAATAACTTACTCTCTATGACTGAATAACAACCATAAAGAGTCTAAAGGGGGAGGGATGAGGTAAGGAAGAAGTAAGCACCTAAGTAAGAAAAAGCACAAGATAGGCTAAAATACACAAAACACCACCCAATCATGGTACATGTACATATAGCTAGATAAAAGCCTTCCCTCCATGATATACGAAACACCAATTGAACCTACATCGGACTGCCTACTCACCCAAGTAGATCAATCCTAACAACCTTCCACTACATGCAATTGGAGCAATGTACTTCCAACCTATGCTAGACCACTCACTAGCCTAACTACACCACCACAAGTGGAGCTTTAGCCTACAATGTTAACAATAAGAAAGAGGTATCCTATGAGAGCTTAGCCATTTAGTCACTGAGTGTCAAGGGAATAGCCCAACCCATAGCCTTCGAGGCTTAGTCACCAACGAGAGTCGGGAGGAAAATGTTGGCAATCAACCTTAGCAAAGGCCCAACCTGTCATACCCATATAGCTGGCCTACTTAAAGCTTAGAATCGTCCTTTATTACTGAGCCCTATGGGATTTAAGCCAACCTCCTCATGGCTCAATGATAAGGAAGATCTATTGATGGTCAATATTGGAATGGTTTTAGGAGAGCATGGCCTATGCCTGTGGTCCCTAAACCCATTTACATAGTTGGTGACACTTATGTATCCCATGAGGGGATTGCCTTACACCTGTTCATATGACGCCTACAATTCATTAAACATGATATGATAAATAAGACTTTATGTCGTACATAGCCTAAATTATATGGCACATGTATAGCATTAAACGTGGAAAGATAACTATAAGGCTTAAAACAATCATGCAATAATAGTATGATGGGATCATACCAACCTTGAGCCCTCAAACAGCTTAGATTTGGACATCCTAAGTTATAGACTATGAAGTGATTGAAGCTTAGGGTATTGTCTATAAATGCATTTAACTTCCTTCGCCCATGGTAAGCACACTTCCGAAAACTCTTAAAACTTTATCTTTCGATATACCTAATTCCTTCAAATATTGACTTAAAGTATCAAAGTAGCTATATTGGATAAATTCTCAATGATTTTCACTTATCCTTATTTATCTTACATGTCTTATTAGGCCAATCTATTTCATGTGCTCCCATTCGAAGCCCATCTACCCACCTATTTTAACCTAAATACTTTACTAGTATGATCCAAGAATGACAATAAAGATATGAATATATGATATCAAAGAGTAGCAATAACAAAAAAATTTATGAAGTCATATATTAGTAGCTAAATCTTCCTATAGAATTACTCATTAGTAAAGTTAAAAATTACTTAAGAGATTATATCAATTAGCATGTTAACAACATATACTTACAAATAATTATATGTACATGATAAAAGACTATTATTTGTTTATATACATCACCATTTTATTGTTATAGTTTTAAATGAAATTATGCATAATTTAGAAAGAATTATCATCTTTTAAATTATAGAAGTAAAATATTATGAATGTAATAGTTGCGTCATTTTGAATTTATTATGTAAAAGTTATAACTATTCTAATTGTTATATTTGTATAAAAAGACATGGTCTTAAATAAAAACTTATGAAATTTTATGTATATAAAAGGTTATCTAACCATGTACTTTATTGTATGGAATAAGGGAGAAATTGAATTGCAATTTAATAAGAATGGAATAGAAATATAATGATTATTATATATTCATTACATTGTTTAGTTGGCATAAAATAACATTAGAAATTAAATTGGAATAAAATGAAATTATCCATTAGATTCCTTTTATAGGAATGTAAAGTGATCTTTACAAGGATAAAGGCATTTATGGCAAAGAAGATAAATGGACCATTAGCAATTTCATAAATGAGGACATGAATTGTTATTCAATATTTTGCATAATAGCAATTCATATCAAATAGCTATTTTGTGTCTAAAATTCAACTAAATATTTTAATAGCAACTTTATATAAACTAATAGGCCAATACAATGGCTATTCCATCCAAATGAACATGCAGTACGTTGTTATCAAAATTTGGGTTAATGTTTGTGATCTATAAAAGAGCAAATGTAAGGCTTTAGGGCTAGTTTATTGTAGCCACTTCAATGCTTAAGTTAAGTATGTGTTTAAAGTGTAAAGAAGTAAGTAGGTAAGTAAGCGAGTAGAATGCATGGAGAGTTCTTATAGTGGTTGATCACTTATATATATAAACTCTTATCTAATGATTGCATCAAAAGGCAGTTAAATTGCTAATAACATTGGCATTTCTTGAATTTAGCCATGTTCAATTCGTGGAAAGAAATGAGCAGTTGAATAGCTATTGTCAAGGTAATTATTGAACTACTTATGCCTTTATCTTGACATTTGAACAATTAAACTCGATGGGTTAGGTCGTGGTGATTCAACCTTAGAAAATGTTGGCCTAGAGAATACAATGAGCCATTGAATCTCTAGGAATAGTTTAATAGTAGAAATGCTAATCTATTGGTGCTAATCAATCAAAGGCTAAGGTAAGGCTCAATCAAGAGTATAGTCATTGTACATGATGTAACTCTTGATTTAGAACATGTTGGCATTGTGTTGGCACCTTACTATAGGGATGAAAATCTAACATCAACATTTGCCCCTTGATTTCTATAATCAATAACTCGAGTATGGGAATAATACTTGGGTAAAATTTCAGCATCTATCAAAGCAAGCAAGTGACAAAACCTGTGTTATGCTTAATGTAATACAATTATCGAACTATTCCCAAACACTTTACCAATTTCATTTTTATGCATTTGTCCTAAACTAACTTTATAGGAAATTGAAACTTCCAACTCAAAAGTCATGACCCTTCACTTTTCTACTTCCTTGAAATACGTATGACAGCTATCACTTCTGTAATCATTACCTTTGCGTTTGGTAACTATTGGTAAGATGTTACCATTAAATTACTGCACGTTACATATATCCACCATCGAGGCCATCGGGAAACAAATTGAGTGTCTATTCCTAAAAAACTGCTATTTTATTCCTTAAAAACCTTGGACTGCTCATTTCCTTCTTCATTAGTCACAAAAACTTTCTACATCTTTCTCAATTATTCAAAAACTTTCTACATCTCTCGTAAGCTTTACAAAAGCTTAAAACTTCTTTTACAGTTTTTTGGTTTTCTCATAATAAGGTATAGCTTGCACTAGAATTGTTCATTCTTGCCTCTCCTCTAGCTGTGGCAATGGTGTCGGCTTCTACCAGCAGTAGTAATGGTGGTTCAACTTCAAGTTGTGGTAAAGCAATTGATAAGTACGATAAACTAGCTTGTATTGAAGCTCTTCTACAAGATGTATACCCTAATGATGGTGAGGATAATAAACCTCTAGTTTGTCTTTTTAATAACATAATATATAACATCAAGGCTTCCAACGGAATTCAAAGTTGTGCCAATAAAGAAAGTTTTGCAAAATATACATATTTTCTTGCAAAGCTTCATGAAGATTAGAAGCTTAAGAAACCAAGAAGAGATGAAAGAGTTAGTTTCCAATTAAGGATGAGTTCCATGTTTATCTTAAGTATTTTGAATTTGCTTTGTGTTTTCCTTTATAAGACTTTTAGAAGGATTTTTTTTCAATTATTTTTGCGTTTTGCTAAGCATGTTCTCACCGAACACATGTAGAACTTTAGCAACTTTTGAGATTATTTGTGAAGTGGTGGAGGTTAAGGCTATCATGCAACTATTTAGGTATTTTTTTACAATCAAATGTCAAAATGATGGGTGGTTTTATGTTACTAGATATAAGAGAAAATTTATAGATGGGTTAGAGTCTAAAATCCATTATTAGCACAATAAGTATATTTTAATAAGGCCAAAGATTGGTTTAGATTTTTGGAATAAATGGATAGAGCACATCTAAGTAGGTGATATCAAACTTCTTCCCAATGATGAGCTAGCTGCTAAAAAAATTAAGGAAAGGAGGAATAAATGGTTCTATTAGGATGTCAAGGTGATTATACATTGGTATGAAAGGGGTAAACCAATCTTATTAGAGATGAAGATGAAGGTATTACTTGATCTCTTTGCCATATCGAGCTAAGTTGGTTAAACCGAGGCCAGTCCAATGTTTGATGAGGGGATTCTATTTTCTAAGCTTTGCTCAACATGGTCTTTTAAGTATATTTCACTTTGTACTTTATTTCTAATCTCTTTTTTTATTTTTTTATTTTTTTATTTTTTTTTATAGATATGGGTACTGGATAAGTTGACCCAAAGAAGCATTTGGGCCAAGCAAAGGCCAATAAGGCCTAAGCTAGCCTTTACAAAGAAGACCACTCAACTGACCCTTAGGTAAACCACTCATGCTTCGCAAATTGTAACCCTAAGGTCAAATTCTCCAGTAGAGGCTTCTACTTTGCCCACTGTATTCTCACTAAGGGGTCAAAAAAGGGGTATAGGCAAAGGTATCGAGAGACTACCTATGGCCAAAAAGTCTAAAAACTATGGTTCTTCAAGTGTAGCTCTTAACATTGATGACAATTCTACTCCTTTACTTGTGTCCGCTACTGTTTAGAAGGAGAGAGCTTTTGGAATTCCCTCTATTGATTTGTTTCACAATAAGGTGTTTATGATTTTATGCCCTTATGGGATAGAAGGATTCTGTAAACCTTAGGGAAAACAGCAGTTGAATTTTAACTCAAGTTCGAGTGTCTTAAACTGTACAATAAGTCGATAAGGCTAATAATAATAAAGAAAAACGAAGTTTAATAAATCAAATATAACATCGATAACAAAACCTTCAGAATTTATCAAAACCTTAAATCGCTTACTAAAACCCTAAAACTAGTTTATGCATCATTAATCAAAATCGAACTCAAAATTGCTCGAGACCCTAAAATCATAAACGTAAACCTATAAAATAGTTAAATATTACACAATAGCAATAAAATTATGGTTGAATGTAATTTTCGACTAAATCGCCTATTTGTACGAAATTGTAATGAAATTACCATAATAACTTGTAAAATTATAATTGTAACGAGTACTAGTTAAATTGATAAAATTTCACAAAATTTTGAAAACTAATCTACGAGGAGATTCGTTATAATTTATATGACTCGAAAAATTACACATATTTAATAATAACTTTTATTTTCCTTCTCTTCTATTTTCAATTTATCTCATTTTCTCTCTTCATATCCACTTTTTCCTTCCCCTGCACAAAAACGTAAAGAATAAAAGCTAAGATCAAAAGAAACAGCCACGTGATGTATTTTGTTTATCTTATTTACTTTAATAAAAAGTAAGTTTAGCTTAAAATTGAAGCTACATTACGTGAGCAAAAAAGGAAAGCATATAAATATGGAAAAAGAAAAAAAAATGCACAAATACACACATAATCTGCACATCGTGAGAAAAAAAGAAAGAAAAAGAAAGAAAGAAAAGAGAGAAAGAAGGAAGAAAAAGAAGAAGGAAAAGAAGAAAAGAAAAAAAACTACAAGGTAAGAAATTTATTTTAGAAAATATATATGTATATGATAGTATATATGTGTAGAATTATGGTATTTTTATGGTATTGTATGGTATTTGTACATATAATACTAATAGTATATGTTTATGTATATGAATACCTAAACTTAATTATATATATTAATATAAGATTAAGTATGTCTACATGTATGTACCAAGGTATATAGTATGTATTTTGTATTTGTTTTTTTTTTATATACGTCTAATTAGTAATTTACATCATTCTAGTATAAATATATATGTATTTACCATAACTTTATATATATATGGGTATACATATATGATTATATATATATGTGTGTAGTTGTATAGTATATAATAAAGTTTTTTTTTTTTTTATAAGTATGTATATATATATAATAGTATACGGTATATTATGTATGTAATGTATAATATACATATTTTATGATAAATACTATATAAGTATATATATACCGGACATATATATATATTTATAGGTATGTAGGCCAAATATATATATGTATGTATTTATATGAATGTATGCCGAATATATATATTTATATATATAGATATATGAATATGTGTATAAGAGTATGTTTTAAATAAATATATATACATATATCATATGTATAATATATATAGTGTATATAGGTATATATGCTACCGTAATTTATGATTTTACAATAACATAAACCATAAACTATATATTATAAGTATTGGAATATATATATATATATATATGTATAATAGTGAGGTACATAAAGAAAAAAATAAAAATAAAATAAAAAATAAAAAATAAAAATAGGAAAATAAGAAAAATAGGAAAATATACCCAAAATAATAAAAATACCAAACGTATGATTTAAATAATTATTAAATTATAAATATGTTATCAAAAAGCGAAAATCAATATTTTATAATTTTTAAATTTAAATAATAATTTTTGTGATATTTTTGTATCACAATTTAAGTTATGAGTCACAACGTCTAAAATGGACCTTGTTACGAGAAAATACGCTCGAAAACGATCAAAATGGACTATAAGTTCATAACGATCTGAGCTAAAACGAAAAGGTTACATGCGATTCGATAAAAAGCTCGAATTGACAATAAATAAAATAAACTTTACACATCATAACTCTAGTTAGTTTTAAATTTACACATTTTTCTTATTCTTAGGTGATCTCGATATCGATCCTGAGTTGCCCACCGATTATTACGATCCCTAAACTAGCCATGGCCGAGTGAGTTTTTTCTTATGATTCCATACTTGTTTGTGCTTGTAATTAGTGAATCTAAATTATGATGTATAAATGAATGTGTATGGGGTTGGATTATGCTTGTGCATGATAATTGTTGTGAATTGTGAATCTACTTTAAAGTTCAATAATATAATGTTTGATACATAGTAGATTCAGTAGATTGATTGTTTGTGGCTTGGAATGATCACTGATTAAATATGACTTAACTTTTATTCGATTAGAAAATTTAACTTGGATCATTCATGAATCATGCATTGCATAATTAATTTCGGGCAGTCACATTACACGGAGGTAATGAAAGGCCATACTTGGGTTGATTATTAAATGTTATTGATTTCGTACGGTGCATACGAGCGATATGACTTTACCCTTGCCCGCGAGATGACTTGCCATTGGAGGCGCCAACCGCCTGGCTATGGGTCGAGTCCAGAGGCCTTTGTTTAGGGGTGAGTGAGGGCTACGTAAACCTACTCACAATCATATGTAGAGCTCGTTTTGATAAAGCTGGTAATGGATGTACCATTACATTTTAAATTCGAAACGCGGAGTTTCGTTATGAAATAAGTTCTAATATGATACCCGGATCTGACTATACCGATGAATCTCCAACCCTGACTTCGGAGGGTATTAAATTTGAGTTGCATGCAGTACCTAGTCACCTGTATGTATTTGTTTGGCATACTGTTTGCCATAAATTCACTTAGTTGAACCTAATTATTGTATGACTTGATTGCTGTGTGGTTGAGGGAAATTAACTCACTAAGCTCTTGTAGCTTACTCTACAATAGTTTTCTCTTGCAAGTTGCTAGACGATCGGGCATGGGTTAAGAACTGAGAGTTGAGTGTCAACGTCGAGATGAGATGCATAGAAGTTAGACTCTGAGGACAGACTATATGGTTGATTGGAAATCTTGTATACTCTATTTAAATTCTGTGACTTTAGTAAGTTTGAGTTTTAGAACTTTTCTACCTAATCTTATTATTTGGTAAGGGGATACCGATTCTCTACGGTTCCGTTGGACTGTGACTTATCGGATATCTATAGTCATATATATGTAGTCGTAAGTCAAATAAATAAAAACTTTAGTGATTAATTGTTTAGAATCTTGCTATCTCTGACTT
Source organism: Lumnitzera racemosa (assembly GCA_024138005.1). Classification (NCBI taxonomy): domain Eukaryota; kingdom Viridiplantae; phylum Streptophyta; class Magnoliopsida; order Myrtales; family Combretaceae; genus Lumnitzera; species Lumnitzera racemosa. Next base: position 36,917,625 of record JAMXBC010000008.1, read on the forward strand.
GCAAGATGATTTTCAAATCATGGGTGCACATATGATGTGAAAATTTTAGGCAATCCTACTAGGCCCCCTATAGGGTCATGACAGATTCTCACCTACAACTTTACTCTTGGGGATGGACATAAGCCTTTGGCTTAGATGAAGGGCATTATCATTCCTTGAGATTAAAGAATCCTATTGAGGGACTTCAAGAGGTAAGGAGCAACATAAAGAAGATGACTACTACCAAACTTTATAACGTAAGTCTTTACTTTCTATTAAGTTGATTATGTATGTCAAAATTTTTGCACTGTTGTAGACCTATCTTTTCTACTACAGATAAATAGGCATATTGTGACCACTTTAGATGGAGTTGAGTCTAAGATGTAGAAGGTAATTGCCACTCTTCTTAGTACTAGTGTGTTTGGCTTATTGTAATTCTCAAATGCACTAGTATTTGTAGAGGATCAAAGAGGCTTATAATTCATCCAAAGCTCAGACCATAGCTATTGAGAAGGCTAGGATCAAGGTTGAAATGGATGTAGAGAAGGTTTAAAACCTCTTGTCCTCTAAATGAAATGTCCATAAGGAAGTACGTTGAGGACTTGCAACAATGATAGGTCAAAAAGATGAGCTTGACATGAAGGTGAAGGACCTCAAATGTCAATTGTAGGGGCAAGAGGAAAAGTGTTGATCCTTGAGTGAATCTTGCACTTCCTTGAGTGAAAAGGAGCATGCGTTGAAGTAAGAGATTCAACAACTCAAGGATAGCTCCAATCATTAACAAGCTTAATGATTGGACATATACCACTCTAATAAACAAGTGCACCTAGTCAAATTATAGTATTGATAAAATGAATTTTCGAGTTCGAGTTTTGATCGCATGAAGAACATTGTATGAAGTATATCTAATTATTTTTGGTAGTGATATCCTAAAATTCTTCAATTACCTAACTTTAATCAATAAGAGATTTAATAGAATAAATTATTTGGCTAAAAAAGAAAAAGATTAAAATAAAAACAGAAAGTTTGGTTGCAATAAAATAAAAGATAAAATTAGAAAATAGAAGTAAAGAAACGAAATTAGAACAATTTACTAACAACAAAATAACTAAATAACTTAATTTAATTAATAAAGGAATAACATTTCCTTAATAAATCGTTATTATTGTTTATTACCTAGTCTTAAGTGATTTATCTAATGCCAATTACGATATTAGACTGTAATGATTCCTATTATGAACTAATTGAACTCAAGTCTCTGACTAATTCCTAATACTAAAATCCTCTCTGCCTAAATTGCTTTTGAATAGAGTGTCATAAGATAGCATGACACTTTTGAATCCTACTATTAGCCTGCCTTAATTTGGAAAAACCAACTATTAAGCATTTTAGCTTGTTAGTTTTGTCTAATTGTGTCAGTTAGTTACACTACATGCTCTTGTGAACTCTACAGTAAACTCTAGTAATAACTCAATCACTAGTACATTAAATTAAAGTAAACACTATGAACAACACAATTATATCGTAATATGCAAAATCATAGATTGAACTTCATTAATAAAATATTAAAAATCACCCTTAAAACATAGGATTCAACAACAATTTACTAAGTACTTAAAATAAAAACATGACAATAAAGATAAAAGAGAAGAAGAGACAAACCCCTTTGGCAATTTTATATCTTAACAACTTATACTCAAGGGGCTCTCTCTATAACCTTAAGTCTAAGCATCTATTTATGAGAAGTGGACTTAAGATTATAAAGAAAACCTAACAAAATTAGAATATTTGGAAATCATTACAATTCTATGCCAGAAGTGTATGGTCGTGAAGCTTAGGTGTGTACTTGCATTTTGTTTGCGATCTTCAATTTTCAATGGAAATTCATGATGATGGGATCATAGGTGTGGTCTTTAGCCATGATCTCTATCGGACTTCATTCCTTGATCGAAACTCTTCCGCTTCACTCCTTAATCCATGTTTTCACTTCAATTAACCTTGAAACTTCACAAAATCCTACCAAATTTCATAAAATGTTCTTAGAGTCCCTAGAAACAATAATTAAGCAAATTAAGCTCAAAATAACATAAAATTAATAGGGATAAAGACTAAATTAGCACAAATTCATCATAGAAAATATATGCTAAATTCATATCATCAAATGCCCTTACATTTAAGTTTTTGCTTGCCTTTAAGTAAAATAGTGAAAAGCAAATGAAAAATATTTCAAGGACAAGATGATTAGCTACAATCTTAGAGAAGTGCACCTTCAAATTTGAACTGCTTAGTAAAAAATTTTTCCAGATCACCCTTGCTCCTTAACTCATAATGCTCTTAGAACACTTGAATAATAACATATTAAGAACTACTAAATTTTAGCAATTAATCTAAACGATTCAAAGTTAGCTACAATGCTTAAGCAAAAATTAAACTAGAAATAAAAAAAGATAGAAATTAATCAAGAAAAAGTATAAAGATTTCCTTACTCTAATTTAAGAGGAGAAAAATCTTCCTTAATTATTTTTATGTTCAAAATTAAACTAGATGCATATTACATCAATTCATCATCCGATTATCTCTCTACTTCTTTCAATTTTCATTAGGAGGTTTGTTGATTGAAATTGATTTTCTTATTAAAGCTTTTATTATGATTTGAAAAGTACCTTGCTCTTCTAATGAACCAAGGCCAATCCTTACTAATATAGCCCTTTTGATTACTTTAGTAGCTATCAATGAGAAAACACCTCTTTTTTGAGGGATTGAGACCGATCCTTAACAGTTATAATTAATTTTATTTTTCTGATTAGCAATTTACTTTATCACTTCAATTCAATTATTTAATGTGTGTCTTCAATTACTTTGATTTTTCAAGGGTCTTTCAAAGGAAAAATGTCCTCTAGTCATCTAATCTTAAATTTTTTAACGAGAAAGATAAATAATTATCCTCTAGAATCAAGCTTTAAAAAATAAAATAAATAATGTTTAACCCATTCATATCTATCCTAATCCTAAGTCTATGTCTAAGCTTAAATGACCAGAAATTCTAAATCCTAAAGATTTAATCACTTAAATTTAGTAAAGTATTCTAAATTGATAAAGGATTAGGCAAATATAAAAAAAAAAAAAATTATGCTTGCTTATGTATATAAGGGGTTGCAAATTTCTAAGATTTTTGTAAATTTTGAAAAAATTGCCAATAGCTTTAGTAAGTATTAGCATATATAATCTGTCACTCCCCTACACTTAAGTTGTACATAGTCCTCAATATACATAGTCATGCAAATTAAGATCCTAGTACAAGATAGAGAGGAAAGAGAATAGGGACTTCCTTAGTTTTAGCATTGATCCCTGAGCAAAAATATAAGTCCAAAGTTTGATCTCCATCAAATCATTAAGCACTTGGTTTTCTTTTTCATTGAAACAAACTAACTAAAGAAAATGTTAAACTAAGAAAAACAATAAGAACTATCGTGCTAATTCAAGCATCCAAGGAGTAGCGTCCTATAGAGTTACAGACCAAGAAAAGATAACATAGTCAAAAGGTAATAAAAAGGTTAGTTAATAATACTATCATTTAAAGTAGAAAATAGAATGGACTAAGTCTTTAAAAAAAACGAAAAAGGAGAAATTACTCTTTATCCTCTTCTTCCTCCTCTACTTCTTTTGTCTCATCTCCAATTGACTCCTCAACAAAGTTTAGTTCAAGCATTGGTGGTGATGGTGGTAGCTAAATCCTTAAGTAGGTCATAATTGCCTCCTAGTGCACCAAAGCACTAGAAATGTAAATAGGCGGGTTATAATAGGGTACTCGATGTACCTTTCCCGTTAAAAACTCTTTAGGGTACCGCCCAATAGAGTTTTGAGATATGGTTAAAAATCTGTTAAGGTTATGGGACATGAGAAAAACTCGTTAGGAGACCCATTACCCCATAAAAATAATATATTAATAATATAACATTAACTAAATAAAATGCAAATGAAAAGTAAAGTTATTAAAGTATATATCACTATCTTGTATCCCTAAACCTAGTTTCTTCTCCCTTCTCCAATCTCCATCTGCCTCTTTTGTCACCATGTATCTACTCTTTTCTCTTTCGTGTTTTGGTGTTCTATAAATATATTATAGATAAAATATGGCATGTTTTGTAGCTTCTCCTCTAATTTGTCCTCATTGCATTGCCTATGTTTTATAAATATAAATAATAGAAATTAATTTCCTATATAATGAATAATGAAGTAAAAAATAATTCTTTGGAAAAAGTTAAAAAAATAAATGGGTTTCGTAGGTTAGGAAATGAGTATCCCATTAAGATAATGAGATAAGTTCTGACCATAAGGCTAAAAGCCCCATAGGTTTTTGTGATGGTCTAGAAACCTTTTTAGGGTAACAGGACAAGTCCTAGTTTCCTATGACTTGTCCTAGAACTGCCCATTTACATCCCTATAAAGTACGATCTACCTTATTTTGTAAGGTCTGTTGCCTTTTAAATAGCCTCCCATAACCTTTTTGAAAGTGTTAATTGCTAAGGAAGATGAAAATTCTTCTTGTGGCCTAGATGATGATGAGGTGGCCTCATGAGCTAATTCAGGTGGTAAATCTTTAAGTTATAGTAGAAGTTTCATGGCTTTGATTGTATCATAGGTGAGAGGAATAATAGGTTTCATCACTTACATGTAAGCTACATTACGAAGGCCAAGAAAGTTCTTCGCTAGGCGAGTAATGAAGCGACCTACAAAAATATACTTAGACTGCCCCTTAGTAGTATGGTTTCTTAGGAACCAAGCCATTCTAAGTCTTAAGTTAAGGGGTTGGCAATTAGTAATACTATGCAAATAGAGTATATTTGTCTCATTTATAACTCCTTGATTGTTTTCCTTATCGATAAAATTTCTAGTAATACATAGTGCACTAGTCTAAGAGTAAGATCAACCAAGTTAGTAGTTTTTGACTTTCCAGGGTCATAAGCTCCTCCTTCACTTGAAGTCAACTCTTCATAAAAGACTCGAGCATATGTTGGGGTAGTTGATAAGGTAGATTCATATACTCTTGCATCATGACGTAATCAACATAATAAAGGCCCATATAGATACCAAGTGGGCATGGCAACCTCAAGACCAAAACATCTAAAGTGAATGGTGTTTTGCTTACCTTAAATAAGGTTATCGACACCTAAGTTGAAGATGTCGGGGAATTCTAAGTTGTGCTCTCAATAAACCGGCTCATTGATAGTCAACAGTCAATCCCATCTGCCGAATTCGATTAATTGCCTAATCTTGGCTTCATAGCCATCTTAGGCCAATGATACCTAATTTAGTTATGTGAACTTAGTAAATTCCTTCTTAGATAGGCGTTTGAACTGTTCATGTTGCCATGACTGCTAGGATGTGAATTGATGGGGTTGTGGAATAGCATTAGATTTCTTATGTGCAGTATGTTTAATTCTTGGTAAGATCTAAAATTAAAAAAAAAAAAGAAGAGTTCAAATTTGATAATAAAAAAAATTCATGTACAAGTTAATTCAAGAATTGAACTTTCAAAATCATACCTAATTCATTACTAGTTTAGTATTAAGCAATTAAAGTAATGAATAATTCAATAAGATTACATCATACCTTGCTAAAATTGCTAAACTTACTAAAATCATGGATTAGTACATGTGTCGGACTGGTTTCAAAATTGAATCCTATGTGCTTTAGCATTTATGCATAATCCCTATGAGCTTTAGCATTGAATGTACAAATTCACAAACTTTGGTTACTAATTTTCTGATCTTGAATGCAACCTATAATTTTATCATCTAGATTAGCATGAACATTAACATTCAATATATATATTCCGTTAAGAACTTGTTTTTCTTAATATAAAATTCATGTGCAATCTATTATACTCAATTCCATATTGGCAATTGTCATAGAGGTTCACATGGAAATTGCATGCAAACATCAATCAAGACAAGTTTTTAGTTTCAACATGAATTGGAGTTATCACCAAGCAAGAACAACATCAAATTTATTGTTTTCCCTTACTTTCTTTTTCTTTCTTTTGCTATCTTTAACTTTCTTATACTTTCCTTCATTTAATCTTTAACAAGCATGTATTTTTCTTGAAATTTCTAGTAGATAATAGATAGATAATGCATTATAGTACATTATCTATGCTAGACCACTCCTAAAAACTTAGATTTTTACACATGCATAACAAAGTTTTCTCCATGAAAACCTAATTAAGAATTGAATTTTTACACATTTTGACAACAAATCTAAAGAAATAATGAAATAAAGTCAATGTACTACCTTGGATTTGTTGTGTGCGTGCTTGGATTAGGGGATTTTGTGAGGTTTTGAAGCAAGTGTAGAGAGAGAGTAGGGAGAAATATGAGTGTTAGAGAGAGAATGAGTATAAAATGAGAATGGGAGAGGAATACCTACGTTATTTGAATTGAGTGCTAACTACAAGTGATGACTATAACTATCACGACTCAAACAGTATCATTGTCGTGGTAGATTGCCATGTACCGCATAAAGATCTATGATCGACCCTCTCGTTGATTATAGGTCTTTTATACAATACACAAAGTTCCTTCCACTCTATATTACCATCAGACCCATAGAAAGTAATATCAAGCAAAATAACTAAAATTAACATGCAATTACAAAAACACTAAAGTTAGAGTGTGGATTGTAGAATTCTACAACAATATATATATATATATATTATAATGAATTTAAAATTCTACAAAAATCTATAGTAAGAAAATCCAACTAAATAAGTAAATATATCTATAAATGACTATTACAAAATTCCCTCTTCACTTCCTTAAAACATAATCCCATCTTGACTTGAGACTTACCTTGAGCATTCTTCAACCCAGGTAAATGAAGACATGATCCTATAACAAAAGAAATTTGTTGGGGTGTAAACTTGTGCTTAGTGAGTTAATCCCTCTGCCATGCCATGCAAACAATATAATTTAGTGCATAACATATGAATGCATGAACACTCGGAATACCAACTAATATATGCAACGACTTAGAAACTGCATACAACTCAAAATTACGCCTCCTATAGTTATGGTTGGAGATAATTAACCAATAGAAACCATCAACTAAGTCCTATCACCCAGACTTTTATTCCAATTGCACTATCATGCTCAAATCAACTCAAAATCATATATATATATATATATATAACATATACAAATGTTTTCTTTCATAATATATATATATATATATTATCCTTTTTCAAGAAACAAAATCTATGACAAAATCCTAGGCCTAGCAATGTGGTGGCCCCCATAGTTTACAAATACACACCCTAAATGGAAGTCATAATACATGGCTCTTGGCTAACGGTTAGCGTCTCTTGGCACCTAGTAAGCTCGATAGCTTAAGACAAAGACTTGATAATATAAATGGCACACATTTGCCTAATCCCAACAAAAGTCCCTACTCTTGTGAGCCCTTTCCCACCTTTCGCGTAAGGTAGCAGCTAATAAAGCGATGATGCAGTCATGAGAAATATATGATCCATTAAATTTCTTAATTGGATACTCAACTAATTCAATTTTCATGGTGATCAAACAATTTCATTCCATACAACTCTGCATAGCTATTATCATAACAATCTTCATTATTATCTTATTAGCAAGTCATAGCATTCAATCATAATATAATACACATGCATTTCCCATATCTCGTAAGCATTCAATTTCATTATATATATATATATATTTAAGTACGACTACACTATAAGTAAAACCAAGCATGAAGGCATCGAAAATCACTCACTCGACCATAGCAAATCAGTTGTAATAGTTTGGGGGGTAGGTCGTCTCTAATAGTTAAGTCTCTTGAACATCACAAATATGATAATGTTAAGAGTTTAAGATAAAATTGAAGGGCTAACCTAAAACTCTTTAAGTTACACTTTAAACTTAGTTTCATATTTTTCCTAATTTTACTTAAAATTTCAATTACATATAACTTTCTCATTTTAAATTTTATTTTTACGATCTTATAGTTAGTTTTTATTGTTTTTTAGTGTACTTTAACGTAATGTGGTTAGATTTTTGACATAAGGTACAAAAACTTGTCCATTAGTCAAAACAATAGTAATCCTCAAGTTTTTGAACTTTTTTGGACTTAGTTTGGTTATTAGGCTTTTTGTTATCTTAACAAATATTTTGAGCTTGGGCTTAAGACTTTATTCTAAACATAAAACGCTCTTCAAGGTCAAATTTCCATCCTTGTTGTATGGCCTTGGTGCTATCAACATTTTCTTAGACTTTCGTGTGGTCAAATGGGCTTGTTTTTTTTTGTCTAAACTAAAGTTAGTCTAGTCACTTTGTTGGGCTTAGGGATTATAATGTAGGCTTCTTATGGGTCTTAAAACAACTTTCCTTGAGTGATTTAGGTGCTGGTTAGAAATTTGGTACAGGGCTAACATGAAATTCTAAGCTTGTTTTGAATGTTTTAGGCTCGATTTTGAGTTTTAGGCTTTATATACTTGTTATACTTGTTATACTTGCTTTGATTGGTGCTTTTACTTTCTTTGCTTGGTTTTGTCATGTTTTTGGGTAACTTTTCTTGTAATTCTAGATCTAGACAATTTGGTTCCAGGGTCTCTATCTTGGTTTTTTAACTTGTTTAATCATTTTCTTAAGTTTAGGTGTTAGATTGAGAACCTATGCTACTTATATTCCAACCCAACTTAACTTCTTTTTCATGAGGTGATTATTTAGCTCGTATGGTTCATAAAAATGATAGATCACATACTTATCATAAACTCTATGCCATAGTTCACATCTCAAAAAGTTGACTTCTTTATAAAAACTTTATATAATAGATTTTCCTTTACCTAAAACTAGATTTAAACATGTTTAACTTAATAAAAGTGAAAATAACACTTAAATTACCTACATACTCTACACATCCAGCATGTTGTCCATACACATATTTCATGATTTTCTCAATTTACAAACTTCTATCCTAAGTGTCAGACATGTATCCTTTAAAATATTAACTTAGTATGCTCATAATCTACCTTTTATGTAAGAGATTCATAAGCTTACTATTTACGTTGGTCTAACTATTTTATCACCCTATGTCCATGCCAATATCTTCATGGAAATGTAGTCTTCTAACATAGCATACTAGAGTATTTAAACAAAGAAATGAACTTAATCATCCTTAATGCAGAAAAATTAGTGGTTGTATAACTAAGAGTCTACTTTTGCTCCTTATTTTCTTTCCCTTTCTTGCAAGTTCTTTTAGTAATTGAAATCTTGATGGTTGAGGTGGGTTTTGTGGATGTTTTAAGGATTCCTAAAATGGCTTTTGAAGTTGACAAAAGAAGGGCAACAAAATAGCTTTGTGTCGTGAGTTGTGGGAGCAAAAGAATGGTAGCAATTGTAGATTTTGTAGGAATGGGTTTCCTCTTTTAGTTGGTGTGTTTAAAAGTAGAAAAAGAAATGAAAGATGAGAGAAGAAGAGAGAGAGTATGCTAGTTCAAATGGGTGAGAAATGCATCCACAAAGTTCCTTTTTAATGCATCTAACTTGTCACATAAGCCTTACTTTGTAATGATTTGATAATGTAAGCAATATAAGGTGAATAATAGATGTGAAAGATAATTAGATTGATAGATGAATGACAAGGCATGGCCTCCCCTAAGTTCTCTTTTCAACTGGCCATAGGGTGTCCTTTTTGTGTATCGTCTTGTCTTGTCATTTATTTAAAAATTAAATTGATAAATTGAAGAGATAACTTATCCTTATGTAATATAGGTTATGGTATGATAACGAAATGATCTTATCACTTACTTTTGATAAGTTTTTAGGTGATAGTTGATTCCAACTCTTATTTGATAAGTTATTTAATGTGATTAGTTAATTTACTTATCCATAAGTAACATAACTTATAAGTAAAAATATGGAGATTGTCTTATATGTAATTCTTTTAAAGTTTAGCTCTTAAATAAAATCGTAAATTATAATTTTCTTCTCATAAAATTTGGAAAATTTGTAGAGTTGAATAAAATTATTCAAATTAAATTCTCAATTAGTTGCTTAGGGTCATAAGTTCTTAATTATCTTAGGGTTTAGGGTTTTAGGTGACTTAAGGTCCGTTGTTTTCGAATTTGAGTTTTATCATCAACGAACTTTTAAATTGAAAAATTAGGTTCATTTTCTAAATGAAAATTTTTAGTTCTTAATTTAATTAATCCTAAGGAATGGTCGAGAAGTACTCCTAATTACATGTCCCTTAAGTAGTAGGGTTTACAATGACTACGGAGTATAGCTGTGTTCCTTCCCTTTATGTCAAATCATGAAGCTTTGCGTGTTCACGACTAAGGACTACAACATGGTCTTGACCATATTCTCCTCATCCTAAATTTTTCCAATTCTTCTCCAAATTAATTTTGAGAGGATCATGATCCAAGTTATAGGTATGGATTTTAGCCATGATCTTTTCTTAAAATTGAAATCTCACGCTAAGTTAGTTCCTTCGACTCGATTCCTAAAACCACCAAAAAAACTAAAAGTTAGTACCATATAAAGTACAAAAATTTAGCCAAATAACAATCTAATTGGATTACAAATGTAATAACTAAAATTACCTAACTAATTCAAATACCAAAAAGTGTTCAAAGCAGGATAAACACTAACTCAGAATTTAATACTTGAATTAGCTTGTTGAAAACAAATGACATAGACTAAAATAACTAAAAACTAAATTGATCAAACTTGAGCTATCTCCCAAGGAGTACTTTTGTTTTACATTGTTAGATCAATGATTAACATTTCTTTCCTCAGTTTGCTTTAAAAACCACTAGTTTGGGATTTAATTCGATATTTTTAGGTAAGCTTCCTTGCAGCCTTTCAATGATTATTCTTACAAGCTAGCCTAATTAGTTCTTGAAATTTCTTAATGAAGCTTCTATGTTTCTTAGTGCAGATTCATTGGCTTTAAATCTCACGTCTGAAATCTAAATAAATTGATTCAGTAACTCTTTAACATTAGGGGTCCTATTATGTTGTCATGCATTACAATTTTGTTGTTGTTGTTAGCTTCCCTAAGGAAAGTAAGGATGATTTCTCCATCTTTGGTTATAAGTGTTGCTAAAAGGATTATTTGTAGAACGATTAGCAACAAACTTTACACCTTCGGTTTTCATTAAAAGTTCATCTTACACTAAATTAACGGTTTCATTAGGCCATCAATCTTTCTACTTAAATTTTCAAATTGAGCAATCAACGCAATTATAGATTCAACTTCATACTTTCCAGATGATTTTACCTTGACTCTTACATTATCCTACTATAAATTATTCATTAACGTACCTTTGATAAGCTTTTGGGCTTCATTTAATGTCTTAGTACTCAAAGTGCTACCAACTGCAACATCAATCATTTGATGCATGGAATAATTAAGGCTATTGTAAAGTGTTTGGATTTGCATCCATTGAGGTAGTCCATCATGTATGCACCTCCTCAAAAATTCTTTAAATCTCTCCCAAGTATAAGGAAGAGTCTCATGATCAAATTGGACAAAAGCAAAAATATTATTTCTAATTTTTTCCATCCTACAAGTAGGAAATATTTTCCTAAAAATTTCTCTACTATTGAATCCTAAGTCGTAATTGAGCCTCTAGGTAAAGAATCGAGCCACCGTTTAGCCTTATCTTGCAGGGAGAATTGGAATAAGCTCCACCTTATCGTGTCATCTAGGACACCATTGATTTTGAATATGTTATAGATTTCTAAGGAATTTGAGATATGATTGTTAGAGTTCTCATTAGCTAATCCGTTGAACTGGACAATTATTGGATCATCTATATGAAATTAGGTTAAATCTAAAAATTTGTTTGAATTATAGGTGTTGTGATATGGGATACAACTCTAGTCATCATTGGCTTTGTAAATTCCATGAGCGTCTTGTTGGCTTCAATGTTGTTATTGTTGTTGTTGTTTCCGTTGTTCAAGGCTATGTTTTCAATTTCAATCTCCTCTTCACTATTTGAATCTTCCGACTCTTCCTTTAATCTTAATGGCAATCCTTGGTCTACGGTTTTATGATTTCTTCTATGGAGATGTTTTACTATTCTTTCAATCTCCAAATCAAATTTTACCAGATTTTTGCTATTGCTCCTTGTCATAAGCTAAAAAGATTCAGGAGTTAGTGATAACATAGAAAGAAAGAATGATATCAAAATAACTAGGGAAAAGAAATATTATAATTATGTTAAGGTAATTGATGAATCTAGGGTTTTTGCTAATTTTCTAATTAGAATACTCTATTTTTAGCTCCCTATCAATAGTACCAAAAACCTGATGAGCGTATACCGCTTTAATAAGCAAGTGCACCTAGTCAAGTTATAGCATAGATAAAACATATTTTTGAGTTTAAGTATCGATCCAATGAGTAACCTTATATGGAGTATATCTAACTATTTTTAGCATCGATACCCTAAAACTATTCAATTACTTAACTTTAATCAACAAGATATTTAATATAACAAATTAAAAAACAAAAAGCAAAGGTTGCAATAAAATAAAAGATTAAACTATAAGATACAAGTAAAGAAATGAAATTAAAACAATTAACTAACAATAGAATAACCAAATAACTTAATTTAATTAATAAAGGAATAACAATTTTCTTACTAAATCTTTATTGCTATTTACTACCCAATCTTAAGCGATTTGTCGAATCTCAATTACAATATTAGACTGCAGGGATTCTTATTATGAACTAATTGGACTAACTTCCTTAGCTAATTCCTAATCTTGAAACTTTCTCCACCTAAATTGCTTATGAATAAAGCGTCACAAGATCACTTGACACTCTTAAATCCCATTATTAGGTTGCCTTAATCCAAAAAACCAACTACTAAACATTTTAACTAGCTAATTTTGTCTAATTATGTTAGTCAATTACATTACAAGCTCTTACAAACTTTATAACAAACTTTAGCAATAACTTAATCACCAATATATTAAACCAAAGCAAACACTATGATTAACACAATTATATCACAATATGCAAAATCATAGACTGAACTTCATTAATAAAAATCACCCTTAGAATAGATGGTTCAATAACAATTTACTAAGTACTTAAAGTAAAGACATGACATAAAGATAAAAGAGAAGAAGAGACAAACCTTCTTGATAATTCTATATCCTAACAACTTGTGCTTAAGGGGCTCTCTCTATAACCTTATGTTTAAGCATTTATTTATAAGAAGTGGACTTAAGATTACAAGGAAATCCTAACAAAAATTAAAGATTTGGAAATCACTGCAACTCCACGCCTGAAGTATAAAACCGTAAAGCTTAGGTGTGTACTTACATTTTGTTTGCGATCTTCAATGGAAATTCATGACAAGGGGATCATAGGTAGTGATGTGCCTAAGAGCTAAGTTATCGTTAGGTCTTACCGTGGAGTTGAACAATGGGTCCCTTGAGATATCTAAGAAAGCAAGAATGGTTTGCAAAATTGAGGTAGTAGCTTTGTAAGGCTGCTCTTCAGATATGACTCCCTAAGGAACGCTACATGGCTTAGTTTCTACTTGATATTACTAATAAGTAATGAGTTAAGGTAGCTCGTGTTGTTAGTGAATTTTAGGATGAGGAAAAATCCTATAAAAGAAAGTGAAATACTTAGTACTGAAGCCAGTTTAGTGCGGCCACTCCGATGCCTAAGTTAGTAAGGTAATTTAGTAGAGTAAGTATGTGAATAAGATGTGTTAGGACCCCTTATAGAGTTTCTTTCCAGTATTTATAAATGGTTGTAGTGTCTAAGGCAGTTGTCAGGATAACTGTTAAGGTACGTAAAAGCTTCTTGACTTGACATCTCTCCTCATATGTAGGAATAGCAAGTGGTTGTGTAATAACCGTACTTATGATAATTGTTCACGTCAGACTTAAATTCAAACTAGGAGCGCTTCTTATACTGAGCATAAATGCTAGACATCATCTAGCTGTTGCAAATGCCGAGAGAGTTGGTTATGCGACTTCTCGATAAACGAAAGGCCGAGTGTCAAATGAACAAAAATCGACTATCAACATTTACCTCGCAACTCCTATGTTCAAGCAATCGACAAAGAAAGTTACACATATATTGTACTAGAGGCTGAGTGGGGAAAGATTCTTTAAATTTATGCCGAGTAATATGGGAAGCAAGACGAATCACATCTTAACAGAAAGATTATCATTTCTAAACTCCTGCCCGTTCGAGAAGCCAAGAAATTGGAGGCATGACATCTGTCGCCTAGGTTATTATTTTGTAGCAGGCCTAATAATTATTAGAGAGTTTTTAGCTGTTAGATTTCTATCACAAGATACGCGTCAACGATCCACGAGATTACCATATTTGCACTTCATTACTATCAGAAGCAGATTTGCAGTTATAAGGATGAATCGTCCTTATATAAAGTAATATTCACGGTCAGAATCGACCTCTCTAGTCACATCTTAAACTTTCATTCTTTTCTTTATCTTCAACCCGAATTCTTCGATTTGTGTTGTATCATTTCACATAACCATTCAGGTATGGTTCGCAAAGTTGTTCATTGATTTATGCTTTTCGATTCTGAGGTAATGGAGACTAAGGCTACTCTCCCCCCCCTCCCCCAACTAAGGAGCGAGGTGGCTTGTTCTTCGGGTAGTTCGGCTGACATCATGGAGAAAAGGTGGGATAAACTTGCTCGGATCAATGAGCTCTCTATAGATAATTTTCCCAAGGATAAGGAAGGGAGTTCCTTGACAAGATATCTATTCAACATAATAGACAATTTTTGCGATTCTCCAAATGGAACAGCCAGTTCCGTCGATAGGGTTCTCGTTACAAAATATAATCAATACTAGTGAGATCTTCCCGAGACATGGAACTTGAGGAGGCTGAGAGATAGGGAGAGTGTATGCTTCCCAAGGGAGCGCGAGTTCTATATATACCTAAAATATTTGGATTTTAGGTTGCGCTTCCCTTTTTCGGCTTTTGTTAAAGGCTTTTTCAACTATTTCAAAGTCATACAAAGTATGTTCTCACCCAACACATATCGGCTTCTGGCGGCCTTTGAGATAGTCTGCGAAGAAGTTAAGGTCAAGGCTATGCCTCAACTGTTTCAATATTTCTTTACTATTTAGAGGCAGCCTGACGAGTGATACTTTGTTACTATGAGGCATGGGCATAAGTTCATAGACGGGTTAGAATTTGAGATTCATAAGTAGTGTGACAAGTTCGCATCAATAGTATCTGATGAGGACTTAGACTTCTAAACCCAATGGACTGAGCTGGTACATACAAAAGACATAGATCTGATGCTGAATGATGTAGCAGTAGTGAAGAAAATTCAAGAGAGAAGGAGAAACAAAATGTTCTTCTAGGATGCCAAGAGAATTATACGGCGTTACGAAAATGGAGAACCAATATTTTCTGAAAAAAAAAAGGTATACCAATGTGCTTTTGCCATGCCAAGTATAGCCACAAGAAAAGCCGTTCTCGAGACTTGGGTAGGGGAGAATAGTGAACTTTAAGCCTTGCTTGATACAGAAAATGTAAGTTCATATTTTTTTCCATGTTTATATTAATTGGTGTACTTGTATCGCAGATATGAGTACTGGAAGACGTGAATTTAGGAAAGCTACTAGCTTAAGCTAAGGCTAAAAAATCTAAAGCTAATAAGAGGGTAACCACCTTAGTAGCTACCACTCAGCCTACTATTGTAAAGAAACCAACAAAAGAAGCTACAAGAAGCAGATGGTTACGCAAAAGATCTCTCGTCTTGCCAAGAGGCTGAAGGAGAATGAGAAAACACAGCTGACTGGGGTTGTCCATTCTAAGGGGCCTTCGATCGTGATTATTCAAACTTTTGTCAGACCTAAGGATGATGAGTGTCAAGAGACACATCCCGATGAGGAAGATGAAAATGCTATTGTTGCAGAAGGCTCATTGCTGGCGATTACAGTGGCTCCAAGTGGTGGCAAAAGATCAGGGAAGGAGCTCGCTGGCTAACCACTTATCAAGAAGTCTAAGGGCTTGGATGAAAGGGTGAAGGAGGCTATGCGTTCCAAATCTCTCGGCATTAGTAACGTTGAATTTGTCCCCAACAAAGAGGTCAGCGAGTACTTCATACTTTGCTAGAGCCACCAAATTTTGGACACCGACTTAGCCTTGGGAGACAGGATGAAATCTTTAGCTTTAATGGAAGGAATTATCCTTTCAAAAGACAAAGATATTGCCAAGAATGATGTTGACAAGGTCGGCGGTTGCAATAAGGCCCATATCATGGCCAAATTGTATGATGCGAGTATCCATGACCATTGCTTTTGATTATCAAATTCGTTCGGGTAACTAGCACATTTCCTTTTCCAAATGAGTAGCCATATTCTGACAGCATTGGACGAAGCCGACAAAGAGGCAAAGAAGGTAATATCTTTAGTTTTATGTGTAATACCCATCTACTTTTGATTGTAATGAATGAATTTGCTGTAGAAAGTTGAGGATGCATACAATGCATCAAAGGCCTAGACTGTTATTATAAAAAATGCAAAGATTAGGGTTGAAATAGAGATAAGAAAGCTTAAGAAGGAACTTGCTACCGAGAAATTGGCACATGACCTTGCCGCTAATGAAATCTCTAGCCTAAAGGCAAAAATAGAAGAACAGTACAAAGAGTCCAAAAGCCTCAAAGAGGAGTTGTAGAAGAAAAAGTAAGAGTGTTAGGGCTTGGGCCGAACTATTTGCACAATAAGCGATGATGAAGATAAGCTTAGGATGTCGATAAAGGAGTTAGAGACCAACAACTTGAACTTATAGAGCCGTGTTACCGAGTTGGAGGAGACTGTGAAGAGGGGGTCATCTGTTGAAGAGGCTCTCGATATAGTCACTCCCAGTTGGCAATACGAGAAGCTTCTATAGAAAAAGTTGTTGAAGGGAGTTCAAGCAGTAAGAGAAGAGGTCTTGAAGCTTTATCTTGATTATGATCTCTCGTGTCTCGACTTTGCTAACATCGACTACAGTTAGTAGTGCCGACGAAGATGAAGGCAATGAGACAGGTGTTGAGAGTATGGATTAAAGTGATAATCAAGCTCATGCCAAAGAAGTTGCCTGCTTTAAGAACCCAGTTGTCGAGGAAGCCCTAACTAATGATTTAAAAATCACTTCTACTAAATTGCACTTTCTTGATTTATATGGTATATGTATGTTGCTTCGTGATCTAATTCATCAGCATGTTTTATTTTTCATGCTATTTATTTCTCAGCATGTTTTATTTCACATGCCCAATTTTCTTTTGGCATGTTTCATTTCACATACCATTTGTTTCTTGGCATGTTTTATTTCACATGCCATTTTTCCTCGGCTTGCTTTATTTCACACACCATATGTTTCTCAGTATGTTTTATTTCACATAAACAACTATCTCTCGGCATGTTTTATTTCACACGGCCATCGTTTTATACCGTCCGTTAACCATTTGAGGTATGGACTAGTCGCATTACTTGATCGTAAGGTTAATTTGTATTGGTCATTAACTGTGTTAGGCTAGAACCTAAATCAGTTCGTTGGCCATGCAATGTAAAACTTGTTAGTTCGATAATCGTAACCAAAATATGATGAGATTTCAAATACATAATTATCATAAATAAGTACCAATCTTACAAACATGTTGGATGCCGCCAATGAGAGATGATAGAAATCATCCCGC
The DNA here is from genome assembly GCA_024138005.1 of Lumnitzera racemosa. Lineage (NCBI taxonomy): Eukaryota > Viridiplantae > Streptophyta > Magnoliopsida > Myrtales > Combretaceae > Lumnitzera > Lumnitzera racemosa. Next base: position 36,935,314 of record JAMXBC010000008.1, read on the forward strand.
ATTAATTGAAATAAAATTTTAGATTCTCAGCGTTCCAACCTCAAGGGATGATAGATCCATCCAACCTTTCTAGTTAATAGGCTCCCTAACCAATGACTTCCCAAATCCTGACAGGATCTTCCCAATCCACGCTGAGCTTTCCTTGATTTGCTTGTGCCCCAGTTGCTTCCATCTTAAGGCAAACCAGATCTCTAGGTTGGAAAACCTTATGCTTCACTTTCTGATTGTAGTATCTTGCTGCTTTATGCTGGTATGCTGCAACCCTAGCTCTTGTAATCTCTTGAATTTCCTCAATAGTGGCCAGATTTGCTGTCAATTCAACTCAATTGAGCATAACATCAAAATTAAGCAACCATAGATTTGGTAATTCTAACTCAATCAGCAACACAGCTTCAATGCCATAGGATAATTTAAATGGTATCTCTCTCATTGAGGTTCAGTAAGTAGTTCTATATCCCCATAGGATGTTTGGTAGTTCATCGGCCTACTTCTCCTTAACTTGATCCACTTTCCATTTTAGGCTATGTAGTATGATCTTATTTATAGCTTTGACTTATCCATTTGTCTGAGGGTACCCTATAAACGTATGGTTGAGCCTAATGCTGTGCTTCTTACAAAATGACCGGAACTTATTGTTGTCAAACTGCGGGCCATTATCCGTAACTATCATGTAGGGAACTCCAAATCTTGATATGATGGAGTTGAATACGAAAGCTTCCACTTTTTGCTAGATAATATTTGCCATAGCCTCTGCTTTAGCCCATTTGGTAAAGTAGTCAACAACGACAATGACAAATTGGCACTGGGCGGTAAACTTTGGAAAGGGTTCGGGAACATCTAGCCCCTATTGGGCAAAAGGCTAAGGGCTGGTTACGCTACATAGCTCAATTGCAGGTGCATTGCTCGACAATTCGTGCTTCTGACATTGAGGACACTGCTAAATAATGTCCTTTGCATCCTCTCTCATAATCAACCAATAATAGCCGAGTTGTATTGCTTAAATGTATAGTTTTTGCGACCTTACATGATCACTAAATATGCCGCCATGTAGTTTAGATAAGACTCTCTAGGCATCCCTTCGAGAAAGGCACTGAAGGTAAGGTTGAGATAGGTTGCGATTATACAGCTAACCATCAATTAATGTGTAGTTCGAAGCCTGGTAAGCCAATCTTCGTGCCTCTTTTTTGTCGTTAGGGATAGTACCATCTTTTAGATAGTTTACTAAGGAATCCATCCATGATTGTTCTCTTGAGCAAGGAGCTAACTCAAAGCTTTGTGAGAGATTGAATAAACTTTTTTGTAGGAGAAACTCTATGAAAAGTTTCTCATTCAGCTAAAAGAATGACATACTGGCCAACTTGGACAGCTTGTCAGTAGCGATATTCTTGCTTCTAGGAATTTTGTTAATGGAGAATGATAGGAATTCGTCTACAAGTGTTTGTATCACCAAGAGGTACTTGCTCATCTCTTCTTCTCTTGCTACGTAACTTCTGGTGACCTGATTTACCACCAGCTAGGAATCAGAGAACACTTCAAGTTTCTCTACACCAATTTCTTCAGCTAGTTTCAATCCGATGATTAGAGCTTTGTACTCTGCTTCATTATTATTGGCTGGAAATCCAAATTTTAGAGTGTAATGGATTTTCACATTATGTGAGCCTTAAAGGACTAGGCTTGCATCGCTTCTTTCTCGTGTCAAAGAAGCATCAACATAAAGAAACCAAATAGGTTTCTCAGCGATCTCCATACAGTCTTCCTCTCCCATGAACTCGGCAACAAAATTCGGCAGTACTTGGGCTTTTAGTGCCGTTTTGGGTTTATATTGCATACCATGGGCATTGAGCTCTAATGTATATTTCATCATCCTCCCTAAGGAGTTAAGTTACTGCAATGCTTATCGCAATGGTTGATCAGTGAAGATAATAATCTGGTGAGTTTCAAAATACAGTTTCAACTTTCTTGCTGAGAGAACCAGTACTAATATAAATTTTTCAATCCTTGTATACTAAAGCTCTAGTCCTTGTGGAACATGACTCATGTAATAAATGGGTCGATGCTCCTTACCGTCGATCTAGACAAGTACAAAGAAAAGTGCTTGACGGTTGATTGATAGATATAAGAATAAATTTTGCCCCGGAATGGGTATCAAGAGTATTGGGGGTGATGTAAGAAATTCCTTTAGCTCGTTGAAAGCTCATTTACAATCGTCGGTCTAATTGAATCCCTTTGGATTCTTCAAAATTTTAAAGAATTCTATACACCTATCTACATTTCTCGACACGAATCTTTTGAGGGCAACAATTCGCATAGTGAGTTTCTATACCTCCTTGATCATGCGAGGTGGTTTCATATTCCTTATGCTTCAATCTTTCTTAGATTGGCCTCAATGCCCCGTCGTGTGACCTTATATCTAAGGAATTTCCCTGATGTTGCACTAAAGATACACTTTTGTGGGTTGAGTTTAATGCTGTAACTCTTCACTGTGGAAAATGTTTCCTCCAGATCAGCGAGATGTTGATCTTCCTTCTGCTCTTCACAATCATGTCATCCACATATACTTCAACATTCCTACTGATTTAAGATTTGAACATCTTTGTTACTAATCTCTGGTATGTAGCACCAACGTTCTTCAGCCTAAAAGGCATCACAATATAATAGTACATTCCAAAATTAGTAATGACAAATGTGTCGACTTCATCTACCTTGTTCATCTTGATTTGATTGTAACCAGAGAAAGCATCCATAAAAGAAAGCAACGCATGTCCAGCGGTTGTGTCTACCATCTGATTGATTTTTGGCAATGGGAAACAATCCTTAGGACATGCCTTGTTGAGATCCATGAAGTTTATACACATTCGCCACTTGCCATTACACTTCTTAACTAACATACAATTTGCTAGCCAAGTCAGATTAGGCTCTTCTCGGATGAATCCTGCCCTCATTAATTTCTGGACCTCTTCTTCTATTGCCGCTTATGTCTCTGGTGCAAAATGTCTCTTTTTCTATTGGACCACTTTTGCATTTAGGCCAATCTAGAGCTTGTGTACCATAATGTCTCTCGGAATACTCGATATGTCCAAAGGTAACCATGCAAATAGGTCAGCATTAGCTTGCAGGAAATCAATCAAACTTTGTTGGACATTTGCTGACATGGGTTTTCCTATCCTTGTTATCTTCTTAGGATCATTTCCTAGAAGAATTTCCTCTATATCATTCTCGGTATTCTCTATGCTGACTGTATTGCCATTTGGATAGGTTTCAACTTGAAAAACTTCCTCTCATCTCAAGGCCCTTATATATAAGGACCGTGCCAATTGTTGATCCCCTCTGCACATACTAACCCCCGTAGGAGTAGAAAACTTAGCCTTTAGATGTGCCGTGATGGGACAATGCCAAATAAATGTTGGCATAGCCTTCCTATTATCATGTTGTAAGGGGACCAACAATTGATGACGAGAAAATCCACTTTATCCTTTGCAACATGCTCATCATCCCCTGTCCGTATCAATAAAGAGATAACTCTGGCTACTTGGATGGGTTGATTATTGAAGGTATAGAGGTCATACTTGTAAGACCATAGCTGCACTTTGATCTTGAGCCTCATTTGATTAAAGGAATGCTAAAAAATGATATCTACCGAACTTCCTGTGTCAACAAAAATCTTCTTAACTTCAAAGTTGGCGACTCTCACATTAATAACAAGTGCATCATCATGCGGCCTCTGGATACCCTCAAAATCCTCTTCGCCGAAAGATATTGTATGATCAATCCTTACCTTTTTTCCATGAATATTGCAAACGTAATGCTTGGCATGAATTGAGTTTGAAGAACTCAATTAGCCTATACTAAGTCTGCCAACAATGGTATTAATTACTTCGTTAAGTGCTTTGGCAGGATTAACATCCCTTACTTCTCTCACGTCTATTTCTAGACAAGTGTCATCCTCTTGTTCCTCTCTTCTCCTTTGAGACAGTCTTTCAATTCTTTCGGCATCATGCACTAAAAATTTTCGCAGGTGCTCGCATTGTATTGCATCTTCAATTGCATTCTTAAGTTGAATGCACTCATCTATATTATAACCCTTGTCATGGTGGAAATCACAGTACTTGTTCGCATTTCTTCATAAGGGATTCCTTCGCATTCTTTTTGGCCACTAGAGGATATCTCTCTACCCACATAATTCTATCAAAATGTTCGAGATTGGACAATTGATAGGTGTATGGGATGTGAATGTCGATATCTTCAATCTCTTTCTCTCAGCATTTGAACTATTACGTTATCCGTGCTAAGTCTATCTTTCACATTTTTTCGTTTATCACTCTTTCCATCTCCTCTGCTCTGATCAGCCTCTTGTCATGGTTTTATGTTTTCTTCTTATTGGATGTATAAGATGGCTTTAGCCTTAAACTTAGTGAAAGTTTCATTCTTTGCAAAAGACTTAAAAAAATTTTCGTGAGGTTTAACTCCATCGATTATGGCGTTAAGGGTCACACCTATATCCAGTTCTGAGATTTGGACCATCTCGGCCATAAATCTGGCTAAATAATCCCTAATTAACTCATTGAACTTTTGTTTAATGGTGTTAATGATTGAAGAGTCCTTAACAGGAAGTTTGCTAGCAAGAAAGTGTTGAAGGAACACCTCTACTAGTTCATTAAAACATGAAATGGCACTTGGTTTCAGGTGTTTTAACCATATGTTGGCTGCATCCCTCAAGATTGAGGGAAAGGCTTGACAGGCCACCACGTCGCTTAAATCATGCAACTTGGTCAGTGTACAGTAGTATTCTAAGTAGTTTTCAAGGTCTTTTGTCTCATCATATGTTTTAAACTAGGGCAGCTTAACATGCTTAGGTATTACATCTTCCAAAATCTTTGGGAGGAAAGGACTTTTCTTGATTTAGAATTGTTTAGTCGGTGCAATAGGGGTATTAACATGCGAGGGTCCTGCATGATGCACGTACTATGGTTGCTTGCCCTTATCAATCTTGTTGAAAGCAGGAACTGGGGGTTTCGCTGGAACCTTAACTTGCTCTTTTGGCAATTCAGGTGAATAAATGGAATTGTCGGCACTTTTGGCATTATGGTCGCTATGCTCTTTGTCTTAATTCGGGTGAAAACTTTTATGAAGAAGGTCAAGTATTTGTTCATGTTTTTTATTTAATTTGAAATTTTCTTTGGCTAAATCGAGACAAAGTTACTTGAGTCAAGCCAATCGTTGTTCATTAGCATGCCGACTTCCCCCTTCAGGGTAGTGGGAGGAAGTACCAACACCTACACTTCTAGTCATTTTAGTTTTTACCATATGATTATGTTTAGAGAAAAACAGACGACACCAAATATTGTTAGTGAATTTTGGGATGAGGAAAAATCCTGTAAAAGAAAGTGAAATACTTGGTATTAGGGTTAGTTCGGTGCAACCACTCTAATGCTTAAGTCAATAAGGTAACTTAGTAGAGTAAGTATGTAAATAAGAAGTATCAAGACCCCTTACAAAGTTTCTTTCTAGTATTTATAAATGGTTGTAGTATCCAAGGCAGTTGTTGGGATAACTATTAAGATACGTGGAAGATTCTTGACTTGACATCTCCTCTCATATGTAAGAGTAGCAGGCGGTTGTGTAATATAATTGTGCTTGTAATAACTATTCGTGCCAGACTTAAATTCAAACTAGGAGCGCTTCTTATACTTGGCATAATACCGTGCATCATCTAGGTGGTGTGAATGTCTAAAGAGTTAGTGAAAGGCCAAGTTTTAGGTGAACGAAAATTGACTATCAACATCTCGCAAGAACAGAAGTGAATATTCATTAGTAATAAAGGTAACATGATTTTCGCTACAAAGAATAAGGGTTATTTATAGTAAGCCCTTAACGTTACAAACTTATAACTAAATTAACATAAAGGGTAATACAAAATAAAGAAATCCCAGTACAATGTATAAAGAGTAAATGGGGCAAATAAGATAAAAGGAAATATAGTACAATGTTAGAAAAGAGAATGATAGGTAGCATGCCATTATTGTTGTTGTACTAAAGATGGTAAGGTTCTAGAGTGCTATTGACAAGCTATTCTAATGAGTATTACTAGGATGTTTAGAGGAGACAACGGTTTGGCAAAGTGAGGTATGGTAGAGTAGCATAGGAGAGTTCAAAGGTCGACATTGAGTAGCTTGGCCTTGACACTAGGCTGGTCGGCATCTAGGTTCTCAACGCTTAACAGGTAAGCATTAGGAAACTCAGTATCTAGGTAGAGGACCAAGCAGAGTAGAGCATGTATAAGCTAGGTACTCAAGGAGTTTAGCATCCTTGTACTAAAGTTCGTCATGGCTAAGTTGAGACCTTTAAATCCTCCTAACAAAACCTTGTAAGCCCCTAAGATAGGCTTGAGTGATAGGTCTTGAGGTTGGCAATCCATCAATTCTCTAGGGATGTTAAAGATTTTCTTTCAAATCATGGTCAACGTCTTGGTTTAGTACATAAGTGTTAAGTCGATGACATTAAATGTTAGTGACACTTCGTATCCTTCAAGTAGTTCTAACTTGTATGCATTGTCATTGATCCAATGTAAGACCATGGAGAAACCATTTGACCTAAGGGACAACTTGCTTGGTTTCTTCCCTAGAACCTTTCCTTACTAAGATGAACCCATATTAAGTCCCTTAGGTTGTAGACAATGTTCTTCCATTTTTTGGTTTCCTTATTCTTATTACTTAGCCACTGTCTTGGCTAATTGCTTGGCAATCTCCGTATGCAACTATTGAAACTCCTTAGCATCTTATAGGCTAAATTGACTCTCATTAAGGGTGGAGCTAGTAACAGATGAAATAAATAAAAAAATTGTATTTTTGTTCAAGAATGAAATCTTATTGGAACTGTACATATCTAGTTCATCCTTCAAAACCATATCCCATCCTAAATCTAATAAAATAGTATGAATTGGTGACTTACCCATTTAGTGACTTTGGTACTAGACATTCCAAAAATAGATACTATCGGATCAAGTGAATTTAATACTAGATGCCTGTTGGCATTCCAACCTTCCTTCTCCTTTCAAGTCTTATCTGATAGAGAATATAGTACTCATGTCCAATGGCAAGTTCAAGTTAAGTTCTTAGATGACTTCAAAGGGTGATTTTCTTATCTAGCTATGGGTAGAGAGATTGTAGGCAAACTTGATGATAGGCAAACATAAATCCCAATCATGCAAATTCTTCCCAATAGTGGCTTGTAGTAGGCTTCCAACTGTTCTGTTCACTACCTTAGTATGGCCATTTTTCTACGAGTGGTAGGAATACTTAACATGAGCTTGGTGTCAAGCTTCTTCCACAATGTTTGCCAAAAGAAGCTTCTAAATTTTGTATCTTGATTTGAAACAATACTCCTAAGAACTCCATGAAGCCCTACAATTTCCTACAAAAGGAGGTTAGCTACAAATAAAGCTTCATCAGTTTTATGGTAGGGACTAAAGTGGCTTATTTTGCTGAACCAATAAACCACTACCATAATGGAATCACATTTCCAAGCTATTCAGGGTAGTCTGAGCATGAAATCCACGCTCAAGTTGGTCCATTGCTAATCAGGCACAAATAGAGGTATATACTCCCTATAAGGCTCCTTCCTTTCCTTAGCTCGCTTATACACCTCACACCATTCTAAAACTTTATGCACATTTTTCGTCATCCTTAGGCAATAAAAGTGCTCCTTCGGTAGTTCGAGTGTCCTCCTTTCCCCAAAATGGCTGGCTAGGTCTCTTTTATGTGCTTTTAGTACTAACTGTTCATAAGCTAAGTTGTTCAGTATGCACACACACCCACCTTTCATAAAAAATCCCTAGCTCAAGTAAAACCCATCCACCATACCTCTATAACTACACTTGGTTACAATGGGCCTAAAGAAAGGATCCTACTCTACTAATTTGGAAGATTACTAAACCCAAGTATGCGAACTTAAAGGGTCATCATAGTTCTTGTCAACGAGATAGGGCATTAGCTACATTATTCAAACTTCCTTTCTTGTACGTAATGACATAGCAATGAACTCTACCCACTTGGAAAGACATCCAAAGAGCTTTTATTGACCTTTGAGGAGTTGGAGGAACTTGCAGTCCATATGGATAATAAACTCCCCAGGCAGCAAATAATGTTGCCGGTTCTGAAGAGCTTGGAGAAGGGCATAAAATTCCTTGTCATATGCCGAGTAATTCAATGCTCACTCTAGATACATCACTCTTAAATTCGAAGACTTTCTTGAAGTTAGGTAACACAAGTATTAGGGTAGAAGTTAACTTGGACTTAATCTCATCAAAACGTTTCTAAGCTTTCTCTATCAATTTGAATTTAGAGTTCTTTCTAGTCAAGCCAGTCAATGGTGTAGCTATAAACTAAAGTTTTGAATGAATCTTTGATAAAACGAAGTCAACCCACGAAAACTCCTCACATCAGCTGCGCTGGTCGACATCAGCCACTCAAGAATAACTTTGACCTTTTCATCATCAACTTGGATACCTTTGTTAGATACAACATATCTAAGAAACACAACCTCTCTCTAACAAAACACATATTTCTTCATGTTGTATAACAGATGTTTAGCTCTGAGGATATCAAATATGGTTCTTAAGTGCTCGACATGAGAGCTGAGGTCAACATTATACACTAAGATATCATCCAAATAAACCACAACAAACTTACCAATCAAGGATCTCAAAACATGATTCATAAGTTACATAAAGGTGCTCGGTGCATTAGTGAGTCCAAAGGCATTACCAACCACTCAAAGAGATCATCCTGCATTTTGAAAGTTGTCTTCCACTCGTCTCCTAGACTCATTCAGGTTTGGTGGTAGCCACTTTTTCAAATCCACCTTCGAAAAGATTCGCACACCATGTAATTCATCTAGCATGTCATCCAACTAAGGTATTGGATACTTATACTTGATGGTGATTTTATTGATAGCTTAGTTGTCAATGCATAACTGCTAAGAGCCATCCTTCTTTGGTACAAGTACAACTGACATAGCATAAGGATTCATACATTCTCTAATGTAACCCTGATCAATTAGCTCATCTACATGTTTCATGAGCTTAGTTACCTACTTTAGATTGAGCCTATAGGTAGGTCTATTAGGCAGAGTTGCTCTAAGTTAGAGGTTAATGCAATGCTTGATGCCTTTGATTGGGGGTAATCCTTTTGATAGCTCATTAGGGAACATGTCGGCATTCTCTTGGAGTAAGGCCTATACTTCAACTGGCAATGCTCCAACCTCTTTCAACTCAAGTAGTCTACTAATCAATAGAAAGACACACTCCTCAAACTTAATATCCTTAGAGAATCCAACTTGGGAATCACCAACGACTTCTTCTATAAGGACTTAGATATCTTAGCTTAGGATTTGTCAACTTCTTTAGGGCTCATTAGGGTCAATACTACTTTCTTGTCGTCCTTTTGAAACATGTACATGCTTCGATATCTATTGTGAAGTACTTGCAAATCAAATAACTAAGGTTGGCCAAAAGTATGTGTGAGGCACACATGGGTAGGATGTTATACAGTACCTTATCCTTATATCTATCCCCAATGGAGATCGAAACTCTGACTTGTATGGTAATAGGAAGTCCTCTCTTCTTATTAAGCCAATGTATCTTGTACAGTTTGGGGTAATAATAGGTTGGCAACTTTAGAGCCTTCACTACTCCTTCCACTATCACATTAGTACAACTTCGTCCATCAATGATCAAAGCACACAAGTTGCCATTCACTCGGCAATTCATGTGAAAGAGATTCTTCCTCTATTCATTCTTATTAGTAGCAAAGGTATTGAGAGATCTTCTGACAACTATGCAGTATCCTCCTAATTCAAGTTGGATTAGGGGGTCGGAATCTTCTTGGAACTTCTCTAACATATGCCCAACATCTTTCTCCTTCACTCCCACTTTCAACCTTTATCTATAGGGTCTTGCTTGTAAACACCCAATTTTTACTCCCCCTTGTATTTTTTTTCAGAATTTTTAGAGTAGGTTAAAAGGTCTTAAATTAGGAAAAAAAAATAGAAAATTTAAGAAAAGCAAAAAAACTAAGAAATTTAGAAAAATACAAATTTAAGAAAGGCTAAAAAATAAGAAATTTAGAGAAATACAAAAAAAAAATATAAAAATAGAGGATTTAAGAAATTTGGAAAATAATGAACTTTTACATAATTCAATAGAGTTGAGTATTTTATTTAGGTAAAAAATAAGGAGAGAGCTGTTAAGCTTAAGCTTAGATTTGAATATATCCCAGGCTAACCTTGTTTATATGTGTCATTTAATTGCACATATAAATAAGGCATAGGCTAACAACTTAACGGATAAGCACTTAAATATTAACTTGGGTTTAGTTGGAGGTCTTGGGTTCAAACCTCATCAAAGGCATAAGAATGCCTTTTGCTTTTGTTTTTCTATAGACAATGCCTGCCACATGCCAAGAGATCACTAGGCTATGTCCTTAGTTGTAACATATGGCACTTTGTGATTGGCCTTGACAACACACTTTCCTTCTCCTTCTCCCCTTTCCTTTTCTTTCCTTCCCTTTCTTGCACTCAAAAGCAACACACATACATAGCAATGGGGGGCCCTCTCTCTTACACATACCCCCTAAGCCTAATAAAATTCCCATAAAAATACCCTTCCTTGCTTGTTTTGGTGCTTGGAACGGCCTGAAGCACCCCTTCCATGGTTGTTGCATCCTTTCTTCCCATCCAACCCGAATTGCTTATTTAAACCTGACCCATACTCAATGACTCAACCAAATCTGCCAAGTTTAACTTGTATACCCCAGCTCCAATTCGGTTCGACCTTTAATTTGTGTTTTTGTTTTTGTTTTGTAATTTTTTTTCTCATATTTTTTTTGTTTATTTATATAGTTTATTGTAAAATGTAAATGTAATTGCAAAAAAGAAAAAGAAAAGGAAAAAAGAGGAAAAGAAAAACAACAAAAAGAAACCAAAAAGAAAAAAAGAAAGAAAAGAAGGAGAGATAGTTTAGTTCTTTTTTATTTTATCTTTTGGTTAAAATTTAAATAAATAATAATAATAAATAAATAAATAAATAAATAAAAATGAGTAGATTAGAAAAATAAAAATCACTTAGAAAATCAATTTTCCGAAAATAAATAGAAGTAACCGATCCTTTTTCCAAATTAAGACCTTTTATTAAGAATTTTCCACAATAAAATCCAATTTATAACCTTGTGAGAAATTTTCCTTAAATAGACTCAAAATTAAAGAATGTAAACCCAACATTTTTTGAAACTAAAATCAATCAACCCACTAAAGTTTTTGTTAAATGAAATATGGAAGTCTGATCCTGAATAGCGAGTATATAGGCACCCGTATATATGGGATGACTTAAAAGATGGAAAATTTTCTTTTTCCATCTTCTGAGGGATTAAAAGTGGTATCCTGTTAATGGCTCCTCAACCTTAGCCTTACCTCGGCTATCATCAGGTTTGCTTGAAACCTGACTACGTCGGTCAACCTCAGAACTATTTGAAGCTTTACTATATCCAAGTCGGCTCGGCATACCAGGTTAGCAACTTAGAGCTCGGCTTAGCTAACTTATCCTTTGCCTCTCTACTTCTGTATGATACGGAGAGTTTCATCTAAATCTCCAAGCCTTTATACTTCCATTATATTTCTAATCTTAAGGGCTCACAAGTTCTTGTTAGGAGGAGTCTAACACCTCAACTCAACCATGACAAACTTCAGTATTAGGACAATGGGTAGCTGAACTCCTTAAATACCTAGCTCAGATACACTATACTCTACCCAATCTCTTGCCTAGATGCTAAGCTTCCTAATGCTTAACTGTCAAGTATTGAGAACCTAGATGATAACTAGCATAATGCTAAGGCCAAGCTCTTCAATGTCAACCTCCAAGCTCTCCTATGCAACTTTATTGTATCCCAATCTACTGAATTATCATCTCCTTTAAACATCTTAACAACAATCATTAGAATAGCTCATGAACAACACTCCAGTACCATACCATTTTCAATATGGATACAATAACACCATGCTACTTATCATGCTCTTTTCTAACATTATACTATATTCCCTTTGTCTTATATGTCCCATTTACCCTTTATGCATTGTACAAAGATTTCTTTATTTTGTATTACCCTTTATGTCAATTAACATACATGTTTGTAACTTTAGAAGCTTACTATAAATAGCCCTTATTCTTTATAGTTGAAATCATCTAACTCTTATTACTAATGAATATTCACTTTTTTTTTTCACAAGATACCTTCTCTAAGTACGTTATTTACACTCTTATCTAATCTTACTAGTAGCTCGAGATTAGCAGTGAGTGGACCTTAACTCTTTACTTATGAGTAATATCAAGTAGAGACTAAGCCATGTAGTGTTCTTCGGTGAGTCACATCCAAAGAACAGCTTCATGAAGCTACTATCTCGATTTTATTAACCATTCTTGCTTTCTTAGATATCTTGAAGGACCTATTGTTCAACTCTACGATAAGACCTAATGATAACTTAGCTCCTAGAAACATCATATATTTTGGTATTAGAGCTTAAGTTTATAGTCAAATGCTAAGTGTTGTAATGGCTATTTCTTGAAGTAGTTCTTATACTCCGTTATACTTTATTTTGAAACAAAGCAAGATATTGAAGTTGCTATACCGTATAGCTTCTATCAAATGTTATGTGAAATCTTCTATTAAGTTGTGAACTTGTTGAAGTCTTGTTGTAAGAATGTCGAACCTTAATGTATAAGCAAAGATAGGTGATGTTGAGAGTAATGTCTTTAGTCGTATCGTATTGACCAATAAACCCCTCAAACTATGAATGAATAGATATAGAACCTCACTGCTATTGTGACCAACTTAGCTATGGTCGTATAAAGATTGGTGGAAGCTCAACCTTAAGAAGGAAATCCTGAATGAAAATGAGGTGTATGAGATAGGCCGAGAGGATAAGGTATGGAAATTCGAGTTCTTGGTGCTATGAATGTACCATAAGGGTGACTTATCTGGGCTAAAGGATGTGCATGATGAAGACTTGAGTTAGGAGAAGTTGAGGACGTAAAAGCTAGTGAAGATGCGAATGAGCAGTTCTCTAAATATGACAAACATGAGCTTCGAGCTCCTCAAGGGACTAAACACATTAAAGTGTAGGTTCCGATTTTTTCTAGATCTGATGCTACCAATGACTATATGGATTGGGAAGAAAAGGTGGAGAAGATATTCAATTTCTATGATTATGAGGACGCAATGTGTATCCAAGTACTTGCCTTAAAGTTTTCTTGGTATGCCATGATGTGGTAGAAGAAGGTGCGGACTATACATTAAAGAAGTTAACGTAAGATGAGAACTTAGAATGAAATGAAGCAAGTTCTAAGGAATAAGTTTATTTTTGAGCACTACGAACAAGACACTTTTCAATGTCTTTGAGAGCTCAAGTAGGGCAGCCGATCTTCAGATGAGTATGTTCACGAATTCTAGTTGTTGATAATTCGATGTGATGTTGACAAACCTAAAGCACGAACTATCACGAGGTTCATTTTTGGGTTGCAACCTGAGATTGAAAATATAGTACAAGTGCAAAGGCTTAGAGATCTGGATGAAACTATCCATATCATACAAAGAGTAAAGGGGTAGAGGCAAATCAGCTAAGCCTAGCTTCGAGTTGTTGACCTAGTATGCCGAGCTAATTTAGATATAATTGAGCTCCAAAGAGTTCCAAGGTGAACCAATGTAGTCAAGTTCCAAAAAGACCTGATGATGGCTAAGGTAAGGCTAAGGTTGAAAAGCTTAAGGTCAAGAAGGACTAAGGTCAAAGCTCAAGATTGAAAACTTGAGAAATCAAGTGCTTCAAATGCCTTTGTTTTGGACATATTACTAGTCAATGTTCAAAAAGAAGTGTAATGTTTATTGTTGGCGAAACCTTGCAAATTGAGGTTGAAAGTGCGAGTGAAGTAGAAGAGAAGGAAGATGTTGGGCATCTGTTGAATGAGTTCTAAGAGGATTCTTACACCTTGATTTGACCTAAATTAGGAGAATACTGCTGAGTGAATGGCAACTTGTATGCTTTGATCATCAATGGGGGAAGTCTTACCGATTCAAAGCAAAGCTTAAATCTTAGATCTGGAGTAATTCCAATTTTGGCTCATGTAAAACGATTTGTAAACTAGATAGGATTCTTAGAAATATAAGGAGTAGTGAAGGCTTTAATGTTGTCTACCTGTTTTCACCCTAAACCATATAAGATACATTAGCTTAATGAGAAGGAAGCACTTCCTGTTATCATACAAGTCAAAGGAAGAGTGGATGTTGTATGTATTAACTATGAATTATGGCTTAATGAGATGGGAATACTTCCTGTTACCATGCAAGTCTGAGTGTTGATCTCTATTAGGGGCAAATATAAGGATGAGGTTCTATATGACATCCTACCCATGTATGCCTCATACATACTTCTTGGTTGACCTTGGTTATTTGATTTGTAAGTACCTCATGATGGATATTGAAACATGTACATGTTATAGAAGGACAACAAGAAAGTGGTATTAACTCCAATAAGCCCTAAAAAAATTCAAGAATCTTAAGCTAAGATATCTAAGTCCTTATAGAAGAAGTCGTTGATGATTTCCTGAGCTAGATTCTCTAAAGCCATTAAGTCCGAGGAGTTTGTCTTTCTATTGATTAGATGACTACTTGAGTTAAAAGAGGTCGAAGCATTACCAGTTAATGTACAGGCTTTTCTCCAAGAGTATGCCGATATGTTCCCCAACAAGCTACCAAAAGGATTACCCCCTATTAAAGGCATCAAGCACTACATTGACCTTTGACCTATTAATATGCTAGCAATATAATCGCCCTTAAATAATGTGCCTTATTAATAATACAAATTTAGTAAATTTGAAACCTTCCCAATGAAAGCATAAACTAAGGAGCTGATTAAAGAGTTGGTGGATGTAGTATGTGTTTACTCTGAATTATGGAATTTAATGAGATTGAAGAGAGGGTTATATATGTTTTAGCTAAGTAGGTTAAAATTTTTGTAACTTTTTCTTGATTGATAAGATGTTAAATTTGATCTAGTGTACAAGAATCCTTCATTAAATGATCCTATTAAACTTTAATTTACATATATTAGATTGTAAACTCTAGTACTTTGTGTCATCTAGAGATTGGGAAAAGGATTGAGTATAAGAGTTAAGGAAGTTGTTTATAGAATTTTGATTGGGCAAGTTGATTCTTTTGCCAGGTTAAGTGTAAATTTTGGTCGGTTTCCTAGCTAATGATAGTTTTGGCTTAAGAATTCTTGTTTGATTTTTCATTGATCTATTTGCTTGAGGACAAGCAAATTCTTAAGTATGGGAAGTTTGATGAGTTCTTATTTACAAATATTTTATAGAGTGATTTTGTACAATTTTCCTTTGAAATTTGAGTTTATTTTTAGAAAATGATACTTAATTGAGTAAAATCGTGTTTTCTAGGATTTGGAATGATCTACATAAGAAAATGAGAAGATAGAAATAAATTTCACTCAATTTGGAGCTAAAATAAGAATGTTATGAAGGTTTAAAGATTGATACAATCGAACAACATGACTGTATCATTTCTGAACGAATTTGGAGACAATTTTAAATTACTACAGCAAGTTACATAACTAAAAGATACGACGATGTCCTTAGTTGTGTTGTTTCTAGTTTTGAAAAAAATAAAGAAGAAAAGAACGTGAAGGCAATAAGTTACACAACTGTATCCCTAGTCGTGTTGTTTACAGCGAGTTTTATTTTTCATGTCTCCTATTTAAAGTATCACTAAGGTTTTCTAGAGAGAACTTTTAGATGACTTTTAGAGAGCTTTTCAAGACAAAAACACTCAAGGGAGCAAGGCACTTCAAGACATGAAGATTCAACTTTTGCTTAGATCCATAATCTATTCTTTTACCCTTCTTTTAGATTTTATGCAAGATAGTTGCTTTATTATGCATAGAGAGTAGATCCTTTGTACCTAGGTCTCATGAAACCTAGATTTATTCATGTGACATTGATTTTATTAGATCTAATGCATTTTTTAATTTTTCTTTATTTAACTATGCGTGCTTAATACTTTATGCTGTTATTTCTGTAGGTAGTAATCTAAACCCCAATATCATACAGGAGAATCAAGAGATTTCTTATGTGACTAGATTTAGGCAAAGTTGATGGAGATTCTTGCAAGATTAGTGATAATTTACAAAATCTTTTCGGAATCTTGATTTATATTGTAGAAAATTCATTATGCAATAATGCAATCTTAGGTTATCTTATTGAGAAGAGATTCTAATAGGTGATTTTACGATTAAGGTTAATTAACTTAAGAAAGTGATTAACTTTAATAGAGAATTCTCTCAATCAAGAAATATTAAAGAAATAATTAGATTATCTTTAAAAAAAATCACATGTTAGACTTAGGAGAAATAAAGATCTAGATACAGTTCTAAATCTTGAATTAATCTACACTTTTATTGCTTTCTTGTTTATGTTCTTAAATAATTCTTAATTAGATGTTAATTCATTAGTTGCTACAATTTAATTTAGGTTCTTTAAGTTTCTTAAACTTAAATTCGCTAGTTAAATAATAGAGATCTAGTGAGTATTTAAGGGATCAACATTCGGACTTAATCCGCTTACTATAATTGATAGGTGCACTTGTCTCATATTAAGTTTTTGGTATTGTTATCGAGGACTTGTGATATTAAGAAAGCCAGTAGCTTTATTAATCTAACCATTGCTTCATTATCTTTCTTGATTTCTTTTATTCTTTTGGTGCAATTTTGAATTAATTCATCATTCCCTTTTATGTAGTGTATGGCAAGAAGTCATTTACAAGATTAATCAAAATTAACCCCGAGATTAAGAGGATCATTTTGAGGAATTTGAGGCAACTAACAGTTATGGAAATAGTGGAGGTGATCAATCAAGGGTCTCCTCTGAGGATTAAGGTAAGGGTGAATTGAGTGAGCACAAATCTGATTACGAGAGCTTACTTGACAACATTATGGCCAATAACAGGGAACAAAATTAAACCATGTCAAACTACTACTGACCATCTCTAACTGGTACTCAGTCTTGTATAAACTGACTACTGTTACAGCCAACAACTTTGAGATCAAGTGGAACATTTTTCACACAGTGCAACAATTTATATAGTTTGATGGACTACAGGAAAAAGGCCCTACTGCATATATTTCCAACTTTTTGGAAATATATGATACCTTTAAGATTAATGGGGCAATTGATGATGCCATCCGATTATGCCTCTTCCCATTTTCTCTATGTAGCTGAGCTAAGTAGTGGTTGAATTCCTTGATAAGGAGTTCAATCACAACATGGAATAAAGTAGCTGAAAAATTCTTAGAGAAGTATTTATCGCCCGCTAAAACTGCAAAGCTCAAAGCCAATATCTCTTCTTTTGCTTAGATAGAGGGTAAGACCTCATATGATACCTAAAAGCACTTTAAGGACCTACTAAGGCAATGTCCACACCATGACCTCTCACTTTGGATGGGAATCTAAACTTTTTTATAAAGGTCTTAACCCCTCTACGAAGTAGATGATAGACAAGGTAGCTGGACATATACTTAATACCTAGATACCTGTAGAAGTTTAGGCTTTGATAGAAGGGATGACTATGAACAACTATTAGTGGGAAAATCTGAAGGGAAACCAAAAAGTCTCAAGTGTATTTAAGCTCAACACCATGCAGTCTTTAGCTACTTAAGTGTAAATGTTGAGTAAGAAGATTAAATCACTCTTAACTGGTTCACAACAATCATAGCTTATCCTGAATAACTACTGTGAAGAAGGGTTTATAAGGAATGAACAGACTAAACAAGTAGATTATTTAGGGAATCCATCTAGGTAGTAGAATAACCCCTTCAGCAACACTTATAATCCTAGTTGGAGGAATCACCTTAACTTCTCATTGGGAAATCAAAACCAAGGCCAACAAACAACTAACTTTGGTTTACCTAGATTTTAAAGACTACCACCTCTACCAATTCAAGAGAAGAAGCCTAGTTTAGAAGAGCTTCTCATTAAGTATATTCAAAGCAATAAGGCTTAACTATCCAATATCGAATCATCATTGAGGAACAAAGAGGCTTTCACCTACAATTTGGAGAATCAAATGGGATAGCTTGCAAAAATGATCTTTGAAAGGCAATAAAGGACACTCCTAGGGAATGCCGAGATCAACCCTAAGGAATATGTCAATGCAGTGACCTTGAGAAATTAGAGAGCTATAAGTTGAGAAGAAGGATGGTGGGAAAATAGTAGGGAAAGACGTGAAAGTTAAGGGTAAGGAAGATGTAGAGTCACCAAAATCAAGAGAGAATACAAAACTACAAAAAATGAAGGAGTACAAGCCATTCATCCCTTATCTAAAGTAACTTAGACAAGATTGCCTTGATCTAACAAGAAATTCCATAAATTCCTCAATATTTTAAACAACTTCACCTAAACTTACCTCTTGTTGATATTTTATAGTAGATGCTATAGTATGTAAAGTTCCTGAAGGATCTTTTGTTGAACAAGGGCAAGCTAGAGGATCGTTTAACTGTCATACATAATGAGGAATGCTTGATACTACTCCAGAAGAAGCTACTAAAGAAATTAACAAATCTAGGGAATTTTACTCTTCCTTATGTGCTTGAAAACTTGTTTGTAGATAATGTTTTGGTAGATCCAGCAGCTAGTATTAATTTGATGCCATACAAATTATTCAAAAAGTTAAGGTTAGGAGAATCTAAACCAATACGTATGTGCATTCAATTAGCTGATAAGTTTACCATACACCCTAGAGACATCATAGAAGATGTTTTGGTGTAAGTTAATAAGTTTATCTTTCCTTTGGATTTTGTTATCCTCGATATAAATGAGGATCTTAAGATTCCATTAATCCTAAGTAGACCCTTTCTAACTACTGCTAAAGCTGTGATTGATACTAATGAGAGTAAGGTCATCTTAAGGGTCGGAGATGACGAAATTGTTTTTGAAAATGCAGATGTAATGCATGAGTTACTTGACTCAAAGGGCATAAGCTATAGTGTTGATTCTACTAATGTTACTAAATGTTTGCAAGAAGCGCGTGCCAAAGAACCCTCAACTCATTGTTTGGAAAAAGGAGATGAAGAGATGAAGAAAACCCTTAATCAGCCTTAGGTTGTAGCTCAGTTGAGAGCTAATGAGTCTAGTGTGGTAAAAAAGGAGCTTAAACAATTTTGTAGACCAAGGGATGGAAAGTTAGAGCCTTCTAAATAAAGCCATTAATATTAGAGTGGAAACAATCAAAAGATTGCTTAGAACATGCCTTTGTAGTGAGAAGCTCAAAGCTACTGACAACTACTTCATCCAAGCAAAAGTAAACAAAAGGAAGAAACTTGAGAGTCACGAGTTTAATGAATAGTGTAATAAAAAGAAAGTTGGTGGAAGCCACATACCTAGAAAGAGAATTTGGTAAATAGATGGAAAAAGGGTAAGTCTATCCTTGTGTGGAGAGTTAGGAAGTGAGGTAAGGAGGTCCAGCTTTACTTGAATTAAGGTAAGTCAATTATGCATTCCATCGAGCTATCGATGTTAATCATAGTACTCTTAGGAGGCAACCCAAGCCAATAAATTCCTTTATCAATTCTCTTTATTTATTTTAGTATCTTAGGATTTTCATTACCCGTTTTATTAATTTCACGCATTAAACTGGGCATTTCTCCAAAAAAAAAAAAAAAAACTCATGTACAGAAAGTTACACGACTTAGATACAAGACTGTATCATGTCGTTTCCAGGGGTCCTCGTAGTGTAATTAGAGTGAGTTACACAATTGAGAGACATGATCTATCTCATGGTTGTATCATTCCTAGACCTCAATTTCACATCGTATACAGAAAGTTACATGATGAAAATACGATTGCATCTCCTAATCATGTTGGCCACACTATATAAGGTTACAAAAAACTTTCTCTCTCATACTCTTTCATTACAATTGCACGACGAACATACATTACACTCTCTTCAGTCTTCCTCTTCCTACGCCTACACACTTGAACAACATACAAACACACTTTTTACTTAGATTTTCTTGCATTAAAAGGACTCTTCACTCTTCAATCACACTTGAGTACTTCTTTAAGAACAAGGTAAGTACCCCAATCTCTACTTATTTCGTGCTTGTTCCAATATTGTGTTGCATGTGTCAATTTGAAAATTTGTTTAAGTTTAAAGGCACTACCCCTGAAACGCTGCAAGGGTATTGTCCCTTTGACCCCTACCTACTAATCGACTAGTGGGACTATCTTAATAAGATTTGGTTATGACAGAGTTCAAGTTCCATAATTAGAAGTGATGGATTATCTTGATTTATATGCTTTATTAATTATTTTAACACTTAGGGTTTTAATGTTAATCAATATAAAAGTTCTATTCATTCATGTAATTGCAAGATTTGGTGATTAAGCATGCTTAGAATTTCTTATGTATCAATAGTTGTGAGTATTGCATAAAGGATTTATTAAAAACACAACTACATCATGTATGCATACCAAGTGTTTGATAAAAGTCCTAAATAAGTTATAGTGTCATTTTTTTCCACACTTGATTATGATTTTGGTATAGTTCTTTATTCTATACGTAGAGAAACTTTTGGTCAATAAAAAAGTGACTTGAATTTTCTTTTATTTGAATAGGACCATGACACCACAAATCAAGTTTCAAGTTAGGAGAAAGCTCAAGAAGAAAAAGAAGGTAAGGAAGGTGAAGATGAAGGAGAAGCATAAGAAGGAGTTGAAGAGGAGAGTTCAAGTGAAGAAGTTGATGAGGAAGTTATGGACGATGAAGAGGATGAAATTATGGATGATGCCTTCGATGAGGAGGATTGAGATATGAATTTTGCTGCTTTTTCTTTTCTTTTCTTTGATTAGTCTCTACTTGACTTATCTGAGTAATGCTACGAAGTCAAGGTCTTGCAACTTTGAAGCTTATGTCAGAGAGTGCATTTGGATAGGATGACTTCAAACTCCTTGCATTGATGAATTGTGTTACTCAAATTTCAAAGGAATATTAGTTTTCTTTTTCCTACTTTCAATCTTCTTACCCCATGAGTATTTTAACTGATATATTTTCCATTGTATGACTTATTTCATACATGAAGGACAATGTATGGTTTTAAGTATGGGAAGGGATATAGAAATTGTTGCTATTTAAAAGATCAATTTCTTACGTTTAACCCAATTTTTTTTTAGTTGACTTGCAATTATATTAGAAATTGACAACTTCCAATAGATTGTAATGAATATTTGAATACTTGATCTTTGATAAATGAAATATAAAATACTAGAGTTGATAAATGAAATCTTTGTGGAATAAAGTTACTGGTCATTTAGCCTAGGATATAAGGATTTAGGATTAGAGCAACATCACTAGTTATGAGTTAATTATGATTATTTTCAAAGCTTACTTTGATGTATACTTTCCTCTTAGATGACTTTATAACCTTATAATCCTTAGTAAACAAACAGATGAAATTCATCTTTTGAGAAACCTTTGAAAATTTGAAATAGTTAGAGATAGAGAGTGATAACAATTGCATGATAATCAATAATAAAAATGCAAAATTGGTAAGAAGTCGCTTTGGTCCCTTAGAAAATCAAGGTCAAATCCCACTACTACTATTAATGCCAAAGTAACCTTAAAGAATAAGTTGGTATAGATTGGCCTTTATTCATTAGAAGAGTGTAGATGAGGGGATCCGGTTGAAGTGGTTATGTACGTATAATATGAGTCTCATACTACATGTGGCCTTAGAGAAGTGACGTAGCTAGATACGTAAGGGATGACTTGGATAAGAGAAAGTAAGGATGAAGAGTAAGCAGTCTCAGGAAGCTTTGAATGCACGTGTAGTAAGTGGAGGAGCTATAAAGCATCAACTCCACTATTTTAGATGAGAGGTGGTACGTTCTTTGCTTTAAGCTGTATTTGATCTTTTACGATAGCATTACAATGCTGTTTCTTTGAATATATGAATTGTCAAATGAAGAGGAGCACTAGAGTATTTATAGAGTTAAGCCATCGATGCGTCCATCATATTACAATGATAATTGACAACCAAGATGACACTTCTCATTGATGGATTCTTTCATAGGCTTCTATTGAGTCCAAGCCTATGGCAAGCCTCTATATGTGCATAAGTTTCCTTAAGAAAGGTTGAAAATGGACGGGCCAATCCAATGGTCCCTACTTCAAGCCTACTATGCCACATCGCCTTAAATCATCCCAAATTTAGGAACCTGACTCTTTAAGCCCTATCACTTTAACCCAAAAAGTTAAGCCTAGATCGTTAATGGACTTAAAGCTCATAAATGATTTTAGCCCTCTACATTTTGCCCCCTAAGCAAAATTCTTAAACAAAGTCTAAGTATTTTAGTTATCAATTACTTACTTTGAATAGCTAGGTTGCTACTTAGGACACGGGTGCTGAGAATTAGTTGTAGTACTACCAAGTGCGTTCAAACAACTGAAAAGTTTATTTCATTAAAACTTATGAACCTAACGTCAATGCTACAAATTTTATTAATTATGGCATGTTTTAGTGCGTAAGCTCGCAGTACTGTCTAATTTCATGTGTCACTTCAAGCTTGCAGAAATGGCATTTAGTATATTAAAAAAATCTTCTTTTACGACCTATAAAAAATTACTTGATTCGTACTTAAATAATATATATATGTGTGTGCATGTATGTGTGTATGTATGAGATGAACATAAGATATCATTATTATTGTCATTGATCCTTGAAGCATGCTAAGTACACTCAAACAACTAAAAAGTTTATTTTATTGGACCTTATGAGCCTAACACCAATGCCGCAAATTTGAAAGTCGCGACACTGTCTAATTGTATACGTCGCTTTAAGCTTACTGAAATGGTATTTACCCCTAAGGTAGTATATTAAACAAATCTCCCTTTATGACCCATAAAAAATTACTTTATCCGTACTTAAATAATATATGTGTATGTGTGTATGTAGGTATGATAAGCATAAGATATCATTATTATCATCATTGATCCCTAAAGCTTCATAGGAGAAAATCTCATATATCTCTAATACGACAAATCAGCTATGAAATATTTGGTTCGGAAAATATCTACTCTTGATACAATTTCCCCTAACTTCTTTCACACATCGCTACTTATGGTACTAAAAATATTAGGACCAAATTGTGCTTAAATGCTTGCCTTTTCTTCCAAATCTTTCTCTATTCAAGCAAGATTCATAATATCTCATATGATCCCCTAATATATCCATTCAAAAATTGTCAAAACTATTAAACTTTGTTGACTCTCTAAGTTTAAATCTTTTAATCTTTTTCTTGGCAACTTCTCTTCCATTGGCTATATGTATAGATATAATCTACTAACTTCTTTTTTATTATTATTTTTCATTTTCCAAGTTCAAATTGCTCGTGTACGTATGGAAAAGAGCAATTAAGGTCATTCTTTGCCATTGGTGGTGGACACTTTCCAAAAACAATCTCTAATATGGTTTTTTCATTAATAGCAACTATAGTAACTAGAATGGGGTAAGACCTTCAGTTCTTCTTCTTCTTTATTGCCATTACCAGTAATTTAATATATTAACTCTTCTTTTCAATAGTGTATGAGACTGGTTAAGGCCAAATCTATTTTAATATATTTTTTTAGAACTTTGGAAACATATATGATTTTGTACCAATCCAATTATCAAGACATAAACTTTAAGCCAAGATCTCCCCCAACCAATTTGTTATGATTGGAATCTTCTTGTTGAATTTGTAACCATAAACAATAAAAGCATACTCCATAGGACCCTGCTACAATGAATTGAAGGGAGGAAATAAAGAAACTTCACATGAGCTTTTTCCTTCACATATATCTCACTTTTTTTTTTATTCTTACTCTATTCACATATTTCTTGTCCATTCTTTCTTTTCAAGCTCAGTTTATTGACAATCCTCACAAGAGCAAAGTTTGTCTAAGTTTAACAACAGTATACATTCTCATCTCGTAATATATATATATATATATATTCTTAGAATTCATATGAAATTCTTGCCCCCTGCCTTGCTTAGTTCTAGCCTCAATATTCATGTTTTCTTTATTTCTTATCTAAAATCTAGTCTTGAACTTGAGCATGCAACGATTCCCATCAAACTCATTAAGACTTGATTCCTGTATATTTGTCATGCATGGCATATACATACAAGTAAATAAATAATAAGACATGTTGCTTCTTGATAATCTTTCCACTGATTAGAAAGCTGATCTAGAGACCTCTTATTCACAATTCATATTTTATCTTTGTGCATTACTTGTTTTCACAATGTCCCTTGAGATCCTCTTGCATTGATCTTTTCTAACTTGAAGTAGACATGGCATCTTTTCTATCTCTCTCTCTTTCTTTTTTTTTTTCAAAAAAAAATGCAGATTTTCACACATTCAATTTGGAAAATTGATATCGAATGCATGATCCTTCTTCAACTATTTTCAATTGTGGCACCTTACTTTAAAGTCACATATGAAATAAGAGAACATGATGGCAACGAATGGGTGTTGAAAATAGTTTCCTAGCTATCATGATTAATGGAGAGCAACTATCGGTGATAGTTTCCTAACTATCACATGACAGGTACCCATGATAGTTTCTTAGCTATCATGTCCTTTATCCATCACCATAGTGTATATTGATGATAGTTTCCTAGTTATCACCACTCCTACTTTTTGCCTTAACCAATCACTACAATAGCATATATTGATAATCAAGTAGTACATTTAGAGTCATGATTCATTATTGTGCTTCAACTCCTTATCATGATTTCCTTTGCACAATATTTTTGAGGGGCTAAAAGTCATTCTATTATGATGATGTTTTTTTTCTTCTAGGGTGGGAACCATCATGTCTTCCCAACATTTTTGGTGGAGAACTTAATTCTTATTTGTGTATCTATATATAGACACATATACATATTAATCTAAAGCATCCTTAGCCAACATTTCCTTCTAAAGCCTAAACCCTTTTTCTTTTCAAGTGATCTACACAAAATGTCTCCTTGTCTTGATTTCAATGAGGGTGTCTTCATTTGTCTCATGTCTTTTGTCTTGGATCGAGTCTCCACCACATCATAAGCATTCATTATAGTGTTGCACTAATATTATGAGTAAATAATTTAAATGTTAATTACCTCTTATATAGTAACCAGTCTCTTATCCTTAGGCCATATTTGCTCATAATCCAAATAACGTGAACATAATGGCATCCATCATCAAATCATAGAACCTATATTCTATTCATTTAAATTCTTTCCATGCTTGTCTTCATGTTGTCATACGTGAAGATGTTGTTGCACCTTATCATGACTCTAAATATTGACTTTCCATGTTGACTATTTTAAACTACATAAAGTCTTTATTTGATAAATAGCATTGAAATATCTCCCCTTTGATTATATGGCCATGCTAGTATGCGATATCTTGTATTTACATTACTTCATATAAAAAAATTACTCTGTATATTTGCTATGCCATATTTGTAAGCTTGTAGTCTTTGGTTTGATGTCTTATCACAGTTCATCATTTTTTTTTTTTTTTTGCATTCTGTAGGAAAGTATAGGTTATTAGCTCATTCATGTCTACTTGATATCTATCTCCTTCTACTCTTCTAAGTAGTGGTGATAGTATTTCTGCTATTGCCCACCACTTTCAATATCCTGACTATTACAGTTGATGAATCTATTGTTTTGAAGATGAGTAAGAACTTCAGAAAGAGTCGTTCACATGATTCTTATGCTAGTAACAAGAAAGGCTAGAGAGTACGTATAAATGGTCAAGCACCAGAGTTACCTTCTCTTTGAGAGAAGTAGCCAAATGAGACCATCATTAAGGACTTCTTTTGGAAAGACATGAAGAAACGTAGCATGTCTAGACCCTATTCCTAATGAAGGATTATGCTACATAGAGTAAGAGCCACAACCACAAGAAAGAAAGCTTATATAAGGGAAGTCAATGTTAGGTTTTAGAAATGAGAGGAAAGAGTTTCCCCTCTCACATACTCAATTCTTATATCCTAAAAAAAACATTGGCTAGTTTGTAATCTTAGGAAAAGCACATAGTAGCAAATCTACAACATAAGGTAGCTTTAATTAAAGTGCAGGTCTACCAAGCTGTGATCATTACTTCTAGTTTTAATTTTCCTTGTATGGAGGACATGAAAATATGTCAAGCTATTATTTCTTTATGGAGTATTCAAACACATACATTTGTACTTACATAAGGGGAAATCAACCTGACACTAGAGGATGTTTATGTGCTCTTAAATTTTCTAGACTTTGGGTGGATTGACATTACTACAACACCAATTTCATAGAAAGAGCAAGTATTAATACCTACTTTAGAGGCTACTATAAAGGTAGTTAAGGGAAGCAATAAGAAGTCCACATTCACTTCATGGCTCAGCTATTTCTTTAAGATTCTAATGGAAAATGATAAATGGGTTGCGAGACCTTCTTGCAAGTTTGAGTAAGTACTAGCACCTTAACCTTTTCCTTATTTAGAATTTTTGTTCATTTATGCTGTTAGTCTACTACAACTTGTATGTTGTTGTTTTTGGTATGAGTTAGAGGCTTTTCTTTCATTTTGGTTATCATTATATGTATTTCTTAATGGACTAGAGGATGATGTTAGCCCACAATTTTTTTTTAGCGATTCATATTACCCAAGGTGAATGTTTCACATTAGGGCCCTTTTTCTTAGGCCCATTGTACTGTTGCTTAGATCTCTATCATGGAGCTTTAATATGCTCAAAAGGGCACCATACAGTATTGTCACATGCTAACTTTGTACTTTTACAATTGTTCTTCTCTGAGTGATACAAGAATTTTCTAGTCCTCCTAATAAGAAACCTAATTGTACACATCCTCAAGCTTAAGCATGAATTGATAGAAAACCTATAAAGTCGTTATTTAATGTGATAGATGTTCTTAGTAAGGTCACTTTTCAACCTTATATAAATAAGTTGGCTAGGTATGAAGAGTGTCTCCATTTCTATCCTTATTTAGTAGATATATTAGGAGCTCATGAGAAGCTTACATATGCTGAGGTCGGATTCCTTGTTTAGTCTATACCTGGAAGTCTTCCTTCACTTCATGATTAGGATGATTCTTCTTCTTGTTTCCTTGAGTAAAATGTGATGGTGTATGCATCACATTAAGTTGCATATCAGTTTGGGTTTGACTAAGGTGTCCCTAATCATATCAATATCAATAATGATTTCGATGCATGTTGCAAAGCACTTGCACCCACAAATTTCAGAGATATTTATCCAGAAGTCAAACAAGTATATTTAATATTTCTTACTCGCTCTAGGGTAGCTTCTATCGTGTGGTTGACATATTGGACCAATTATCTAGAGGTGTTTAGTAACTATACCATTGCTAAAGTAGCCAAAGAGGTGGAAGAGGTTGTCATTCACAGATGTGAGTTTTATTTGTGACTCCCTAAACTACTACAAAAGTTCCAAGCAAAGAAGAAGGGAAAAATTTTGTCGCCTATATTACTAGTTGTTGAACATATTAAACATATGTGCATCCATGGGCTATCATTAATAAACTGTCCATCACTTTTGTTTAGTTTGTCTAGTTTACCATATGTACTTCACATGTATATGTCATTGTATAAACTATTGTATTTCTTTCCTTGCAGGGCACGAAAAAAGGTAATACGACTTTGGTTATGGCTGGGCGGAAGTCAAAGGATGTTGGTTTATCAAGTTCTATGCCAACTGTCACTCATTCTGTCCCCTATCGATATGGTATTAGGAAGCAGCTTCATGCTGAAGATCAACTTGCACTTCCTATGACTGTATATGAAGGTGAAGACGTAGAATTGGTCGATTATGAGGAATCACCAAGATAGGATGATAATGCAGTAGACTTCTCAATCCCCGTGGATGAGAGTGGAGATTTCTCTACTGCAAACAACAATGATGATGAAGATGATGGGAAGGACTCGACAACACAGGTAGATAGTGATGACAAAGAGGAGTCCCAATTTGATACCGGTTTTAGTGACATAAATTAAAGTGGCTATGATAATGATAATGGTAGTGATGATAATGATAGTTAACTTCAAGATTTGTCAAAAGGTAAGACACATACATATGTTGATGATTTACTTCATGTTGTTACACATGGTAATGACATGGGCATGCATGTAATGGTGTCACTGAAAATGTTGTTCTAATTGTTAATACTATTTCTTCCTCCACTTACACTTCCCCACCCATAGTGCCTATTAGTGCTAATCCTCCTTTAGCTACTGAATTGTCACAATAAAGTATGGTAGTAGCTTATGATACAACTATAATGCCAGTTGATACTGCTTCTTTTCATGGGTTTACAGTTCCTTCCCACCTTATTGAGGCATTGGAGTGGCTGCATTCTCTAGAAGAGGACTTTTGGTCTGAATACCTTGTTTTGGGCATTGAGGTAGCTAGTGCCATAGTGGTATTGTTAGGGCAAGCTATTGATCTCCTTTCTAGGCATTATCATTCATTGTCAGTAGAAGAGTTAAAACTTTTGATGAAAGGTATCAATAGGGCTCACAGCCTCAATTTCAATGTCAAGAGTCTTAAGCGTATCTTTTATAAAGCCTAGAAATTATATGAAGCTATGTAGAGATACGACAAACTTAAGGCCAAGTTTAAGGAAGCTAAGTTTAAGGTTAGGAGGCTCCTTAAAGGTTATGAGGGTGCTTGTTCTATTACAAAGTCTGATGTTATTCACTGAATTTACTTCTCATTTCCCATGCCTTCCTTATTTTCTTTTGATGATACTTTTATGCAAACATAAAGTATTTGAATGAATAACATTTTTTTTAGTCATCTTCTATATACCAAAATGTTGGATAGATTAGACTCGCATTGGTTAACGTAAATTTTTTTTTTGTGCTAATATTCATTTAATTGTTTGCTTAGGAGATATTATTCTCACTTAGCTACAACAAAACTAAGTGTATGTGGAAACATTAGAATATCCTTTCATACTGGCTTTTAGGTGGATGCCGTGCAATAGAATAATGCTCTCATTCATAAGCAACAATCCTTAATGGCATATTATTTTTGTTTTACCAATGGCAATACATACTTTACTTACGACAAAAGCTAATTATATGGTAGATAAGGGGATATTACCCACTACTTAGCCTTTTAACACATATATGTCTTTAGATGGAGAGCTTTAGTAGGATCCGTACGTCAAAGCAATGCTCTCACATGTTGTGATGATCCTTTATAAGAATGTACTAGAGGTGATAGTGATACGTATCAATTGTTCAAAAACTATTGTATTGTTAGTTAATGAGGTATTACCCATTACTTAACCGTTTAATTTTGATCATAGACAATCTAGATGGGAAATTCACTTATCTTTAATGTGCAAATACACTCAAATAAAGTGAAGTCCTACTAAGTAACAAAAAGGCATTATGTCATGCGCCTAGGAGATGTTTCTTTTACTAGTCAGTAAGACATAAGCCATAAACACCATGCACCGAGGAGACGAGTCTCTTACCAAGCAACAGCCGTGTATCGTTATATTCTTTTGCATAAGTGTAATTTGTACTAAAGAAATGAATCTTCAACTTTTTAGTAATAGAATAAAAGGAAGAAATGAAGAGAGGAAATAATTCATGGGGGCACGCTTGTATGAGGTGAGCTGTGGATTTCATTCATTCAATTGCAATACATCAAATGAAATTTCTTGATATATTAGAAGCTTATAGGAGTAGTGATGGCATTTGTTCTTAGATTTTGAAGTTTGTAGTAACTACTATCATAGACTTCTTTAATAATGAAAGGTCCTTCCTACTTTGGTGTGAACTTTGGTGCTAGAGTACCTTTTCGAACGTGGTCCACTACTTGAAGGACTATGTCACCTTGTTGGAAAGACTGCTTTCATATTAACTAGTCATAAACGATGCTCAACCGTTGTTAATAGTTATTGAGATTACACTTTACCATATCTTGACACTCATCTAGCACTTCTATGTCCATCATGCGTAAAGTATCTGGCTTCAATTCGACATTGATAGCTAATCGTATAGAGGGAGCCAAGACTTCAATCGGTATTGTTGCTTTGGATCTGTAGACTAAAGAGAAAGGTGTAGCCTAGGTCGATCCTCGTTTTGAAGTTATATAAGCCCAAAGTGCCAATGGCAACTTATCATGTCATTCTTTATGGTTGTCATGTACCACATGACTAAGTACTTTCAGTAGACTATTGTTCATCTTCGATGCAAGAGCACTTGATTAGTGAGCTAAAGCAAAAACTCCTTTTTCATTCAATATAGCTACTATTCGTAGCTTCTACTTGGTCATTGCCTTTAAGATAGTAAGGCATGGACTTAACATGATTGATACTATAGAAAGCCAACAGTTGTCTCATGTGTGAATTGATAAAAGGAGTTCCATTGTCTAATAGAATGCACTTCGAAATACCGAATTTGCATATGATGTATTCCTTAATAAAATTTGCTACCGTTGGTCCTATGGCCTTCTTCAAAGGAATAGCCTCCACCTACTTAATGAAATACTAGGTTCTAACCAAGATCTAGATGCATCCTCTAGATGGCGAGTGTATAGGGTCAATCAAATCAAATAACTATGTATGGAAAAGCCATGGGGTTGTTAAGCTGTGGAATGTTACGATAGGGGCATGAATCAAATCACCATGTTGTTGACAAATAGAGCACTTCTTAGTGAAATTGAAAGCGTCATTTTCCATAGTTGGCCAAGGTAAGATACAATTGACTTATCTATAGAAGTAAGATACAACGCCATAAGTAACCTTTTAATAGGCATTGTCATGGTTTGAGGGGAATTCAAGATCTCCTTAATTTTTGGATCGCATTCTTAGATGACTACTCCCATTCAAATGGAACTCCCTTCCTCATAAGTTACTGTAGGGGGTATGAAGTTTCTACTAGTGCGGGCGTAAATCTCCTTATGTAAGAGACCTTACCTATAAAACTCTTCAATTCTTTCTTATTACTTAGTGAAGGAATTGATTGAATTGCTTGTACCTTCACTGGATCGGCATCAATTCCTTTACAATGGACAACAAAACCTAGAAATTTCATAGAAGCTACTCCAAACATATACTTAATGGGGTTCATTTAGAGTTTGTAAGCTCAACACCGCTCAAATGCCTATTTTAGGTGGTCTGATGCCCATTTTGACTCAACAACTATGTTTTCTACATCATCCTCCATAAATTCATACATTATATCATGAAATATTGCAATCATAGCTCGTTGGTAAGTAGCTCTAGTATTCTTCAATCTAAAAGGCATGATAGTGTAATAAAAATTTCCTACGAATGTTTGAAAGGTAGTGCACTTAGCATCTTCGGTAGCCATCTTAATTTGATTATAGCCACTGAAGCCATCCTTGAATGAAAACAATTCATGTCCTAATATTTTGTCAACTAAAGTGCCGATGTTTGGAAATGGGAAATCATCTTTCGAATAAGCTTTATTGAGATCCTAGAAGTCTACGCATACACGTATTTAACCATTTTTTCTTCTTTCCTAGGACTACATTCGTGAGCTAAATAGGGTGCTCAAACGGCTTGATAAAATCAACTCTAAGTAGCTTTTCAATTTCTTCTTTAATTTTCACTTCCACCTTAAGGCGAAAGACTCATTCTCCTTATTTTATGGGTTTATCCTTTAGTGTGACATTTAATCAGCACACCATAAGGCTAGGATCTAATCACGGCATCTCATCATATATCTGGGCAAATACGTCTCTATATTCCTTTAACAGTGTAACAAGTGGGATCTTTATCTCCAATTGGAGACTTTTACTTACAAGATTATCTACAATGAGTCTCTTAGTCGTGCTAGATCCAATTCTTCAACTTCTTCTACCTAAGGTTTCATTTGACATTTCATTTGTAAGGGGGCTAGCTAGTGTTCTTAAATTAGTGTAGGATCTAAAAAAGACAAACAAACTTCCTTAGACCACCAAGACTGTCACAAGTGGTATACTCTTTACCCATTGGCCCTAATAAAACTTTCTATTTCCTCAGTTTGTTTTCTCTTCTTCTTAACCCTACAAGAGCCACACATCCTTCTCTTCTTCTATTAACCCTCTTGGACATCCTCCCGGGTAGGTAGTAGAGTATTAGAGGTTTTGCAATGGTCGTCTCTCCATCCTTCACGTATTCATTGAAGTGAGTTGACTCAACAAAGTATGATTCATTATACTCGAAGGGGTTTGTAATGGCTAGGATGAATACATCCTTACCCTTCCAATGACCTTTGATGCATTGGTGCCACATCATGGGTATCAAATTGTGATCGTGTAACCATTTCTTAACAATGAGTAGGTGGTAAAGTACATGTACATCAATAACATAAAAAGTAGGAGAGCCTTAGATAGGTCCAATCTTCAAGTCCACATTGATGTATCCTATTGTATTTATAGATCTAAAACCATTTATTGACATAGATTACTTTACCAAATGTTGCATATAAATTGTGGTAGCTTTGAATGTAAACATAGGCATAATGTCCAAAGAAGAGCCATTGTTTATAAACATCCTTCTGACTGGATAGCTATTAACTATGCCTTTTACGGATAAAGGGCGGTTTTGGCTTAGATTCTTCATGTACATATCAGTGTTAGTAAATAAAATTGCATTTTCATGTGCAATTGCCATCCTCTTCATAGGCTACGCTACACTACACTCTGCATATTGACCTTCGAAGACCTACATAAGTGTAGTCATTACTATTAGCCATACCTTCTCATCAAACCCTAGTAGGTCAAAGAAGTTTAGAAAATGGAAATTTTTTAAAAGCATTACAACCACAAATGGACACTTATCTTGTTCAACTTCAATTGACTTCTCTTTATCTTGTGGTACTTCAGTAAGTAGGGTATCAATTTCCTTTGTTACTATAGGATCATGACTAAAAATGTTCATCATAGCACATTGCTTATTATGAGCAGGCAACAAATTGTTTCTAGCATCATTATTTTCAATAATAAGCTCCCCGTTCTTAACCCTTTTATTAAATATTATAGCACTCTTTGGTAAGATGGCCTAGGTTCTATGGAACTTACAAAATTTGAGGTCATTCTTTTCTTATGTAATAGATAATTGTTAAACTCTTGGGAGCTTTATATTCCCCTCTCATAACCAACGGTCAAGCATTGCATGCACTTTCCCAATCGAGCATGGGAATGATAATGATGATTCAAAGCTCTTAGGCTTCTTATTCCTTGCTTTCTTGCTTCGATTAAAGTTTTCACCATAAGCTGAACTTATAGAAGACGTCCTCTTGTTAAATTTCACATCCCTCCTTTCTATCGTATGATAAAGTTATTGGTTCTTCATGCTTTTTCAACTAAAGTAGCAAATTAAACTAAGGGGAGGTTTTTTAGATGTACAACCTACTTAGAGAGCATTCATTGAATGCATATCTTTACTAACTCTTTCTCATGGCAAACATCTTGAATGTCTAAGGAGCGTTCTCTGAAATGCTCCATATAATCCATCAAATCTTCTCTACGTTTTGCTAAATTCGCCCCATATCAATTAGAGTGACCTCTTCAGTTGAGAAAAATTTCTCTAAGAACATCTTGTATGTGCTTCCCCATGAATCGACTAATCCAAGAGGAAGATTAATGTACTATGTATAAGCTTTCTAAGTGAGAGACTTTGACAATTCCTTCAATTTCAAATCATCATCTACTTTATAGGAAACTAAATTCTCAATAAACTTCATCAAATGCTCCTTAGCATTTCCTTTCTTATCATTGACAGCAAAAACTTAGGACTCACATAATCCTTGGTATATGGTTTGTCAACAATAAGCTGATTATATGGAGCTTGAGATCAAACATTGCTATAGTTGACATTGTTTATATCTCCTTCACGAACACATCTAAGTCTTCCTTGGTTACAAATAATCCTCTTAGGATAGATGTGGTAACTTCGACCTATATAATCAAGGTAGGATAGTGGTGACTTATAGACTCACCTTATATAAAATGCAGGATAGCATGCGAGGACGAATAGCTTCTAAGTTAATCCCTTGTAGCTCTTGCCTTAAGAGTTAAGTTTTGCATAGGCATAGGGTCTGGTGTAGGGGTTTTCTCATCACTATCATGAATAGCACCTTCGATAACAGTAAGAGGATTAAATGGCTATACTACTTGGGTAACGTATTACTACTCAGCATTAACAAGATTCAATGGAATGGTACCTTGCTATGCTATAGCTATAATAGTTAAGCCAGGTATGCATTAAGCAAACATCATCATAAATTGATTCAATGTTTGCATAGCTTCTCGAAGCTTGTGCATCATCTAAACATTGTTGGGTGCATCTTCTTGTGTGTTGTTGCCTCGATTGGTTTCTTCTGGTGGCAACGTGACTTGCTCTAAAACTTCACAATTTTCTTATTGATCTTAGATAGTATTATCAATGGGGTTAGTTCTCCTCTTCCGACGAAGTGCCATTGTCAAATTTTTAATGTCCCTTGATCCCTAGTGGAGTTGCTAAAATGTAGACGACAGGATTCAATTAAAGTAGTCACTTACATGCAACATGAGTCTCGTACTATGGATAACCTCAGAGGAGTGACATAAAATAACATTTAGGGGATGACTAAGGGAAGAGAAAGCAAGGAGGAGGAGTAACCAATCTCAGGGAGCTTCGAATGTACATGTAACAAGTGGATAAGCTATAAAGTGTCAACTCTACTATTTTAGATGAGAGGTGGTGTATTCTTCGCTTTGAACTTTGTTTGATCTTCTATGGTAGCAACGTCACAACACGATACCATTTCTCTCAATAGTTGAATTGTCAAATGAAGAAGAGCTTTATAGTATTTATAGAGTTAAGCCATCGACAATGTCCATTGGATTACAATGATATTCAACAACCAAGATGACCCCTCTCATTGATGGATTCTTTCACGGGTTTCTATTGAGTCCAAGCTCATAGCAAGCCTCTATATGTGCATAAGCTTTCTCAAAAAAGGTTAAGAACAAACAAGCCAATCCAACGGTCTCTACTCTAAGCCTATCATGCCACCTTTCCCTAAGTCATCCTAAATTTAGGAACCTGACTCTTTAAGTCTTATCACTTACCTTAACCCAAAAAGTTAAGCCTAGATTGTTAATGGACTTAAAGCCCATAAATCATTTTAGCCCTCTACAAATAGCAAGGTTCTTTCTCGATATTAATATAAGGGCTAAGTTGGTATGGATCCATCTTGTTATGTTAGAAGAGCGAGATCCTTTCCCATTACTAATACAATTATCCTAAAACAATGTGATTAACTAATAATATAAATTTAGTGAATTTGAAATCTTCCCAATGAAAGCATGGAGTAGGGGGATGATTAGAGAATAAGTGGATTTAGTATGTGTTTACTCTGAATTATTGTGCTTAGTGAGATTGAAGAGAGGGTTGCATGCATTTTAGCTAAGTAGGTTAAAATTTTTGTGACCTTTTCTTGATTGGTGAGATGTTAATCTAATCTTGAGTAAAAGAATCCTTGATTAACTGATTCAAGTAAATTTTAACTTACATATAATAGCTTATGAACTCTAGTACTTTGTATCCTTTGGACATTGGGAAAAAGATTGAATATAAGAGTTAAGAAAGTTGTTTAAAGAATTTTGATTGGAGTTGTGAGTAGATTCTTTTGCCAGGTAAAGCATAAATTTTGGCTGGTTTCCCAACTAGTGATAGTTTTAACTTAACAACTCTTGTCTTAATCTTAAGGATAAGTAAATTCTTAATTATGGGGAAGTTTTGATGAGTTTTTTTTATATAGTGATTTTGTACAATTTTCCTTTAAAATTTCAATTAATTTTTAGAAAATAATACTTAATTGAGTAAAATATTGTTTTTTAGGCTTTATAATGGTCTATGTAAAAAAGCAAGAAGATAGAAACAAGTTTCACTTAAATTAGAGCTAAAACGAGAAAGCTATAAAGGTTTGAAGATCAATACAACCAAATGACATAATTATATCATTTCCAAGTGAATTTGGAGCCAATTTTAAATTATCATAGCAAGTTACATGATCTGCCTAAGAGCTCAGTTATCACTAGGACTTACCAAGGTGAATTTGAACTGAAATGGGTCCTTTGAGATATCGAATAAAATTAAAGGGAAATGGTCCACAACCGAATAAGAGTAGCTGACATGAAGCTACTCGAAGAATGTGATTCACCAACGAACACAACACGACTTGACACCATACTTGATATGATGCACAAGTTGATGTCAAGGTCCACCCACCACTAATCCTGAGCTACTCGGTAAGATTAGTTAAGAGTGTGTAAAATATGGACTTGGAGAGGGTTATCCTATAAGACAAAATATTCAATATTAAAATGTAAGTTATCTATAGCTTACAAAAGAAAAGAACTATTTATAGTAAGTCCTTAAGACAGCATTACAAATAATGAAATGACAAGAAAGTATATGAAAGAAGGGGATTCTTAGTACATACCAAAAAGGGTAAAAACAATAAAAGGCCAAAAATGGAAAAGTAGTGCAATGTCAGATGAGGTGGACAGGTAGCAATGCAATATTGGTCTCATACAAATATTCTCTGAGCATAGCAGACGAAAGGGGTCAAAATGTTACAGCAATAAAGGGTCAGGATGAGAGAGATGGAAACATGCCGAAAGAAAACTATTTGGCCATTTAAGCGTGTCTCTTGTCACTCTGCAAGAATTCTTGGAAATATTTGGTCGTATTACTCGATATAGGATCCTCGGCAAGAGAATGGTCGGCATCATCATTACCGAGTGTACAAATCAACGTACAATAATTAAGGAAGCTCAAGGAGTTTAGCCACATTCCTTCGACGTAAACTTTCTCACCATTAGTAGGTTACGGAGAGATAATTCGCCGAGTAAGGAATTAGAGTCCTCGAAGTTGTACGCGAGCAATGGGACCATTAGTAGGCAATTCATCAGTTCCCCAAGGTTGTTGAAGATTTGCCCTCAAATCTTGGTCTTTGTCATCTTTGGACACATATGGAGTTAAGTCAACGACGTTGAATGTGGTAGATACATCGAGACCTTTGGGTAACTCAATCTAGTAAGCATTATCATTAATGTAGCTCAGGATCTCGTAGGGGCCATCTGCTTTAGGAGATAGTTTTTTCTTCCTCTTGCTAGGGAAGCGTTCCTTGCTAAAATGGATCCAAACAAGGTCCTTAAGGCCATAAACAATTCATTTTGTTCTACAGCTTCCCAATTCTTTCTATCAAGCCACAATTTTGGCCAGTTGCTCGGCAATTCTTTGATGCAACCTATGAAATTCCTCGGTACGCTGCAAGTAGGATTGACTCTCCCCTTATGTAGTCAAACTGTTAACTAAGTCCAAGGTTAGGTTCGGGTTAAGTCCATAAACAACCTCAAATGGTGATGTTCCAATGGAGTTGTGAGTAGAGCAATTATAGGCAAATTCAATGATAGGCAGTCATAAATCCCAATCACGAGAGTTCTTTCCAATAGTAGCATGCGAGAGATTACCGACGGTTCTATTAACCACTTCAATTTAGCTTGTCTATCTAGGGGTGGCAAGAGGTACCGAACAAGAGCTTAATGCCAAGTTTCCTCTATAAGGTCTTTCGAAAGCAGCTTGTGAACTTGGAATCACGATCGGATATAATACTCCTTGGCACTCCATGCAATTGCACAATTACCTACAAAAAGAGTTTAGCGATGAATAAAGCATCATAAGTTCTATGGCAGGGGATGAAGTGGCCAATCTTGTTGAATTGATCAACTACCATCATGATCGAATCATGTCTTCTCGGCGTATGGGGAAAGCCAAGCATGAAATCCATGCTTAAATTGGTCCACGGCCACCCGAGAATTGGTAGGGGTGTATACTCTCCATAGGGTTCTCTCCTCCCTTTTGCATACTTATATACCATGCACCTCTCAAGTATTCGATGCACACCCCTCATCATCCCAAGCCAGTAAAAGTGCTCTTTCAATATCTTAATCGTCCTCTTCTCCCTAAAATGGCCAGCCAGACCCCTGACATGAGCTTCTCGAACCAGTAGTTCCCTTACAGAACCATTCGGCAAGCAAATCTACTTTCCTTCATCAAGAACCCTTGGCTTAAGTAAAATCCTTCTACAGCTCCTCTATCATTGCACTTAGCTACTAGAGGCCCAAAATGTAGGTTATGCATATATCAATCAGGTACAATGCCAAATCCAAGAACTTTAGCTTTCTACATCGTAATGAAGGTATGACGATGAGAGAGTACATCAGCCCTTGTGTTGGCGCTTCCCTTCTTATACTTGACGACATAACAAAAGGTCTCTAAGAACTAGACCCACTTTACACGACGCCGAGAAAGCTTCTGTTGCCCGCAAAGATGCTTGAGAGATTCATGATCTGAATAGATGATGAATTCTCTCAGCAACAGATAGTTTTGCCAATTTTAAAGTGTACGGACAAGGGCATAAAACTTCTTGTCATAAGTTGAGTAATTCAAGGTAACACCTCAGAGTTTTTTGTTGAAGTAAGTAATGGGTTGGTGCTCCTACATAAGGATAGCACCAATGCCGACACTAGACACATCATATTTAACCTCAAAAACCTTCTCGAAATCTGGTAGGGCATATATTGGAGTATATGTCAACTTACACTTCACATCTTCAAAACTCCTCTGAGCCTTTTCTGTCCATTTAAACTCAACGTTCTTCTTAGTCAATTCAGTCAATGGTGCAGTTATGGAGCTGAAGTTCTGGAGCTGAAGTTCTGGATAAATCTTCGATAGAATGAAACTAGGCCATAGAAGCTCCTGATTTCAATTGTATTAGTCGGCATAGGCTACTCATCAATAGCCCTGACCTTTTCCTCATTAACTTGAACTCCACTCCCTAAAATGACATATCCAAGTAATATAACCTCACTTTGACAAAATGCACATTTCTTCAAGTTACCGAATAATTTCTCGGCATAGAGTATGTTAAACATCAATCTCAAATGTTCAACATGAACAAGAAGGTTGACACTGTAGACTAAAATATCGTCGAAATAAACTACAATGCATTTGCCTATCAATGTTCTAAGCATATGATTCATAAGCCTCATGAATGTACTCAGTGCGTTAGTTAAACCAAACAACTTGACCATCTACTCAAATAGACTACCTTAAGTCTTAAAGGCTATTTTCCATTCATCTCTCAGTCTCATTTGGATTTTATGATAGCTACTCTTTAGATTTACCTTCAAAAAGATATATGTACCAAGCAACTCATCGAACATGTCATCTAACCGCGGGATCGAATATCGGTACTTAACAGTAATCTTATTAATGGCATGGATATCAATGCGCATCCTCCATTATCTATCTTTCTTTAGTACTAACACGACTAGGACGGTACATGAGCTCATGCTCTCATAAACATATCCGCAATATACCAACTCATCAACTTACTTTTTCAGCTCAGCCACCTATTTAGGATTGATTCTATAGGTGGGTTGACTCGGCAAGGCTGCTCTACGTTGAAGATCGATACAATGCTCAATTCCTCTTAAGGGAGGTAATCCTTTTGGCATCTCAATAAGAAAGAGGTTAGCAAATTCTCAAAGTAGCCGCTACACTTCAGCAAGTAAGTTCTTGGCCTCTCTAACCTCTAAGAGTCTCTTGACCAAAATGAGTACATAGTCCTTAGCCTTGACCTCTTGTGCAAACTGAGCTTGGGAAATCACTAAGGACTTTCGCTGCAAAGATCTAGCAACCTTTTCCTAGGCTTCTTACACTTCCTTAGGACTCATAAGTGTCAATATAACTTTCTTCCCGTCCTTTTGAAACATGTAGGTGTTTCTATACTCATCGTGTAACACTCTCAAGTCAAATAGCCATGGTTAGTAGAGTAATATGTGGATGCACACATGGAAAGGACATCGCACATTACCTCGTCCCTGTACCTATCACCAATAGTAATCGATACTCTGACTTGCTTGGAAACACGTAATCCTCCTTTCTCATTCAGCCAGTGAATCTTATACGACTTGGGGTATGGAATAGTTGGCAATTTCATCGCTTTAACTACCCTTTATACAATGACCTTGGTACAGCTCCCTCCATTAATGATCACAGCGCATAGCTTACCATTCACCCGGCAATTCATATGAAAGAGGTTCTCTCTTTGCTCATTTTCATTAGCCATAAAAGTACTGAGAGATCATTGAACAACAAAGCAATACTCGACTCCGCCCTCAGGGGGTATCTCGGCCTCCTGATCTTCCTCAAATTCTTCCAGCATCCGATCGGTTGCCACTTCGTCCTCTCCTTCACTCGTACTTTTTACTTCAAATTAGGGCTCGTCTCCCTTTATGGTTATAACTCGGCGACTCAGACATTGACTAGCTACATGTCTATAGCCAAGGCATTTAAAACATTTAATTTCTCAGGTTTTCCTCCCTAAACTCTGACCCTGCTCTCTTCGAATCTTAGGTTCCTCGGTCTTACTCTTACCTTAGCCCTCGTCTGATCAGCTTAGCATGTGACCTCGATGTTCCATCTCAAAATTGTTTGACGTCCTGTCATTCCTTGGTCTACTCTGCAGGCCAGTCCTATTCGATTACTCCACATTCAGCTAACCTGGTTCCATTATTGCCTTTCAACTCTCTAGGCTACATAGATGGTTTCATCCAAAGTTGAGAGGCTTTGAAATTCTACGACATGACCAATCTCAGCTCAAAGTCTTGAGATGAACCTTACTATAGTTTAGATCTCAAGCTCTTCAACATCTCATCATATCATAAGCAACTGAAACTCTCAAACATAGTTGTCTATGGATCTGTTACCTTGCCTCAAGTCTTAGACTCATCAAAAAGTATCCTATTCATAGTGTTCAGGAATGAACATATTCCTCAGAACTCTCTTCACTTCATTCCATGTTTGAACCTCACGTCGGGTCCTTAGGCTAACATTCTGTAGCTTCTTCCACCACATTATCTCATACCCAGAAAATTCT
Organism: Lumnitzera racemosa; assembly: GCA_024138005.1. Taxonomy (NCBI): domain Eukaryota; kingdom Viridiplantae; phylum Streptophyta; class Magnoliopsida; order Myrtales; family Combretaceae; genus Lumnitzera; species Lumnitzera racemosa. The sequence goes on from JAMXBC010000008.1 coordinate 36,976,422, forward strand.
AATGTAGCCACTTTAATGCGAACAACATCTTCATAATCATAAAAGTCAAATATCATTTTGATCTTTTCTTCCCATTCCAGGTAGTCATCAGTACTACCAGACTAGTTGAAGCTTGGAATCTGTACCTTAAAATGTTCAGCACCTCTTAGCGTTTTGAACTCTTGCTCATCAAGCCAAACATATTGGTCTTCTTCTTCGTACTCTTCCACTTTGTCTAACTCTAACCTTATCCCCGTGACTTTGTTAGCACATGCGGTGGTGCGTAGTTCACTGGAAAGGCTTCTAGAGTTCACTTGTTCATCTACCTCTTCAGCCTATCTCTTATTTCTCGACCCTACTCCGCAACTCTCTCGCGTGATCCATTCTCTAAGACCTTGTTTACTAAGGTAGCTAAATTGGCCACAGTAGCATCAAGATCTTGTATCTGCTTATTAGCAGTACAAGGTGTTTGTTGGGTAACTAAACCACAACCATAAGCATCACTTTCGACATTGTGAATCTCTCCCTATATACTAAGATTCAACATTCTTAACATAAAATTTCAATAACTACACTTCACATGAATGGCTACAATCACACACAGTATCTGGAATAGTAGACTGACTATTATTACACAACTCTCAATCTCAACCTCAACCTTAAGCTCTGATACCAGGAATATATGATGTGCTTAGGAGCTCAATTATTACTAGGACTTACCAAAGCGGATTTGAACAAAAATGGGTCCTTCGAGGTATTGAAGAAAATTAAAGGGAAATGGTCTACAACCGACCAAGAGTAGTTGACATGAAGCTGCTCAAAGGGTGTGATTCACCAATGAACACAACACAACTTGACACCACACTTGATATGACGCATAAGTTGATGTCAAAGTCTACCCACTACCAATCTTGAACTACTCGACAAGATTAGTTAAGAGTGTGTGAAATATAGACTTGGAGAAGGTTATCTCATAAGACGCAAGATCCAATATTAAAATGTAAGTTATCTGCGGCTTACAAAAGAAAAAGACTATTTATAGTAAGTTCTTAAGACAGCATTACAAATAATGAAATGACAATAAAGTATATACAAAAAGGGGATTTCTAGTACATACCAAAAAGGGTAAAAAGGACAAAAGACCAAAAATGGAAAAGTAGTACAATGTCAAACAAAGTAGACAGGTGGCAATGCAATATTGGTCCCATACAAATATTTTCTAAGCACAGCAGGCGAAAGGGGTCAAAATGTTGCGGCAATAAAGGGTCGGGACGAAAGAGATGGCGATATGCTAAGAGAAAACTATTCAGCTATTTAAGTGAGTCTCTTGTCATTCGGTAGGGCTTCTCGACAATGTTTGGTCGGGTTATTCGGCATAAGGTCCTCGGCAAGGGAATGGTTAGCATCATTAATATCGAATATACAAATCAACATACGACAATTAAGGGAGCTCAAGGATCTCAGCCACATTCCTTCTGTGTAAACTTTCTCATCATTAGTGGGTTGCTGAGAGATAATTCGTCAAGTGAGGGATTGGAGTCCTCGGAGCCATACGCGAGTAATGGGACCATTGGTCAGCAGTTCATCATTACACAACTATGACCTTAGTCATGTCATTTCCTATTTAAAAAAAAAGAAGAAGAAGAAGAAAAGAATGTGAAGGCAGTAAGTTACACGACTAAGAGATGCGTTCTTGTCATTTGCAATGAGTTTTATTTTTCCTGTCTCTTATTTAAAGTGTCGTTAAGGGGTTTTAAGAGAGAACTTTTGGAAAAATTTTAGAGAGCTTTTCAAAACAAGAACACTCAAAGGAGCAAGGAACTTCAAGACTTCAAGATTTAACTTTTACTTTGATCTATAATCTATTCTTTTACCCTTCTTTTAGATTTTATGCAAGATTATTGCTTTATTTATGCATAGAGAGTAAATCCTTTGTATTTTGGTCTTGTATCCATTCTTTAATTTTTCTTGATTCAATTATGTATACTTAATGCTTTAGATTATCATTTCTGCAAATAGTGATCTAAACCCTGATATCATATAAGAGAATCGAGACATTTCTCATATGATTAGATTTAGGCATAGATGAAGGAAATTTTTGCAAGATTAGAGATAATTTGCAAAATCTTTGCGAAATGTTGATTTATATTGTAGAGAATTCATTGTGCAATAATGCAATCTTAAGTCAAGTTATTAAGAAGAGATTCTAATAGGTGATTTTAAAATTAAGGTTAATTGACTTAAGAAAGTGATTAACTTTAATAAAAAATTCTCCCAGTCAAGAAAGATTAAAGAAAGAATTAGATTATCTTGAGGGAAAATCATATGTTAGATTTAAGGGAAACAAATATCTAGATACAGTTCCAAATCTTGAATTAATCTACACTTTTATTACTTTCTTTTTTAAATTCTTAAATATTTCTTAATTAGATATTAATCCATTAGTTGCTACAATTTAATTTAAGCTCTTTAAGTTTCTTGAACTCAAATTTGCTTATTAGAAATTAGTATTAGTAATCAAAGTCTTTGAGGGATCAACATTCAACTTAATCCGCTTACTATAATTGATAGGTACGCTTTCTTCATATCAGAGTGTTGATCTATATTAGGGACAGATACAAGACGAGCTACTATGTGACGTCTTATCCATGTGTGTCGTACACATACATCTTAGCCAACCTTAGTTATTTGATTTATAGGTACTTCACGACGAATATTGAAACAAGTACATGTTTTAGAAGGACGGCAAGAAAGTGGTATTAACCTTAATGAGCCCTAAAGAAGTTCAAGAATCTTAAGCTAAGATATCCAAGTCCGTATAGAAGAAGTTGCTAGTGATTTCTTGAGGTGGACTCTCTAAGGCCATTAAGTCTAAGGAGTGTGTCTTTCTATTAATCAAAAGACTACTTAAGCTGAAAGAGGTTAAAGCATTGCCAGTTGAGGTACAAGCCTTGTTCAAAGAGTATGTCGACATGTTCCTTAATGAGCTACCAAAAGGATTACCCCCTATCAAAGGCATTGAGTATTACATTGACCTCTAACTTAGAGTAGCTTTACCTAATAGACCTACCTATAGGCTTAATCCAGAATAAGCAGTCGAGCTCAAGAAATAAGTAGATGAGCTAATTGATTGGGGCTACATCAAAGAAAGTATGGGCCCTTGTGCTATGCCAACTATACTTATACTAAAGAAGGATGACTCTTGGTGGATGTACATTAACAATCAAGCTATCAATAAAATCACCATCAAGTATAGGTATCTACTACTAGATGACATGTTAGATGGATTACATGGTACATGGATCTTTTCAAAGGTAGATTTGAAAAGTGGCTGCTACCAAATCCAAATGAGGCTAAAAGACAAATGGAAGACAACTTTCAAAACGAAGGATGGTCTCCAAGCTGAACATCTATTTAGCAACATGAAGAAATGTGCGTTCAACTAAAGAGAGGTTGTGTTTATCGAATATGTTGTATTTAATGGAGGTATCCAAGTTGATGACAAAAAGGTTAGAGCTGGCACAACTGATATGAGAGTTTTTATGGGATGGCTTTGTTTTATTGAATATTCATTCAAAACTTTAGTTCATTGATGGAGTTGACTAGAAAGAACTCTAAATTCAAATGGTAAGAGAAAGCTTAGAAAAGTTTTGATGAGATTAAGTCCAAGTTGACTTCTACCCCAAACTTACATTACTAAGCTTCGCGAAAGTCTTTGAATTAGAGTGCAACATGTCTAGAGTGGGCATTAGCACCATACTTATTTAAGAACGCCAACTTGTTGCATACTTTAGCAAGAATCTCAAAGGTGCTACTTTGAATTACTCAGTGTATGATAAGGAATTTTATGCTCATGTCCAAGCTCTTTAAAATTAGCAACATTATTTGCTGCCTAAGGATTTTATTATCTATATGGACCATGAGTCCCTCAATGAAAGTTCATGTACAAAATGGTACTTGCTCGGTGAAAGTTCGATAAGTATTCAATAAGGCTTATTGTTACTTTTGTGATTGTGAAGGATGGGAACTTCTCAGTAAAAGTTCATGCTATAACTAGGTACTTACTCATCACCTCACCTTTTGGTGCATAGTCTCCCTTCACTTGATGAACAATCAATTAAGAATAAAAAAAGACTTCTAATCTCTCAACTTCGACTTCTTTGGCTTGCCTCAACCCAAAAATTAATGCTTCATATTCAACCTTATTGTTACTAGACGAGAATTTGAATTTAAGTACATAATGGTACCTTAGGTTATGTAGTCCTTATAGCACAAGACTTGATCCATATCCTTCTCAAGTTGAGAAGCCATCCACCTACAAATTCCATTAAGGCTTCTTAAGTAAGTCAGCATAATCTACAATATATATATATATATATACATATATTTATATATTCATAAAAATTACAGTAAAGAAGATAATAAGTAACATCATTATGTTGATACATGTATGGTTGTTCTTAGCCACATATGGACACAACCTTATGTTTAGAATAGTTTACTTAAATGTCTATAATATATCATAATACGTAATATATATCATGTTCACTTGTCAATATGTATAGACATAAATGATAAGACATTATAAAATATTATTTGTGTTAGTCCTTATAAGTTTCTACTTCGTATACCTATATATGTATGTATATACACATGTGTTTATATACTATTTAATACATAGAAACTATATCATAATTAATGTTAAATACAATAGAGTAAATAATACTTATTATCCATCTCAATCTAAATGAAACAAGGTTCTTCTCTTAAAGTCACATTGTTGTAAGATAATATTTTCTATAAAGGTCTTAAGTTATCCATTTGACCATATAGTTATCAAAAATTAGTCGAATTGGATTCAAATCTTCCCTCATCTTTTAAGATCTCTTGTAATATTCAATATTCAAGAAGACTCGACTATACTAAGCTCATTAGTACAATTGTGTTAGTAGCAAAATTAAATTAAATACTAGTGATTCAGTTTTGAAGTAAGATTCAAAGAGTGTTACCTATTGTCATTAGATTGGAGTAATTCTTTATGAATCATCACTAAAGTAAAGGAAATGGTTTATTCTATATATATAATTTTCTTTTATTTTCTCTTTAATTTTATATGTTGTTTTCATTGGTTAAGTTACAGGCCCATTATTTTGAGTAAGTTATTAATCTTCATAACAATCAGTATGAAGTGATACTCACATATGATATAAAGGTGCTGGATTATATATTTGAAAATCAAAACCTATAATTATAAAAATGTTTTCATTTACCTTTATTAACTTGTTGCTGTCTCATGTCTCTTAATTGGCTTCATTAGCAAATATTCCTAAAATGCCTACTATAATTCATTTTGGCAAATACATTAATTACAATCACCAGCTAATTGTGTCTTTTATTTCCTCAACTTATGCTTAACATGGCCGCTCTGGTGTTAGTCTAAATTCACTAATAAGATACTCTCCATGTATGTGGAAGTGTGTGTGTATGTGTATGTATAGAGAGAGAGAGATTTAAGGCTACAAGAATATACTTGATGAGTACGCAACTTAGAAGCAGTGACAATCCTGTACCATTAAGATTTTAGAATAACAACTTTACTTTGCTTCATTTATTATAATCTTTGCCCTAAAAATAGGGCAATTTATGAAATAAATTGATTTTAGGAAAAATAATTGATGAAATTGTGATCCAATTAATTCTAAGTGTTTGTAATGTTGTTAAGACATGTTATGATTAATTTTGTGTAAAAACCATATTATTTGCTTGATTAACCATAATTTTGGGGCAAAATGTAATTTTGCATATGTAAGCAATAAACTCAATAGCATGGAACTGATAGCCAGTTGAACTTTCTATATTTTTTTAAGTTTATAGAAATTTTTGTAGAATCAATTAGTGACTCTAGTTATTTATTATGAATTTTCCTAGTTAAATAACTTAATTTGCTAACCGATGCACATTTTTAACGAAACTAAGCTAAAATATGATAAATATTTGAATAAACCTCATACATGTACATACTACCTAGGTCTAATTAGAGTGGACGTTTATCATATTTTATGATATCATATGACCTAAGCTAGGATATACATATATTAGGGCTAAATACTGCATATATAATTAAGCTATGTTATGAAAAATATATAAAATATAGTTTTTTTTATATAATATGGAGATAATATGATAATGCATATTATAGGGATATATATATATGTATAGAAGAATCTAAAATATACCTTTTAGAAGTTATCTCTTAAGATAGAACTCGTATTATGTATTGTCAAGTTCGTATGAACCCAACGATATCGACTTTACTAAAACCGGATCACTTTAGATACTAAAACAATATTTCCTATAATATTATGGAAAATATCATCCCATGATGATCTTTTCATAATTAAAACATAATTTGACTAATGAGAATTACATTTCAATACAATCGAAACGATATAATATAAGTAGTAGTAAAACTACGTATATTAGATAATATTAAGTAATTTAATATAACCTATATGATAAAGTAAAATACTTAAAGTATATATGTATACATATAATGTGTAGATATATATAAATATATATATACGTAACTCTATTAAATAACTATATTGGAGAAAATGCAAAAAATTACCCTAAACTTTGACTTAGGTGTAGATTTTTCCTCTAAACTTTCAAAATAAGGTTTTTGACCTCTAAACTTTGATTTTGGTGTATAAATACCCCTTAAACTTTAATTTTAGTGTGCAAACACCCCCTAAACTATGAGGTATTTGAGGATATTTATGCACCCAAATTAAAGTTAAGGGGGTGTTTATATACTAAAATCAAAGTTTATGAGGTGTTTATACACCAAAATTAAAATTTAAAGGGATTATGGAGGTTATTTACCAATTTATGAAAGTTTGGGAGGTTAAAAAATTTACTTTAATTTAAGGAGTCAATTTGTACTTAAGTCAAAGTTTAGGAAGGAGTTTTCTCAATTTTCTCTAAATAATATCTTAATCATGTTATATAATAATATAAGGAACTAGATAAAATCTTAACATTTTCGTAAATCTTGTGAAAACTGAATCTAGGCTTTGCTATATATAGGACTTCCAAGTGATCTTCCATCTTACAAAGATCTATAGATACCATCCTCTTCTCCTTTAAACTCTACAACAAAATTTGTTAGGACTTATGCCTTTAAAGCAGTTCTTAGTCAATATTGAACACTATATGCACTCTACTTTAGTACATACTTCATTATTCAGCTTGAAGAATCAGGCTTTTGCAAAACTTATCGTATTAGTTGATTTGTGAGAATTGTCACTTGATGAGCCTTAAAGTAAGGCTTCAACTTCCTTAATGCCATCACCATCGTAAGAATAAACTTCTCCATCTTACTATACCTCAACTCATGTAATAGATCGGCTGATGCTCCTTTCCCTCAACATGATCTAATAGAAAGCAAAGAGGTTGGCTTCTAATAGACAAATAAAGAAACAACTCTTCCCTAAGAATGGGCTTCAAAAGTATAATGACCCAACAGTATCTTTGTCGTGATAGGTCGTCGTGTACCGTATAAAGGTCTATTATCAACCCCCTTGTTGATCATAGGCCTTTCATACGACACACAAGGCTCCTTCCACTCTACGTTACCACTAGGCAGATAGACAAGTAATATAGAGCAATTTAACTAAAATTACTTCTACGTTATAAATTAACTAATTGTGTGGGCTCGTGAGACCCATACCAAAATAATATTATAAACAAACGCAGTTCATAACGGAACTGCATAAAATCTAAGTTATGCATAAATACATAAAAGTATCTAAATATATATAATCTATTATAAAATGTCCTCTTCGCTCTCTGATCGCTCCAACCCGTCTCTACCAGAGACTTACCACGGGCATGCCTCGGCCTAGATTGACGAAGAGGTTCTCCTACACCAACAAAAATCTATAGGGGAGTAAGCTTACGCTTAGTGAGATAAATGCCCTCATCAGTACCACATGACATAAATTTATTAGATGCACAATCATATGAATGCATGAACAAACAGTATGCCAAACAACTCATGCAATGACCTAGGAACTGCATACGACTCAGAATTTCGCCCCCTGACGTCGGGGTTTGGAGATAGTTAACCGACCCAAACCAAAATCCATGTTCTAGACTGTGGGTTTTATTTCATTTGCACTATCGTACTCATACCAAAACAAAACTCTACATATATATATATATATATATATACCTCCTTTACCAAAATCAAATCGTATCCTTTAAAAATCCCAAGTCTAGCAGTGTGGTGGCCCCTGCAGTCAACAAACACACGCCCTAAGTAGAAGCCACAAGACTCGGCCCCTCGACGACAGTTGGCGTCTCCCAACGCTTAGTAAGCCTATCAGCTTAAGATAGAGACTCAATATATATGATGGCATAGCTAATACCCAATCCTACAGGAAACTCGTATTCCTGTGAGTCCCTTCCCATCTTCTGCGTGAAGCAACAGTCGGTGTTACCCGTATGCAATATGAGGAATGCATGATTCATTTTGAATTCTTAATCATATAAGTGATTAACTTGATTTTTAGGGTGATCAACCAATTTCATTTCATACAATTCACATGTATATATTCATACAAATAATTCCCATTATTATATATAATTAACAAGTCATCACATTCATCCATAATTTCATATACATGCATCTCCCATATCCCACAAGCATCCAAATTTATAAATATAAGATTAGGTGCATCTACTTTACAAGTACAATCAAGTAAAGAGTCATCGGGAATTTACTCACTCTGCCATGTGGTTCAATCAAAGTAGTCTGGAGGCAAGTCGTCTCCGTAAACAGTGTCCCTAGTGATTGAAATTATTTTTATAAGGAATTGAAGCAAACTTAAGAAACTATGTAAATTTTCCTTAAGTTATATTCTTAACTAGTTTTCGTAATTTTTCCCGGTTTTTACCTAAAGTTCAATCGCGCATAACTTTTTTGTTTTAAATCTGATTTTTATGATCTTATAGTCAATCTTCATCGTTTTCGAGTGTACTTTAACGTGGTAAGGTTATATTTTCGAAATGAGGTATAAAATTCTGTCCATGGGTCAGAACAGTAGCGTTCCTCGTGTGTTGGAGTGTTTTTGGGCCTTGTTTGGTAAATGGCCTTTTGATAACTTGAGGAATCCTTTGGGCTTGGTCTTTAGATTTTATCCTAAGCTTAAAATACTCCTTGAGATCAAATTTATAACTTTGATTTATATTTCGAAGGCTAACAATCATTTCTTGGACCCTTTAGTGAGCTTAAGTTGTCAAATGGGCTTGTTTTTAGTTCAAACTAAAGTTAATGACTTTGGTGGGCTTATGGGGCCTTAGGTGGATTTCTTATAGGCTTCAAAACAACCTTTCTTGGTACTTTAAGGTACTGATCAGATTTTTATTGAAGGCCCATCTTAGAGTTCTAGGCTTGTTTTGGGAGTTTTAAGCTCGGTTTTGAGTTTTAGGCTTTATATGTTTACTATACTTGCTTTACTTAATCTTTTTACTTTGTTCTTTCACTTTTATCATATTTTTAGGCCTCATTTTCCTACGTTCCTGATCTGTTCATGTTGGTCCTAAGGGGTCCTTACTTTGTTTTTCAACATGTTTCATCATTTCCTTAAGTTTAGGTGATAGATTATGCACTTAACTACTTGTGTACAAATCTTAACTTAAGTTTCCTTCCATCAAATGATCCTTTAACTCATGTTCCACATAAAGAAATAAAAGATCTTATACTTAATACCACTCCCATATCATAGCTCATGTCATACAAAGTTGGTTTCTTCATAAAACTTCATGTGATGGATTTTTCCTTAACTTTAGTCTAGATTTGAGCATGTTTAACTTAATGGAAACAAAATCAACATTCAAATGACCATGGAACCCTCACGTCCATCATGCTTATCCTCCATTAAAGTTCTCATTTCAAGATTTCCTTAGCTTAAAATCTTCCATTCAAAGCATTAAACAAATGTCTTCACAAAACACCAACTTTACATACTCATATTTCAACTTCATGCAAGGGTTTTATGGTTTGTTTCTTAAAACGATTTTTGATGTTCTAACAACTTAAACCTTACTCACATCTTCAAGAAATCCAAGTCTCCTAACATAAATACTAATCTACACATCACAAGAAACACTTACTCGTCCTTAGCGTAAAGTTTGGTGGTTGTGCACTAAGGTTCCTCTTAAACCTTTAACTTCGCTTCCTCTTTTTTGCTTACCCTTTTGAACCTGAATCTTTTGGTCTTTTTGAAATGGGGTTTATGGAAGATTATAATGGTCTTAAATGATCTTAAATGATAAGAAAATGGCACAAGAGCAAAGGGAAAAAAAATGCCGTGAGTTGAAGCTTCAAAATAGAAGAAAAATTGATTTTGTGGGGTAAGGTTGTTTCCCCTTTTTATGTTTATTTCAAAAGAGAGAAAGATGAAGTGAAAGTGAAATTGAAAGTGAGAGAAATGGGGAAGAGTATGGCCGGTTGGAAATGGAGAGAGAAGGAGTGATTAAATGCCTTGGAAGTATTACCTTGTAGCTTACATAAAGTCAACAATTTCAACTATTGATGATGTAAGCATTAAGGGGTGAATAGTGATGTGTAAGAAAAAGTGATTGATGGGTGAATGACCAATGCATGCCCCCCCTTTCTCCCTTTTTAGATCTACCATTTAAAGTCTTTGCATACCATGGAGTGGTCTTGTCTCCTTTATTAAAGTTAAGCTTATGAATTCTTGTGAAAAATTGTCCATATGTTGTATAAGTGAAGAGGTGATAAGGAAATTGTCTTATCACTAGATTTTGATAAGTTATCAATTGATAAATGACTCCAACTCTTAATTGATAAGTTATCTAAGGTGATTGGTTGGTCTACTTATTTATCTGTAAGGCTTATACATGAAGATAAGGACATGGCCTTATAGAAAATTGTTTTAGGATTTTTATCCTATATTGTTTTGTAATTTATGATTTGATTTTTGTAGAATTTTGAAATTTTCTAAAGTTGAATGAAATTATTCAAATTAAATTATCGATTAATTATTTAGGGTTAAAATTCCTTAATGGTTTTAAGGTATAGGGTTTTAAGTAGCTTTAGAGCTCGTAGTCCTTCAAGCTCGGGTTTTATCGACAATTGGCTTTTGAATTGTAAAAATTTAATTCGTTTGTAAATATAAACTTAAGTTTTTAGTTTAGTTGATCTTTAGGAACGTTCGGAAAGTACTCTTAATCGAGTCTTAGGCCCACTAAAAGTAAGGTTTACAAAAAGTATAGGTAAAGATGACAAAAACTCCTTCAACTCTTAAAGTGCTACTTCACATTCATCTGTCATGTAATAGATCGGCCGATGCTCCTTTCACGCTTCAAAAGTATAGGTAGAGATGACAAAAACTCCTTCATCTCTTAGAGTGCTACTTCACATTCATCTGTCTACTTAAATGCATTGTAGTTCTTCAAAACTTTAAAAACCTGGTACGTTTATCAACATTTCTTTAAATAAATCTATTCAAAGTTGCAATCTACCCTGTTAGCTTCTGCTCTTCCTTCAATGTACTTAAGGACTTCATATCCTTTATGGCTTTTATTTTTTCTAAATTAGCTTCAGTTTCCAATAAAGTTACCATATAGCCTAAAAGCTTTTCAAAGGTAGTGCCAAATATATGTTTTTTTGTTAATTTAACTTCATGTTGTAACTTCTCAAGGTATCAAAAGTTTCTTGAAGGTCAATAAGATGCCAATCTTTCTCTATGCTTTTGATAATCATCTCACCAATATATATTTCAATATTGCGATGAATTTGATGCTTAAACATTATTGTCACCAATCTCTGATAGGTCATACGAGCATTTTTTAGGCAAAAAGGTATAATAGCATAGTTGTCAAAATTTCAATTTTACCCTTGTGATTTTATGAGTTTATGATTTTAAGAGGCTTTTCCGAGCTAACTCGTGCATAAAATAGTTTTCATAGAAAAACTTACGATTTTAATTGAGTTTATTGATTTTACATATCTAAGTTGAACAGGTTAAAAATTGAAAAAAATACAACTAAGTTTTTACAAGCCATTAACTATTAAGGCATCATATCATCTTCTCTATTCTATTTTAATTTTCTTCCTCTTTTTCTCTCTATTGGTCCCTAATTTTATGTTTATAACCTTCATCCTGGTTTAAACTCCAAGAGAATAGATTATAAAGACAGCTATATTCTTCACTTTATACCACCAATAATTTAAAATGAATTGAAATATTTGGTTTTCTTTAATACATTATTTTTTTCAAAAAGAAAAGGAAAAAAATTAGTTTCAACTTTATTTATCTTTCTTCCGTACATGTTAAATTATATATTATTAGGAATTTTTTATAAAAAAAGATCTTAACTTCTTCATTTCTTTATTCTAATCATATATTTCAAGTTTTAAATAATTACTATAAGTATGTCTACAATTTTTTAAAGAAAATTATGTTTTTACATTTCGATTATAGTGACCCTCTAACTATTCTAGGTAAAATTATGAGTTTAACAACCTTCCATAACAGTACAACAATACATACCAAAGTTAATAATAAACAATGTGTGAACTTCATCTTCTTCGTGTATGTTGATTTGATTATAGTTGGAGAAAACATCAATAAAGCTAAGCAAAGCATGTTTGACAATTGAATCCACCATTTGATCAATTCTCGATAAGGGGAAATAGTTCTTTAGACAAGCCTTATTTAAATCTATAAGTCAATCCACATGTGCCACTTGCTATTTGACTTCTTGATCAATATGCAGTTTGCTAACCATATCATATAAGGCTCTTCCCTTATGAAGTCTACTTTCAAAAGTTTATACACCTCTTCTTCTATCACGGCCTATTATTCAAGAGTAAAATGCCTCTTCTTTTGTTGAACAACTTCAGCATTGGGATGTATCTTCAGCCTATGTGTTATGAATTCATTGGGTATGCTATAGGAAACCATGCGAACACATCAGCATTCCTTATGAGGATATGTACTAAGTCATGCTATAGCTCCGAAGATAAAGATTTTTCAATTCCTATAGTCTTCTTTCGATCTTCTTCAGGATGTATTTCTTCAGTTCCTTCCTCAGCTTTCTTAATGTCACTAATCTTCTGATCTAGGTTTGTATAAATGTAGAAAACTTCCTTACGCTTGAAGGCTTTCAGATATAAAGACCTTATGAATTGTTGAACCCCTTTACATACTCCAACCCTACTTAGAGTAGGAAACTTGGCTTTTAGGTAAGTACATCTCGACTAGGTTTTGGTTAGGTCGACTGAAGATCATATTATAAGGAAACCAACACTTAACTATAAGAAAATTTACCTTATCTTCTACCATATTGCCATCATCCCCTATCTAAATGGGGAAAGAAATCACTCCTAAAATATGTACCAGCAGACTGTTGTAGGTGTATAGGTCATAATTATAAGACATCAACTATGCCTTAATCTTGAACTTCATCTGATCATACATATGTTGAAAGATTACATTTCCTGAACTTCCTATGTCTGTTAAGATCTTTCGAATCTTCAAATTTGCAATCCTCACGTTGATAACTAGTACGTCATCATAGTACTTCTGGATGCTCTTATAATCTTTTTTGAAAAAATTTATTGAATCATCAACTTTTAGCATCTTACCTTGCATATTGTAAGCATAATTAAAGGCATTAGTTGAGCTCAAAGAGCAAGATTGGTCTAAATTAAAAGGTATGCTAACTATAGGGTTAATGACACCACTTGGGATCCTATTGCTGTTGGTATTACCATCTTCTCTTCCATCTCTTCTTGCCTCAATAGGTTGTTCATCTTAATCGAGATCATTCCTTCTCCTTTAGGTTGGTCACTTGACATTCTCTACATCATAAGCTAAAAATTTCCTCAAATGGCTTCTCCGAACAGCATCCTCAATGACATTTTTGAGTTATATAAATTCATTAGTATTGTGGCCTCTATTATAGTGGAATTTACAATGCTTGTTCAAATTGCTTTTAGAATGATTCCCCTTATCCTCTCAAGCTACTACAAAATCCTTTGATTTCAAACTTCCATAAGAATATTGGCTTTGGGATGGTTAAGAGAAGTATGAGTGGAGAAGGTCAAAATTTACAGTCTTTTCCTATCTCCACTACTTCCCCCTAGAAAACAAACATCACGACTATTAAGCTAATCTTTCACACTTGGGCGAATCATGTCACTCTTTAGATTAAATTTGTTTAAGTTAGCTTCTCATCAATCGTTAAGATTATGCTCTTGTTTGTTCTATGATGTTGCTTCGGCCTTGAATTCTATGAATATGTTGGGCTTATTATTAGTCAAAGGCCTAAAAAAGTCTTCATGTAACTTCACTCCATCAATAATTGTATTGAGAGCAATGCTCATGTCAAGCTCTAGGATTTGAACCATCTTGGCTATGAATCGAGCCAAATACTCCCTTATGGTCTCATCACTTCTACTAAATCATAAAAACATGTAATTGTATTGGGTTCAAGAATTTGAACTAAGTGTTTGCAGCCTTCCATAAGGTTGATGGGAAGGCTTGACAAGTAATTGCATCACTTAAGCGATGTGATTTGGCTAAAGTACAAATGTATTCTAAGTGATCCTTTGGATCTTTAATCCCATCATATGTTTCAAACTGTGAAAGTTTGATATGCTAGGGGATGACCTCCTCTAGAATAAGGGACTCCTTTTATAAAACAAACTGCTAATTTATCGAAGCAAGAGCATTAACATACGATGGCCCTACATGATGTACTTGTTGCGGGGCTTTCCCCTTATTAGTTTTCTTAAGAGTAGGAGTGCAAATTTCATGAACTACTCTGATTTGCTTAACTCCTTGCTCAAAAGAATGGACAAAATCATTAAGAGTTCACCAAACTATTTAGATCTTGTTCATTGTTTTGGTTTGACAGCAAACTTATACATACCAAATTTAAGTTCTTATCATTTTTTCTTGCCAATTCTTAATTTTCCCTTGCTATGTTAGCACAAAGTTGTTCTAACTTAGCAAGCCTGATCATTTCTTGAGTGGTGTTACCCACTCCTTCAACAAGCTGTAAGGAAGTAGTAGCACTACCAACATTTTAAGTTAATCTAGTCTCGGCTACTATGGTTAGGTTTGGAAAACAGAAGATGCCAAAATGTTATTGTTAGAATTTGAGTTGGTGTTTGTGATCTACAAAGAACAAACATAAGGCTTTAAGGGTCTCAAAGATAATCTGCATAGTCACTTTGATACCTAATTAAGTATGTATTTAAAGTGTAAAGAAGCAAGTAAGCAAATGAGTGAGTGGAATGCATAGAGAGTTCTTACAGTATTTGATCACTCATATTTATAGACTCTTGTTTGAAATCTGCATTGGAAAGCAATTGAACTGCTAGTAATATGTGGCATCTCTTGAATTTAGCCATGTGCAAATCATAGGAAGAAGTGGGTTATTATTAGGATAACTATCGAACTATTCATGCCCTTTCTTAACATTTGAATATTTAAACTCGATAGGTTAGCTGTAATGATCCAGCCTTAGAAAATGTTGGCCTAAAGAAATATAGCGAGCTTCTGAAGGTCCAAGAACAGCTTCGTAGTAGAAATGCTGATCTACTGGCACCTATCAATCAAAGGCCACTGCAATGCTCTGTCAAGAGTGTAGTCGTTGCACTTAATGTAACTCTTAATATAAGACAAGGTAATGTTGTGTCGAACACTTAGATGTAGGGATTAAAATCTATTATCAAACAGTATATACATAAAATATAAGAATATGCATGTTAGTAAAAATTATAAAATTTCTTAAGATATCATCTCAACTGGATTGTTAACATGTGCCCATAAATTATTATTATATATATAGGACAAATGCTATTATTTGTTTGTATATATCACAATTTTATGTAAATATATATCACAAATGCTACTTGTAGCACATTACTAGTAACTTCAACACAGCCCGCAAAAACTAATTGTGCAAAAAACTTGTCTAGTTTGTAGGTGTTCAAGTATAAGAAAGGAAATTCAAAGGCTTCATAGAGCTATTGGGATAAGTTAAAGAGGATGCACCCAAGTGGTTTGAGAATGAAAATTTGAACAAGTGGACACTTACATATGATAGATATTACCATTTTGGATATATGGTATCGAATATTATTAAGAGTTATAAGTCAGTTTTGAAATCGGCGTATATATTACCCATCATTACATTAGTCAAGAAGATATTTTATAACTATGTTACCTATTGGGAGGAGAGACATAAGAATGCTAGAGAGGAAATTGAAGATAACAAGATTTTCACTGATTACGCTCTGAGGATGTATGAAACATGGAGAGGGCAAGGCAGCACACATAAAGTCATATCATTCAACTTTCAAAGCATTCTATTTGAGATTTCAACTAGCAGTCAACTAATGAGAACAGGCTTAAAGGGAGGAGGGAGGACACACTCAGTTGACTTCAAATGTCACACATTCACATGTCAAAAGTGGCAAATATATAGGATCCCATGCTCCTATACATTTGTAATGTAGCGAGTATGAAGGTTAACAACAAATCAACAATAAGGCTATGGTATAAGTGGGCAAACTAGATAAAGTGTTATCGCTCCCATTGCTACCTGATTGGTGATAAGCTGAACTGGCCATAAGTTAGCTTTGCTTATCTCTATCTGAACATTGACCTAATATGCAAGAAGTGTAAACCTAGGTGGAAGTGATATCACATGGAAATGGACGTTAAAGAGTGGTCCAATAAAACTAGATGCAGCACATGTACACGAGAAGGACATAATAAGAGGAGGCTTCTAGAGATTAATAAGGCCGATAAATATTGCATTTCTATATAGGCATTATGTTACACTTCATGCATAAGCATAAACATATGCACATTATTTTGTTTACTAACCATGTTCATTTCTGTTTACAACGTAGATGGTGTCAAGACTTATTGATCTACACATACTTAGGAGGTAAGGCAACCACTATTCACAGGTTTTTTGGGAGGGTAAGGTTAGTAACAATATTCTCATGTGCTGCTAATTTTTTATATAAGTTATATTACCTGCTAACTATATCAATCATTTATGTGGGAGGCTACCTATGCACTATGAGTAGGGCATAGCGAGTTGTCCTTACGTAAGAATGAGCAAGATATCCCCATACATCCTAGGGTAAAACCTTACATACAAGAGGTCAGTTTCTTGGGATTTGTATAACTTCCATTTATCATGATGGATTGGCACCGAATTACAACTCTAGTAGAGAGATGAAGGCCGAAGACACACACATTCTACTTACCCATTAAGGAGGCGACCATTACACTGTAGGATATAGAGGTACAACTTGGGCTTTTGGTGGAAGGGTTTATAGTGATAGGTCAAACCAAGATAGATGATGAGAAGAGCTAGGCTAATGTAGGGGAGAAGTTGTTGGGCATCGGGCGTGCTTGGATGATGGGAGCTCTTATGTCTCTTACATGGGGGGGTACGGGCGCTTGCTTAGCATAGTTATACCAATAGGTATGCTCTGTCTCCTATTCTGATGCACATCCTATTTGTCGTCCTGCTTAGTCTATATGATTTTACTATTGACAGGGATAGGCCATTAGCAACCAAATAGAGGATAATGTGGGATACCACTTAGTATCCCATGCATATAATGGATACGTACCATGCAATGTTTAACCTACAAGCAGCGTAACAAGTATGATATGATAACTCTTTGTCTATTTATTTCTATTGTCACATCTAAGTACCAACCTTTGTTGACTCCCTTTTTTTTCCCCCCTTAAGCTCTTTGAGAGTCGTATACAAAGGAGTTGTTACAATTGCTGTCACATTTTTGCAGTATTAGGTAACACATTTAGATTGGTTAGGTACAACTCATATGTTTCCATATCATTGAGTAGTGTTTCCCCAATTGTATCGTCTGGTAGTTCAATGGATATCGGTACCCTGCATAGGATGTGGACACCTTTGAGTAGCTCCACCAGCTAAACCTTTGTAGTAGGACAGATGTTAACTAGATCAACATGTATACTACATACATCCAAGCTTAGGATCAAAGGCACAGATTCCTATAACATATCTAGGGTCCACATGGAGTAGAGTCGAGCTACTAGTTGTAGTACGAATAGATCACCCACTGTTACATCATACACCAAGGAGCTATCATCAATCGACGAGTAAGTTCCTGTACAATCATCCAATTGTTTCTATACTCATTCATGCCTGCTATTATCTATTTTGACATCTACATGTCTATTTATTTTAGGTAGACTCGCTTAGGGATGTGTGGTTGACAGCTAACTACCCTATAGTGCTTAGTATTACAGATGGAGTAATGCAGTTCATCTAACAACATAGCGGCCTCAACCTCTACCCACATCACAAGTGGAAGTGACACCTCATTTTTGTCATTTTATTAGTTTTATTGAGCTAAAAAAATAAAAACATAAAAATAAAAAAATAAAATAGTGAAATAATAATAAATAATTAAAAATAAAAATAAAAAACGAAAATGAAAAAATAATAAAAATGAAATGTTAAGTCGAGTCGTATCGAGTCTAATTGTATTGAGTCAAGTGGTATCGAGTTGAGTCAAATCGTTTGGGATCGAATCAAATAATGATAAGTGCTCAATTTAATAAATTTTAATGTTGTTGAAGGATCGGGCTTCATTAAAATTTTTTGGTCCAATCCACTATAAAATGGATTTTTTGTCTAATTTATATTATGCTAGAATAGACTTAGGATTTATTAAGTAGACTATTAGGCTAAATCAAATTGAATCGAATCAGGCTCGGAAAATAGAAAGCCTAAATTAAAATAGGGTTTCTAAAAGCTAAGTTGAATCTCTAAGAAACATTATCAAATCTTTCGTATATAAGATACAAAAAGATTCAAATGTGGGTTTATAAATAGTAAGTCGACAGGTGACATTTGACACTTTTTTTAATTACACAATCCCTAAACATCACTATACACTACCGTCCAAAAACAACCCAACACTCCGTTTCCAATATACTTCCCCGATCACTCCATCGCCAGATCACTACACATCTACTATCTTAACACTAGCCTCACTTCACATACTATCACCTCATCCACAGAACTTACATACAAACACCGACAGTCCCTAAACATAACTCACTCTACTGCCAACACACTAGCACAACACACCATACACACTGAAGATACCCTTGCCCTCCTGAACACAAACACACCTCACTCTACTCGACACTCAACCTGTACACTGCTCCTACAGTCTCACAACAATACATACAACACAACACCCATATGTAAACACCCCCAACCCCTACACACCAACACCTGCAACACCTGCAACACCTGTAACACCTGTACGTCCAAGCTGTATACACCCTGATCACATTATCCTTCACCAAACGCTGACACCCCCTGACCGAACATTCACTATCAAACATGCCTAAAGCACTAAGCATAAACATGTTAACAGGACCAAGACAAACACACATCAATTTGTATGTCCCTGATCATCCTGATTTCACATGCTGACCATAAACTGATCAAGCATACCGATCCTACGTCATGTATTATTAAACACACCCAGTCACCAAACATGCACATGACCTATGGACACAACACACAACTTGATTTATGGCTACATGCATAACATACGTCGTATGTCGTACACATATGATTCGTCTTGTTTAGATAAAAATTACTATTTTATTTTATTAGTTAATTTAATTATTTTTATTAATTTATCTTTTTAGTGTAGGTTTTTTTATTATATTTTTGTCATATTGTTTGACTTTTTTTAGATAGTTTCAATTTTTTGATTCATCTAGCTATATTGCATCTTTTAACCAAAATTACATTTTTGAAAAATAGTGTATCTTTTCTTCGAGATCCGTATCTTTGGAAAATTGAGATACGTATCTTGCATTCAGAATTTAGAAAAGATAACTGTCTAGACACATATCTTAACGTATCTTACAGATGAGATTTACAAAAGATACGTATCTTAGTAGATCTTGCTGTGAACCCCTAAAATTTTCAATCTAGCTTTTGAAATAAACTCGAGTATATTAGACAATTTAGGAGTCGACAAGGCTAATGAAAGAGAAAACCTTAAAAGAATTAATCAATCACGTAAGAAACTTTTCTACCCTAAATGCATCTAAATGCTAAAGATTCTATTCAAAAGTGATAGACACCCTAAAATGATCACTTTAAAGACATATGTGCACTAATTCCACATAATAAACCCTAAATTGATAATATAACCCTCATATTTTGCCAAATCATTAGAAAAAGATTAGAGATGACTTCCAATCATGCATATATGTGTTGAATCCTCAAGTAGTCCTTTAGAAACTAAGATAATGAATTATAGCTTATATTTATTTCTTAAGAATATGATTAAGATAGTCTTACTTAGAGTTAGGAGTATAGTTGAAGATTAGGTCACATATAGTGAACTTTAATACTCGAATTAGTACTTTTTGCACTTGTTATTCAAAGTAATTTATCAAATGAGATATATATGTAAACCCTACTTTTAGTGGGCCTAAGACTCAATTAAGAGTACTTTCCGAATGTTCCTAAAGATAAACTAAACTAAAAACTTAAATTTATATTTAGAAACGAATTAAATTTTTACAATTCAAAAGCCAATTATCGAGAAAACCTGAGCTTGAAGAACTACGAGCTCTAAAGCTACTTAAAACTGTAAACCTTAAAGCCATTAAGGAATTTTAACCCTAAATATTAATCGATAATTTAATTTGAATAATTTCACCCAACTTTAGAAAATTTCACAATTTTATAAAAATCAAATCATAAATTACAAAACAATGTAGGATAGAAATCCTAAAACAATTTTCTATAAGGCTATGTCCTTATCTTCATGTATAAGCTTTACACATAAATAAGTAGACCAACCAATCACCTTAGATAACTTATCAATTGAGAGTTGGAATCAATTATCAATTGATAACTTATCAAAATCTAGTGATAAGACAATTTCCTTATCACCTCTTCACTTATACAAAATATGGACAATTTTTCACAAGAATTAATAAGCTTTACTTCAATAAAGGAGACAAGACCACTCCATGGCATGCAAGGACATAAAATGGCAGATCTAAAAAGGGGAGAAAGGGGGGCCATGCATTGGTCATTCACCCATCAATCACTTTCTCTTACACAACACTATTCATCCCTTAATGCTTACATCATCAAGAGTTGCAATTGTTGACTTTATGTAAGCTACAAGGCAACACTTCCAAAACATTTAAACACTCCTTCTCTCTCCATTTCCAACCGGCCATACTCTTCCCCATTTCTTTCACTTTCAATTTCACTTTCACTTCATCATTCTCTCTTTTGAAACAAACATAAAAAGGGGAAACAACCTTACCCCACAAAATCAATTTTTCTCCCATTTGAAAGCTTCAACTCACGGCATTTTTTTTCCCTTTGCACTTGCGCCATTTTCTTTCATCATTTAAGACATTTAAGACCATTAGAATCTTCCATAAACCCCTTTCCAAAAGATCAAAAGATTCGGGTTTCAAAAGGTAAGCAAAAAGGAGGAAGCAAAGTTAAAGGCTTAAGAGGAACCTTAGTGCACAACCACCAAACTTTGCGTTAAGGACGAGTAAGTATTTCTTGTGATGTGTGGGTTGATATTTATGTTAGGAGACTTGGATTTCTTGAAGATGCAAGAAAGGTTTAAGTTGTTAGAATGTCCAAAAATCGTTTTAAGAAACCAACCACAAAACCCTTGCATGAAGTTGAAATATGAGCATGTAAAGTTGGTATTTTGTGAAGACATTTGTTTAACGTTTTGAATGGAAGATTTTAAGCTAAGGAAACCTTGAAATGAGAACTTTAATGGAGGATATGCATGCTGGATGTGAGGGTTCCATGGCCATTTGAATGGTGATTTTGTTTCCATTTAGTTAAACATGCTCAAATCTAGATTTAAGTTAAGGAAAAAATCCATCACATGAAGTTTTATGACGAAACCAACTTTGTATGACATGAGCCATGATATGGGAGTTGTATTAAGTATGAGATCTTTTATTTCTTTATGTGGAACATGAGTTAAAGGATCATTTGATGGAAGGAAACTTAAGTTAAGATTTGTACACAAGTAGTTAAGTGCATAATCTACCCCCTAAACTTAAGGAAATGATGAAACAAGTTAAAAAACCAAGTGAGGACCCCTTAGGACCAACATGAACAGATCTGGAACATGGGAAAATGAGGCCTAAAAATATGATAAAAGTAAAAGAACAAAGTGAAAAGATTAACTAAAGCAAGTATAGTGAGCATATAAAGCCTAAAACTTAAAACCGAGCTTAAAACTCCCAAAACAAGCCTAAAACTCTAGGATGGGCCTTCAATAAAAATCTGATCAGCACCTTAAGGTACCAAGAAAGGTTGCTTTGAAGCCCATAAGAAATCTACCTAAGGTCCCATAAGCCCACCAAAGTCATAAACCTTAGTTTGAACTAAAAACAAGCCCATTTGACAACTTAAGCTCACTAAAGGGCCCAAGAAGTGGTTGTTAGCCTTAGGAATATAAATCAAAGTTGTAAATCTGATCTCAAGGAGTATTTTAAGCTTAGGATAAAATTTAAAGGTCAAGCCCAAAGGATTCCTCAAGTTATCAAAGGCCCATTTACCAAACAAGGCCCAAAAACACTCCAACACATGAGGAACGCTACTGTTCTGACCCATGGACAGAATTGCATATCTCATTTCGAAAATATAACCTTACCACGTTAAAGTACACTCGAAAACGATGAAGATTGACTATAAGATCATAAAAATCGGATTTAAAACGAAAAAGTTATACGCGATTGAACTTTAGGTAAAAACCAGAAAAATTATGAAAATTAGCTAAGAATATAACTTAAGGAAAATTTACATAGTTTCTTAAGTTTGCTTCAATTCCTTATAAAAATTATTTCAATGACCAGGGGACACTGTTTTCGGAGACGACTTGCCTCCAGACTACTCTGATTGAACCACATGGCAAAATGAGTAAATTCCCGATGACTCTTTACTTGATTGTGCTTGTAAAGTAGATGCACCTAATCTTATATTTATAAATTTGGATGCTTGTGGAATATGGGAGATGCATGTGTACGAAATTATGGATGAGTGTGATGACTTGTTAATTATATATAATAATGGGAATTGTTTGCATGAATATATACTTGTGAATGGTATGGAATGAAATTGGTTGATCACCCTGAAAATAAAGTTAATCACTTATATGATTAAGATTACTCAAAATGAATCATGCATTCCCCATATTGCATACGGGTAATACCGACTGCCGCTTCACGCAGAAGATGGGAAGGGACTCACAGGAATACGAGTTTCCTGCAGGATTGGGCACTAGCTATGCCATCATATATATTGAGTCTCTGTCTTAAGCTGATGGGCTTACTAGGCGCTGGGAGACACCAACCGTCGGCGAGGGGCTGAGTCTTGTGGCTTCTACTTAGGGCGTGTGTTTGGGACTGCAGAGGCCACCACACCGCTAGACTTGGGATTTTTAAAGGATATGATTTGATTTTGATAAAGGAAGTATATATATATGTATATATGTAGAGTTTTGTTTTGGTATGAGCACGATAGTGCAAATGAAATAAAACCTAAGGTCTAGAACCCGGATTTTGGTTTGGGTCGGTTAATTATCTCCAAACCCCGACTTCAGAGGGCGAAAATCTGAGTCGTATGCAGTTCCTAGGTCACTGCATGCGTTGTATGGCATACTGTTTGTTCATGCATTCATATGATTGTGCATCTGATAAATTTCTACCTTGTGGTACTGATGAGGGCATTTATCTCACTAAGAGTAAGCTTACTCCCCTATAGATTTCTGTTGGTGCAGGAGAACCTCTTCGTCAATTCGGGCCGAGGCATGCCCGTGGTAAGTCTCGGGTAGAGACGAGTTGGAGCGATCAGAGAGCGAAGAGGATATTTTGTAATAGATATTTACATACTTTCATGTATTTATGCATTACTTAGATTTTATGCAATTCCGTTATGAACTGCATTCGTTTGTAATATTTTTTTGGTGTGGGTCTTACGAGCCCACACAATTAGTTAATTTATAACATAGAAGTAATTTTAGTTAAATTGCTCTATATTACTTGTCTATGGGCCTAGTGGTAACGTAGAGTGGAAGGAGCCTTGTGTGTCGTATGAAAGGCCCATGATCAGCAAGGGGGTTGATAATAGACCTTTATACGGTACACGGCGACC
The DNA here is from genome assembly GCA_024138005.1 of Lumnitzera racemosa. NCBI lineage: Eukaryota > Viridiplantae > Streptophyta > Magnoliopsida > Myrtales > Combretaceae > Lumnitzera > Lumnitzera racemosa. Next base: position 37,000,704 of record JAMXBC010000008.1, read on the forward strand.
TATCACGACAACGATACTGTTGGGTCGTTATAATATAGGCTATAAAGACCTAAAGGAAGACCTTATCAACTATGTCTACTAATCAATTCACCAAATACCCATTTCCTTCATTTTTTTTCCCTTAATTTCCCTTAATTACTACATTATGTGCACAAAATTACATATGCTTAACGAGAGTTGACCAAGTCAACACATATTGACCAAGGTCAAAGAGTTGACCAAGTCAATACATGTTGACTAAAGTCAACAATTTGAAAAGTCAACAAAAGACACTAAGAGATAAAGAAAATATCTAAGATTTCATGATGGCTTTTCTTATCTTTTCTTATGATTTTTCTCTTCTTCTCTTTCTCCTCAGTTGTTTCCATCCACTTATTCTTCATCTTGACCTCACCATTTGTTGTCTTTCATTATGAAAACAAAACAAAAGAAACAAAACAAAAATCACCCTTCAATGCCGTGAGCTTCTTCTTCCACTTTTACTTTCACAACTTCTTCTTTTGTCTCCTTAATTCCAACATAAGCAAAGGTATGTATCTAAGTTACTTTATGTTGTTTTATCTTCTTCATTAGTTAGGTAATTTGGTGGATTAGAGAAGTAGTCTTGTGTTAATTAAGATCATGAAGGAGAGGGCAAAGTCCTCATCTTTAAGTGTAGAAAGTGAGGAACCATGAAGGAGAGGGAAGAAATACATGTGTATGTGCTTTAGGTATGTGTACATAAAGAAATACCAAAGGAATACTTGTATGAGAGCCTTTGTACATGAGTATTAACCATGTACATAACCAAATTAAGACAATACCTAACTACCTACTTATACTACACTAATTACACACTTAAAAACACAAAAGAATGGAATTAGGAAGCTTTTCTTAAGGAAAAATTAGGCATACGAATTTGTGTATAAAAATACGTATCTAACCGTATAGGTATATGAGTATGTATACATGTATAAATACGGTACAAGTTTAAGAAGATGTATAAGTATATATATGTATAAGGTATATGTACATAAGTATAAGGGAAGAAGTAAAATGTGCATAAGATATGTACATATGACATAAGCATGAGGAGAGGCTTATGTAATTACATAATGAAGTAAGTGATGAGGTAAGCACATGATGACATAAGCCATGACATAAGCAAGTGATAACATAAGCAATGACCTAAGCAAATGATGATGTAGCGATGACATAAGCATAGATTATAAACTAAGAAAAGAAGAAAAGTGTATCATAATTAGGAACCTAAATTAGCAAACCCTAATACACTTTCTAAAATGGATTACACTTAATTAAGTACATAAATTAGTAACAGCAAAGTGAAATCCTCTAAGTATAAAGATTTAAGGGTTAACTAACTCATTAAGTCTCATTAAATATAAACAAAAGATATAAATATAAGTAATAAGAGCAATTAAGTGTTCATAGTTAAAAATTTCTCTAAATTTAGTTTATATCGTAAAACACGGGTCATAACATCCAAAACGGACATCAACGTGTGAACATGCATCCGAAAACGATGAAAAACAACTATAAATTCATAAATATTGAAAATAGAATGAAAAATTTACGTATGATTAGCAATTAGGTTTAATCGAATAAGGGCTAATAGTAATCTAAGTAGAATTAGGGAGATAGATATCCATAACCATTAGTTGAGTCAACAACTTATTATCCTTATTATCTCGTAATGATCGGGTGATCCCGACGAGGGTGAGGATCTCTCGATCGGTTAGCACGACTAGAGCGAGTCGTCATAGTCAAGTGAATACTCCCGATGACTCTATACTTGTTTGTACTTGTAGTTAGTGTACTTAAATTAAATATCAATAACTTGATGCATGGGGTTCCGGGATATGCGTGTGCTTGATTTTGATTGATTGTTGTAAGAAATATTGTTAAATACGATAATTGATGATTTGATGGTATGATTGATTTTTATGATTTGGATGGTTTGTTGATATAGATTGATCGCCTCATAATTTGACCTAATTATATTTGCCTTATCTTACATTAAAAAGGTTATGCATTATCCACGCATTACATTTACTTATTCCGGCCGTCACTTCACGCGGAGATAAAGAGAGGCCTTGTGGGGGTTGTTTATATATATTAAAGTGTTTTTGTACGATGTACTCGTACAACATGACCTTACCCGAACCTATGGGCTTACTAGGCGATGGAGACGCCAACCGTATGGCTAAGGGTCGAGTCTAGAGATCTCCGCTGTAAGGTGTGAGTGTGGACTACGGGGGCCACCTCATCGCTAGGCCTGGGACTTTGTGAACTATTAGATTTTTAGAAATGGAAATGTAGTTTTTTTTTTAAATACGAAATTCAAAGTTATGGGTAAAAACCCAGGTGCTAGAGCCCGGTCGTGATTAGTGCCGATGAATCTCCAACCCTTATCTCGGAGGGTGTTAAAATCCGATATTATATGCAGTATTGGTTAACTGCATATATTGTTTGGCATACTGCGTGTGCATGCATTCATATAGTTGTAATAATTTGTTTGATAACTTGTTTGTCAGTATGGTATGAGGGATGGCTCACTAAGCTCTTGTAGCTTATTCCCCAATAGTCTTTCTTTTGCAGGTTTACATAATATGGGATTGGGATAAGTCTTGAGTGCTGAGTGCGAGATGAAGATATGTATATTAGTGTTAGAATTAGTTGAGATCTTTATAGGTGATACATAAACACTCTTTGTAGAAAATATTCACATGTTAGAATTTATTATAATTTGATTTTTCCTACAATTTTATAATGTTGGTATACCTGTCTTATTATTTGGTAGGGGATACCGATTCTCTACGGTTTTGAGGAACTATGGGAATCGGACATCTATAGTTATTTATAATTAGATATTACGTCATGTTACAATAAATTAATTACTTGAAAATCATTAATCTTAGTGATTTATTATTTAGAGTCTTGCAATCTTTGACTTGCAAGACGATTTTCATATCATGAGTGCACACATGTTATGAAAATTTTAGGTAATCCTACTAAGCCCCATTTAGGGTCTTGACACTTGCAATTGAGATTTAGAAAAGATACGTATCTAAAATGTACTTAGTAGATCTTATATATAGGATTTAGAAAAGATATTTTGATACGTGGTGAGTTTTTTAAAAAATAAAGAAATAATCTTAACCGAAATTCTCAAAAAAAAAAATGGGATTTTTAGAGTAAGGGTTTACTTAGATTTATGAAATTAGATTTTTAAGTTTTTTTCTCAAAAAATAATAAATAAATAGTTAAATAAACATAAACTTGGCTCAATTTTGAAAGTAAAAAAAATCCACCCACTAAATATTTTATAAAAAAGAACTACGTTGGTTTGATCCCAACTAGTAGGTATGTAGACACCTTCGGGGCAACTATGTAAAAAATTAAAAAAAATCATTTTCTTGAAATTTGTAATTAAAAAATAATAAAAACTTACATTATTTATATTTTTTATCTTTACATATTTTAGTAGTTTTTAGAAAAATATCAAAATAAAGCCCATTAATTGATTTTTTTTTTTTACATGATGACTTAGTCTTAATAGGTTAGCCATCGAATCTAGTTTTCCTAGTTATTTTTTAAAAATTTATTTTTTTAGAAAATATGCAGATCAATAGCTAAATTAGGGCTTTTACACCTGAAAACTATAATTTCATTTTTTTACTAGTTGAACCAGTTGGTGTCACGCCCCAAAGCGGCAAAGTCGTAACAGCCTCGCCGTGTAAACCATCCTAAAATAGAAGTTAGCCTTACAACCGCTATCTTAGACCTGATCTACAAAAGGCGTCCACGACTAACCCGCTTTGAAGTAAACAGTTTGTAATTTAAATAATTCATTTACCTAAGAAAGTGAGAAAAGTTATATATAATCACTATAATTCAATTATTACATTAATCAGAAATAAAAGTAATAACATATGTGTTGATTCTTCAATGTTTTTCCTCACTCCCCAGGATCCAGTAGTTGTTAGCTTCAGAGTAGTTATTTGCCGCTTCTTATCCAGCACTTGCACGACATCTATAAGATGCGAGCAACCATAGCTCAGTAAGTTAGGATTGAGAACTTAAAACTATATCACAAACGCAACAAGGTTTTCAATCAACTTATTAGGTGCAATGCATGTGCAAGCAAATGCCATCACATGACGTTGTCCGGCCCGTCGTGAGATTAGAGAAATTGCGCCCACTTTAATCCGGGTTGAGGAGTTGCCATTAATGCAACAGCTCATGACCAAACCCAGGCTTGTGCAATGGAGACCTCTCTCCTCCCGTAACTACCTTCGTACCACTGACTTCACCTTCGCCACGACCTCCTCTCCTGTCACTTAGTTCGGCTAAGGATGAAGAAGGGACCAATTGCAATCCTACGCTATCCCTTTCGAAGGGGTCGGTATTTGGCCGAAGAGTCATAAATTCCCCTAACGGGTTGCCATGCATGTCCGATTATGATTACTGGTCGTATATTTGATTAAGTCCAGTTTAGGGTGATTAATCATTTCATACAAATCATACAATACATGCCAGAGCAACAAACAGAATCACAGCATCACCCATAATCAAACACATGCACATATCCAACTATCTAACAAGCATAACCAAGCATAATCTTAAGCCTCCAAAATACAGTATCGTATTAATCCCAACTTACCTCGACTCCTCGCTCACACGCTCGAGGTCCGATTTGCTCAGGCCATCGCCAATCATCCCTATAACACAAACGTGATTTCAGTTTTTCATATAACTATTATAGGTTCATTTTATCCTATAACGCTTATTGTTATGTTTTGTTTAAGGTTTAATATGCCTAATTATCTAGGCCGTAAGTCTTTTACAATTATTCTAAGTTTGGGGTTAGATTCGGGTTCGGTTTTCGCGTCGATTTCTAAATTAGGTTTTAGTTCGATTTCTAAATAGTATTTTATACTCCAACCTTAGAAATTTATTTCAATCCATAATGTGAAATTAATCACATTACTTCCCGATCTCCTAAATACCATCATTACCCCTAGTCAATATTTATTTTACCCAGTACACTTAAATCCGTATTAGTGTACCAAATTCACTCCTAATGTGAGAAATTTTTACATTTTTCATATAATTACATAAATTCAAGTTTCGTATCAAATTTATTGTACATTTTTATTATTATCAAAATATCAATTTTTATTATAATATTTTCTATTTATTATATTCTAATAATTACATATTATGTATTATTACCTTTTATATAGATAATACACTTCTAATATTTTTATCACTCTAATTATCGTCTCTAAACACCAATTATCATTTCAAAATGTCTAAATTCATCATAAATCAGATTTTACTCCTAATTACCCTAATTTCCCAAATTAACTTAAAATTTACTATTTTTCCCTATTACTTATTTACTACATAATTAACCTAATAATTACATCTAACACCCTAAATGCTACAAGTATCATACTCCATCAGATTTCAACATCCTAAAACATGTACTTATTCACTAAATCAGTAATTAACCATCTAATTACTTTATTAATCCTAAATTACCCATTTTATGCCTTATTTTAAGGCCTAAAAATTATCTAAAAATTTCAAAAATTAATTTTTGAAAACGGGCTTCATAACACTATTCTATATCATCTAAGTGGTCTACACAAAAATTTGGGCTCAAAACTATACTCCTAAGGTCATCTATTTCTAAACCGAAACATACTTGGTTTTGCACAATATCTTAAGGACCCTATATCACGAGATATATTTTTATCAAAATAATATCTTTCCTAAAAACTAAATACAAAAATATTTCAGAATAACAAAATTCATAATTTTCTAATAATATTTACTATTTTTACAAAATTACACAAAATCAGGCTGGAAATCGAACTCATTGATTTGGGTGGCTCTAGCCACCGTCGGTGGCCATGAGTGTGTCGGCCTACCTGGGCATTACCACCACTGTGTGGTGGTGGTGGCCATCCACTCCCAGCTGCCCATCGAGTCTAAGTTCTCCTTTGTGACCCTAGCTGCACAGTTTTCCTTTTCTTTTTTCTTTTTTGAATTTTCTCTTAATTTTCGACTCTTCCTAATTTTCTCTGAAAACTAACTATCCAAATGAGCTTCTAAATTTTTCTTGCTATTTATAGAGCTTTAGTGTAATTATTGTGCATTAAATTAGATAAGACAATTATCTTATCCCTCAATTTTTGGCTTTTGTGTTGTCTTAATTTAATTGGCCCATTTTTTTATATTTTTCCCAGCTACCACGACCTATATCTGAATCATTGCTTATTTTTCCTTAATTAATTATGAATTTTCTTTAATTATTTAGTATGATTTTAGCACATTACGCGAATTTTAAGTAATTACGCGTAATTCTACATACATGTAAATTCATATATAGTACAAATAAATATTCCCAAATATTATTTAGGTTATTTTATGATTTTTACTATACATATAATTTATCTCAAGCGATTCGTCAAGTACCGGAATGCATTTTACGCATTTTCGATAAATAACGAGTTATATACTTAAAATTTGAAAATTTTGTAGTCTCCTATTTTATTACTTATTTTCTTAAATTCAAACTTACGAGATCAGTTTACTAATATTTCTAGCTTTACTTTATAATTTAGGCTCGATCGGGTCTTTCAACCGATCGAAACCTCGGATTGCTAGTTTTGGGTTTCTAGTTTTGGGGCTTACAGTTGGCAACTCCAATTTTAACATATTTTTTTAGAAAAAATGTTTCCTTAATTTAATGTTGAGTAATTTATATTAACCAGGCTAGACTTGATATAGATTAAATTAAGAAAAACCGAAATATGGCTCAATAGAATTGGTGACTCCACTATGGAATCCTGGTGGACTAGCCATGCAAAAATAAAAATTAACTGATGGACTTTCTGTATTATTTTTCTTTTATTGTATTATAGTTGTACTAACTGGTTTTTAGTGATGAAAGTCTTAAAAAAAAAAAACCCAACCCAATGGGCCTTATTAGGGATTTAGGAGGGGTTTATTTTAATAATATTTGCATGCTTAGATGTAGTCAAACCTAAGCTACCTTAGGAACTTAGAAATGATCGCCATTATATAACCCTTAAGTTGTTAGGGTCTTTACTCCCGCTTGGCGATAATAAGTGAACCTATTTAGGCTTCGATGTAGTCCGCTAAGTTTTTCTTCAAAAAGTCTTGAAGATATAGAGCATGAGACCCGTAGATCCCACTTTGTTGCATCAATTCGTAGTTGGTTCATCGTTCATTTTCAAAAAAAAAAAAAAAAGCGGCCCCAAGGGGGGGGGGGGGTGTTGAGAATAGAAAAAACTAGCAACCTTTATATATAAATATTCATGAGTTTCATTTTTTTTAATTTTATTTTGAACCTACTTATATATAAGGGTACTTTTCAACCGCGGATTCATAATACTTCTTATAATTTACTAATTACCGACCCCTATTACATTACATATGTGCGTAGCATATTGCATTTTTGATATATTTGACCTTTTTTCTATGTTCATTTGTATGTGATTATTTTATTATATGCGTTTTAGTCTTTATTGTCTCTTAGTAAGTAAAAGGCTACATAATTTTAAAAAAAAAATTAGAAAAAAGCTGCAAAATTATTAATATCATGTTGTCTTTTATAAAGTTAATAGCTTTGTTGTAAATAACTACATCATTTCCTGTTTTATGTAATAGAGATATGGAAAGTCAGGATAGTGTCAATCTTAAGTCCATCCACGAGGTCCAGTTGGATAAGTATTCTTTCCTTGAGCCTATCTTGAAAGACTAGTTGACTCAGCTTCCACCTGCCAAGCAAGATCACATTTGTAAGAAGATTGGGCTAATCATGTCCCTCATGCTGGTCTAGCTCCACTAGTCTTTAATTCAAGCCCTTATCTATTATTAAGATCTAGAATTTGCAGTTTTCAAGTTCGACTCACATATGTTGATGCCTACTTTAGAAGAATACTCATAGTTACTTAGTGCCTCACCTCTCGAAGCAAGCGTAACAGTCCTAGATCTCAGAGTCCAACCCAAGAAAGACTTCATGACCTTACTAAGAGTCAAAAAGGCAGCCTTAGCACTGTTCTTTTCTTTAGAAGGCAAGAAGTGTCTTAGCATCTTAAGACTAGTAGAATGGTTTTTAAGCCTAGACGCTTATAAAAAATATCGTCAAATCTTTTGTGGAGGATATGAATTGTGGGCCAAGAAGAGAGTAAACGCTTTTATTGTAGCAGTATTAGGGACATGTTGTTTCTCATTAGATACGATCAGGTCCATTATAGGGTAACCAAGTTAGTAACCCAATTCTTAGCTGGTAAATCTTATATACCAGTATTATTGGTAGAGCAATTCAGGACACTCACCCACTTAAGGAGGCAGGAGCATGGGTACTTCATGGCTAACCCTATAGTCCTTACTATATGGTTTCTCAGTCACAAACAGGGGTATAGAGGAAATCTTCTCAGCGCATCCCTGACTGAAAATGTGAATTTGATAAACGACTTTACCCGTCACCTTAAGGTACCAGAAGAAGCCCAGTTTAAAGGATAGGTATCAATCATAAGTAAGATGTAGCCAATAGATTTTATATGGACAGTTAGGTAGAGCAACTACACTCGAGCCATCCTAAGGTATGTCGATTATGCAAAGGTCCTCTTATCAATATTATGAGTTGTATAGGATATTTCTCGACTGGTGTTACTAGGTAGCTAGGCCCACTTCAAGAGATAGTATACAGAGACTCTTTAGACAATGTCACATTGAGTTATCAAGATCCTTATTTACCTACTGCTAGAAAAACTCATGAAGCTGTAGGAACAGAGGGAAGTCAAGAAGATAGTCAATGTGGAACTTTGAGGGGCAAAGTCAGAGAATATCGGGCTACTAAGCAATTCATCTATAATCAGTTAGAGAAGACTAGAAAGATATGGTATGAAGCTCTAGATGTATTCAGACACGAGCTAGAGCCAAAATAACTTTCACCTACCGGTAAGCTTACTAAGCCATCATACGAGCTAAAGTTGAAACCCAGTTCCAAGAATGCAAAAGAAAGATGAAGAATATGAGATTGCTGAAAGAGCATCAATTCTTGAGGAGTCAAATTCGAGAAAGAGATTTTAAAGTCTAAAAGCTAATGGGAGAAGTCGATGAAACCCGTCCTAGCCAAATTCATCGACTTTTATAGAAATAAGATTTTTTTTTTTTCTTTTTAGAAAGATTAGTTAGGAGTTTTTTTTTTCTCTTAGTCCATTGTATAGGTTAGATTTTATGATTATTAATAATTTACAACTTCATGAAAACCTTCAATGATTGCACAGTCTTTTGCTCATTTTTTTTATTTCATGATAGTTGCCTTTTAAAAAAATGAACAAAAAAAAAGAAAAAACGAAGCAAACCAAAAAAAATGAAAAAAAAAAACAACAAAAATTTTTAGTTCACAAACATGTCTAAAACTTGAGTTTTCGTTTAGGATTTTGAAGATAGTACTCAAGTGAGCAAACTAAGCTAAGCTCAATATTCACTCGTTCCAAGGCAAGAATGTCAACTCAAGGCACTGGAAACATCAATTAAGCTAAAGCCGACCTAAAAGTCATAACCCTAAAAGAAAATATGAATAAGATGGCCAATCAAATTCAAGCTCTCACTTAAGCTATTGGAATTCTCAATAATAAGCAAGCATCTCAAGTTAACCCAAATCAAAATGCAAAAGCGACCCCTCCCCCTCCCCTTAAATTAGAAGATGCAAAATCGATTCCCAATGTTGAGATATGGAGGAAGGAGATTAAGGAAAAACACCAAGAAATGGAAAGGAAGTTTATGTAGAAGTTAACAAAAAAGATGAAAACCCTAGAAATGGTTAATAAGTTTAAGTAGATGGGAATGATTAATATACCAACGTATGAAGATGATGATTTCTCAAAAAGATTTAAGGTACCAGAATTAGAGAAGTACAATGGGACCAACTGTTTGAAGCTCCACACTAGGCTATGCATTAGAAAGATGAGAAAATACACGAAGTACGATAAGGTAATGGTTCAAACCTTTTAAGATAACTTAACTGGGCCTACTTTAACTTAGTATGCCTAACTGGACTTAAGTGAGATCAACACATGGGATAAGTTAGCCTAGGCTTTCTACAACTAGTATAAGTTCAATATTGAGGTAACCCTATCTATGTAAGGTTTGAATAATCTACGAAAGAAGGCTAACAAAAGCTTTAAGGAATATGCCCAGAGATAGAGGGAATGGTAGCTATAGTAACTCAACCCTTAACAAAGAAAGATCTAACTTTTGCCTTCATCAATACTCTCGAAAGCTCATACTACCAACATTTGGTAAGACACCCTACCACTAACTTTGTAGAAATTATACCCTTAGGGTGCTGAATTGAGGAATCTATTGCCATTGGAAGGCTTCCCAATCCTAAAGCAGCTGAGAATAAAACACCTCCTGTGAGATTTTCCAATAAGGCCAAAGAAGCTGCTATAAGCATTATCAATACTAGCAAACTTATTAGATCGGTAGCCATGATAGGAGGATCTAATCCCCTACCGAATCTAAGTTAAAATAAGCACATGCAAAGGAGACAATTTACCTATATTCCTATTCCTTTAAGTCAGCTTCTTGCACAATTGAGGAAGGAGAATCTCCTGACATTTGAAATACTAAAGGAGGGATAAAGACTGAGGGACTATAGCCTAGAGCTCCATTGCAATTATCATTTAAGGTCAGTGGGGCATTTTATAGACCAGTGCTAGAGACTCAGACATAAGATTTAGGATCCTATTGATGTAAAATTGGTTTGATTAGATTTCATTCAAACTCCTGCTCTCAATGTAGGTAACAATCCTCTACCAGATCATGGATACTCAATCAACATGATCATCGTTGAAGTGTCTAAACCAGAAGTCGATTTAGATAGTCTCCCCATCACTATTGAAGAGGTAGCTTGGGATCTAAGGCAGGTCGGACACTTGCCAAATATAAATCTTAATGACAGAACCTAGACTAGACCGACAATATATCAATTGCTGAAAGATGGTAAGATAAAGAAAGTTGGCATTATAGCTATGAAGGTTCCAAAACCATGAAAGAGGTGCACTCAAAAGGAGCTTAGAGAAAGGTATGAAGCCAAAGACCCAATGGTTGACACCTTAAGAGAGTCAATAGGATAGTTTGTGTTATGTCCCGAAGCCGCAGAGTCGCAACAGTCCTGCCATATAAACCATTTTATGATAGTAACTAGCCTCACAGTACCTACCATAGACATGACCTACACAAGGTATCGACGAATCCTCGCTTTGAAGTAAACAGTCCAATTAACAATTAAACTACAATTATGATAAGTAGTGCAAATTTCTAATAACATGTACAATATTATATATATAAGTCCACAAAGCTTCCCAAGAAGTTTTATATAAACATAACAGTTCACTAGATTACATAATAACTATCAGTCTTTCATCCCTAATTACATGGTCACTTTAGTTACACATTATACTAAGTAACTTGATCCTCACACCCCTGGCTTCCAACGAACTAACCTCTGGGTAATTGTAGGGCGGCATAGTACTTGAAGTGTTCAGAAATCAGAACCTGCAAAAGGATCTATAAGGGTATGAGCAACTACAGCTCAGTAAGTTGAATTGGAGACTCACGAATGCATACAAGCACAAACAGAGTTATCAAACATTTATTTTCACGCAATGCAACAATCAAGTGTCATCGCACAACGTAATCCGGTCCGTTGTGAAATCAGAGAAATTTTACCCGCTCCAATCTGGGTTGAGGAGTTTCCATATTATGCAGCAGCTCACAACCAAACCCAGGCTTATGCAATGGAGACCTCGCTCCTCCCGCGACTATCTTCGAACCATTGACTTCACCCTCACCGCGACCTCCTCTCCTGTCACTTAGTTCGACTAAGGATGAAGAAGGGACCATTTTGCAATCCCACGCTATCCCTTTCGAAGGGGTCGGTATTTGGTTGGAGAATCCTATGATCCCCGAACGGGTTACAATGCATGACATTTTTTTGCTATTAGGGTCAACTAAGATTAAATTTCGTTTAGGATGTTCAAACAATTTCATACCAATTCAATCAGTCACAAAATCACTCACAATACAAATTCTGCATGAATTCAGATACATCAAACACATGCGTAAACTACTTACAATCACAATCATATACAAGCCTAAGTCTCCGAGTACTACAAAACTAGTACTCTATTACAATAAGCAATAACCCAACTTATTTGGAATTGCTCGATCGCTCGATCCCTTAATCGCAAGATGATTTGTCTCTAGGTGTCCTATAATATAAATAGGTCTTTTTAATACTTATAATTTATGGTTTCTATTCTAAGCTATATTTTAACTCATTTTTTTCCGTGTATACCCATTATGTCCTAATGATTCGTTGTACTCGATTTCGTTGTTCAAATCCTAAATGAGATTTTAAATTTTAATTTCTAAGCCTTAAATATGCTCGAATCTTAATGTGAAATTAATCACATTAAGATCGACTATCCAAATATCCTATTGAGTTGTAATTTGGTATTCTAAACTATTCGGTACACGCTAACCCTAATTGCGGTATCGAATTTATTCTCGATGTGTGAAAATCTTACATTTTGAGACTTTGCTTAAGATTAAATGTTATTTTTAGATTTATTATTTTTCTGATTTCTATTATAGTTTTATCTAAATAACCCTATTTTTCAGATTTATTAATTTACAATTTCACATATTACTAAATTCTTATATTAGTTACCTAATTTCCTAAATTAACCATACCTAATACTTCAAAGGCTAGGATTAAGGGTTCCACATCAGAGATTAACATCCCTAAACATCTAATTAATATCTAAATCAGTAATTAACACCTTAATCACCTAATTAACTCCAAATCACCCCATTTTTCCATCATTTTTGGGCTAAAATATAACTTAAAAATTGTGAAAATTAATTTTTAAAAAAATGGCTTCATAGTACTGTTCTATATCATATGAGCATCCTACAAAAAAAAAAATTGAGCTCCAAACTACACTCCTAAGCCTATTTATTTTCCGTTCTAATCATGCTCGGTTTTGAGTAATTTATTACAAACCCTATAATTGCAGACGTTATTAAACTAAATCAATATTTTTCCCTAAATCTACATACGATAAAACCTCAGAATAACAAGTTTCATAATTTTCTGGGCAAAATAACTAATTTTACAAAATTATTCAAAATCAGGAAATTTAAGAGACTAACCGGTCCAAAGCTTTATGGCCGTCCAAAACCGGTCCAAGGCTGTCGGCCGGCCTAGACGGTGGGGCTAGAGTGGTGTGGTGGTAGCAGCTTAGTCCTAGGTGGTGGTGAGATATGGGTTTCTCTCCCTACACGAATTTACACAGTTTTCTTTTCTTTTTTTCTTTTTTCTAGATTTTCTCTCGATTTTTCAGTTTTCCTATTTTTCCCAAATTCTAAACTATCCAAATGACTTCTGGGAATTTTTCCCTTATTTATAGACGATTTTTGCATTATTATGCATTAATTAGACAAGACTTTGCCCAATTTCCTTGATTTTTGGCTTTTATGTTGTCTAATTTTAATTGGTTGATTTTTCTTTTACAGAGTTTGACTTTCCACGATCTGATTTGGATTATTCTAAGTTCCTCTTATTTTTTCTGATTTTTTTATAATTAATTTATAATTTTCCTTAATTATTTACTTAGTGTTTGGCCAATTTAGGTAATTTCGCGTATTTTTATCTACACGTAAATACATGTGGGATACATGTGAACATTCCTAATTATTATTTTGATTATTCTAAAATTTTTAGTATACATATAATCTATCTTTAGTAATTTATTAGTTATTTGATTACACTTTTCGCATTTTCGATAATTAGTACTTATTATACTTAAAATTTGAAAATTTTATAGGCTCCTATTTTATTACTTATTTTCTTAAATTCAAGTTTACAAGGTCAGTTTTACTAATATTTCTCTCATTAGTTTATAATTTAGATTTGATCGGATCCATTAATTGATCGCCTTAAACCTTGGGTTCTAAGTTCAAGCCTACGGTTACTTGGCTTAGCTTTAGGGCTAACAATTCCACCCCCCTTCAAAAAAGTTTTGTCCTCAAAACTTCTGTATATCTAATTTGTACTTAAATGACCAAATACAATATTTGTATACTTTTACTAACCTGGAAGTTGGAAAAGCCATGGATACTGCTCCATCATCGCGACTTTTGGTTCCCAAGTCATCTCCGAGTCTAAACCTTCACTCCATTGAATCTTCACGTGCTCAATATCTCTATTCCTTAACTTTTGAACCCGATTGTCCAATATCTTTATGAGTTGTCTCACTAGTTGGAAATTTCTCGTTAACTCCACTGGCTCTATTTCCACTATCGCATTCAAGTTTTTAATGAATCTTCTCAACATGGATACATGGAATACATTATGATAGCCCGATAAACTTGGAGGTAAAGCTACTCGGTACGATGCATTACCAACTTTCTCCAACACTTCAAATGGACCAATACATCTTGAGCTCAGTTTTCCTTTTGAACCAAACCGTCTGAGTCTTTTGAATGGGCTTATTTTAATATAAACATGATCACCAATTTCAAATTCCAAGGGTCTTCTCTTCAAATCAGCCTAACTCTTATAACGGTCCTGAGCTTCTTTCATCCACTGTCGAACAATCTTAATCTTCTCACTTATTTGATTGATCATATCTAGTCCAATCATGGCATACTCTTCGTTATCCCAATATAGTGGCAATCTGCACTTCCTCCCATATAACGCTTCATAAGGTGCCATCTGTATGGTTGCATGATAACTATTATTGTAGGCAAATTCTATCAACGGCAAATATTTATCCCAATCAGCTCCAAAATCTAACACGTAAGCTTGTAACATATCTTCTAGAGTTTGAATTGTTCGCTCAGATTGCCCATCTGTTTGTGGGTGATAAGTTGTACCAAACTGCAACTTTGCACCCAAAGCTCTATGTAAACTCTCCCAGAATTTGGATACAAACCGACTATCTCGGTCAGCAACAATACTTTCAGGAACACCATGTAGCCTTATTATTTCTCGGACATATAGCCTAGCCATCTTTTCCATTGAATCACCCGTCCGATAAGGTAAGAAATGTGCACTCTTTGTTAGTCTATCTACGACTACCCAAATGGAATCGTATCCAACTTGAGTCCTTGGTAATGCTACCACAAAGTCCATGGTAATATGATCCCATTTCTATCTCAGTATTTCTAAAGGTTATAATAGTCCACCCGGTCTTTAGTGTTCTGCTTTAACTTGTTGGCATGTCATGCATTCTGATACATATTGTGCCACTTCTCTGTTCATCCCATTCTACCAAAACATGAGTTTTAAATCTTGGTACATTTTATTTCCTCCCGGGTGCACAGTATAACCTGTAATGTGTACTTCATCCAAAATTTGCTTCCTTATGTCAACATCTTATGGTATACATATTCTTCCTCTAAACTTTATTATACCTCTATCATCCACTTTAAAATCAGAGTCCTGTCCGTTACTTAATTTCTCTTTTATCTCCATCAGACCCTTATCTCCCTCTTGCTTTTGATTTATTCTCTCTAGTAGAGTAGGTTGCAATTCCCAGTTCATCAACTGGCTATTAGGTTCACACTAATGAAACAAATTTGCATCCTCTCAAATTCATGCACTAATTCACGTTAAGGTGTTAATAGTTAGGCCACCTGTTCATAATTCTTTCGACTTAAGGCATCCGCCACCAAATTGGCCTTTCCAAGGTGGTAATTTATATTCAGATCATAATCTTTAATCAATTCTAACCACCTTCTTTGCCTTAAATTCAACTCCTTCTGAGTAAAGAAATACTTCAAACTCTTATGGTCAATGTACATCTCGCACCGTTGTCCATAAAGATAATGTCTCCAAATCTTTAAGGAAAACACTACGGCTGCTAACTCTAAATCATGAGTTGGGTAATTCCTCTCATGTGGCCTCAATTGTCTTGATGCATATGCAACAACTTTTCTATCCTGCATCAATATACAACCAAATCCATTCCGTGAAGCATCACTGTACACATTATAAGGCTTATCTGGATCAGGTAATGTTAATACTGGTGCTGTAACCAATCTTTTCTTCAACTCTTGAAAACTCCTTTCACAATCTTCACTCCATTCAAACTTTACATCCTTCTGGGTCAATCGAGTCAACGGTTTAGCAATTTTGGAAAAATCCTTTATGAACCGTCGATAGTATCCAGCCATACCCAGAAAACTCCTTATCTCCGTCACTGTGGTTAATTGCTTCCAATCCATTACTGCTTTTACTTTATCAGGGTCTACAGAAATTCCTTCACCAGATATAATATGACCTAGAAAAGAAATTCTATCCAACCAAAAATCACATTTACTTAACTTGGCATACAATTGATTCTCTCTCAACTTCTATAATGCCAATCGTAAATGCTCTGCATGCTCCTCCTTAGTTTTTGAATAAATCAAAATATCATCAATAAACACCACAACAAACTTATCCAAATATGGTTGATATATGCGATTCATCAGGTCCATGAATACAGCCGGAGCATTCGTTAAGCCAAATGGCATCACCAAAAATTCATAATGACCATATCGAGTTCTAAATGCAGTCTTATGTACATCTTCTGGCTTAACTTGCAATTGATGATATCCTGATTTTAAATCTATTCTAGAAAACACAGTTGCACCTTGGAGTTGGTCAAACAAGTCATTAATGCGAGGTAAAGGATACCTATTCTTAATGGTAAACTTGTTTAACTCTTGATAGTCTATACACAATCTGATAGTACCATCCTTCTTTTTCACAAACAATACCGGTGCTCCCCATGGTGAAACACTTGATCAAATAAACTTCTTATCCAATAGCTCCTGAAGTTGCTTCTTTAATTCCTGAAGTTCCATAGGTAACATCCGATATGGAGCTTTAAAAATAGGCTCAGTTCTAGGAACTAATTCTACAGTGAAATCCAACTCCCAGGATGGGGATAAACTTGGTAAATCCTCCGGAAATACATCTGGAAACTCGTTCACTACCCGTATGTCTGCTACCTTGAGTATTTCCTTCTTTGCATCCACAGCAAACACCCAACAAAATTTCCAATCATCCTCCTTTACTTTTGTCTCCATTTGTTCATCACATATCTCCATCACTGATAAATTCAACCTACTTCCACCAGCCTTTCCTTGAAATATCGTTTCTCCCTCATTAAGATTGATAATTTTATTTCTACACTCCACAATGGCTTTATTCTTAGACAACTAATGTATTCCCACTATGACATCATAACCTTGTAAAGGTAATATTACAAGACTTATAGGATACTCCTTCTTCTGAATTTTTATTCTACCATCAGCTACTACTTCTCGTATTGTTACTTTCTCCCCAGTTGGAGTTCTAACTTTATAAGTTATATTAACAGTAACCACACTAATCTCTTGTTCATTTACAAATTTCTGGCTTGCAAAGGAATAAGATGCACCAGTATCAAACAGCACAAAAGCAGGTTGTCCATTTATCAGCACATGTCCTGGAATGTACTAATACTATGGTTACCAACTACACTAACATTCATAAATCTTAAAATGCAAATATTTCAATTTAATTCACACCTAGAATTATTATTACAATAGATAGTCTGAGCCAGTTATAAGTCCTTCATCATTTTCTTCTTCAACTCCCATGATCTCCTCGACATCATCATGGTAGTACTCCTCCATAAAATCTGAGAAATCCTTATTCTCTTCAATTTCCATATCCTCTAGAGCAAAGATATGAGCAGGTGCAATAGTGTTATCAATACCTTCTGTTCGCTTAGCTCCTTGTACAAACTGTGGACAGTACCTGAAGAAATGGCCCTTTCTACCACATTTATTACACTTTACTAATTTCATCTTAGGGCATGCCTTTAGCACATGGTTCGGGTCTCCACATATAAAACAATTTCCCTTAAGCTAAGCACAATTTCTTGGAAAATGATTTGCACCACACTTTCAGCATTTGACATTTCCATCCTTGTCATAACAACTTAAACTAGGTACTGATTGCGCTGGGTTACTAGCCAGAGTTACTGGTCTCCTTTTTTGCTCAGAACTACTACTAAAGGCACCAGGATATGATCTCTTAAATGATGGACTCGGTCGATATCCTTTGTTGATCTTTTGACTCTACATTGCTTGCATCCTCACACGATTATCTTCCAGTTGTCTTGCCTTATCTACCACTTCATTGTAAGTAGTGAAACCATAATCCAACAACTTGCAACACATTGTGGGGTCAAATTCAGTCAGAAAAAAATCTTTCTTCAACTCAATATTATCTCGGTATTAGCCAGGTACATATTGTAACAATCTGTTGAACTCAGTCTCATACTGGGTTACACTCATACCTCCCTTCTTCAATTCAAACAAATCTCGCACCATTCTGTTTTGAACACTATGAGGAAAATACTCCTTCCTGAATTCTTCCTTAAATTGTTGCCAATCAATGTCATTTCCAAGTTGCCTTGCTCTCGAGTCCCACCATACTCTCGCAGCTAACTTTAACATAAACGTACCATAAGATAACTTTTGAGATTCAGGGACTCTGAAAGCCTCAAAACTCCGTTCAACTTGGGCTAACCAGTCATCAGCTACATCTGGCCTACCCATCTCCCCTTCAAAATAACAGTTGGCTTTTATAAACTCAGGAAGTTTATTTACCTCTTGAGGTCGCTCCATTCGTTGTTCAACTTCTTGGGGTCTTCTGTTTCCCACATTACCACCAGTCATAAGATGTTGAATCAACATTCCTTGCTGTCTCATCATCGTATGCATACTGGCAAGTATTTATCCAATAGGCATATTTTCCAATAGGTGATGGTGCTCGTGGTGGAGGGTTTTGATTCCTTTCAGTTCCCCCTTGACTACTCCCGTTTCCAGCTTCAGTCATAATCGCTTAATGGTTTAACTTATAATCCTGCATTTATATCTATCTATAAGTTATCCCCACTTTTGTTTAGAGAATGTTTATAAATTAATAAATGCTTGCAATATGTACTCATATCAAATAGTAATGACAATAGCATTGAAGTCAACGTACTTAGAAATCTAACTTCCACTATATATTTCATTCAACCTTACATCATTACTATTACAACTTCAAAACAAAAGATACAACTCGATAACTTTCAAATACATACATCAAATTTACAACTCGATTACATCATTCCTTACATAATCTAGTACAGACTCGATCTTTACAAGTGTATAAGACAAAAGGTTACATCAACTGGCTACATCAAACTTACTTACAGCGTACATCTAACTTGATCCAGAAGCTAAAAAGTACATCAAAAGCAAAAAAAAAGAAATACATCAAAAGTCAAAATACATTAAAAGATTCCAAAATACATCAGTTTCCATCAAAATCACTACTGGATCATATCTAAAAATCTACCTAACTAAACAAGTCAGTCATCTAACTAAACTAGCCCTCCTCTGAATCCATGGCAGCTACTCCATCAAAGGGATCATAACCCATATGGCCTCCGACCGAATGATCCTCATGCTCACTATCTGATCCAAAGTCTATATATACTATCTCTGGAGTCTTAAGGATCACAATCACCTCCTGCACATCATCATCATCATCATCATCCGACTCAACTAGGTTACCAGCTCCTATTCCAGCTATCCCGGTGTCTGCAATCACCTGCATGATTAAGGCATGTAAGTCTACACCATGTTCATCCTCGTTCTCTTGCTCCTCCTCAAGGTCTTCTTCTGGATCTTCTTCTTCTTCTAGGTCCTCCTCGGGGTCATCCTTTATATGAACTCCATCCTCTTGGGGTTCAATTGGAGGTGGGTTTTCTGGTAGTGGTCCTGGTATCTCAGGTTCAGGTTCAGGATTAGGGTTCAATGGTATCTCTATACCACCCCAGTAAGCGCTGGAAACTGAGGAAAACAATCAATAATCCTTGGTGGGTACTGTCTAGGAATATATGGAATGTCAGCAGGGATGTGTGCAATATCAGCTGGGTATGGTCTCCCATCCTCTAACCTAGCGGGAAAATATCGTAAGGGCATCATCAAAGTTATAATTCCTTCTGTCTCCAACCACTTCTGCTCAAAAGCTGGTATAGCAGTATATCTATTATACTGAGGTCCTAAACTCATCTCCATCCATGCCCACTCATCCTTCCAACTATAGCACATTTGATCATGAAACTTATCAACGATCTCATCAACTGTCCTAAAGATGTTCCAATTAGCTAATTCCATCAATAATAGCTGTAATCTAACCCTATAATCAATAGGGGATATGTCTCCATTCCATCCAAACTATATCCAACTATGTATTAGTTCTCCCCTTCAACCCTATAATTATATTTAAACCAATTAATATCTTCTATGTTAAAGATTATGGGTACTTATATTATACAATCTTTTAGTGCCCACTTATTATTACCCACTCTCATTACTCCTATAATATCTATTTCTTTTTAAAGTATGACGCTTCAAAGCGAGTTTACTAAAACTACGCTCTGATACCAACCGAGAACTGTTACACCCCGAAGTCACAGAGTCATAACAGTCCCGCCGTGTAAACCATTCTATGATAGTAACTAGCCTCACAGTGCCTACCATAGACATGACCTACACAAGGTATCGACGAATCCTCGCTTTGAAGTAAACAGTCCAATTAACAATTAAACTACAATTATGATAAGTAGTGCAAATTTCTAATAACATGTACAATATTATATATATAAGTCCACAAAGCTTCCCAAGAAGTTTTATATAAACATAACAGTTCACTAGATTACATAATAACTATCAGTCTTTCATCCCTAATTACATGGTCACTTTAGTTACACATTATACTAAGTAACTTGATCCTCACACCCCTGGCTTCCAACGAACTAACCTCTGGGTAATTGTAGGGCGGCATAGTACTTGAAGTGTTCAGAAATCAGAACCTGCAAAAGGATCTATAAGGGTATGAGCAACTACAGCTCAGTAAGTTGAATTGGAGACTCACGAATGCATACAAGCACAAACAGAGTTATCAAACATTTATTTTCACGCAATGCAACAATCAAGTGTCATCGCACAACGTAATCCGGTCCGTTGTGAAATCAGAGAAATTTTACCCGCTCCAATCTGGGTTGAGGAGTTTCCATGTTATGCAGCAGCTCACAACCAAACCCAGAATTATGCAATGGAGACCTCACTCCTCCCGCGACTACCTTCAAACCATTGACTTCACCTTCGCCACGATCTCCTCTCTTGTCACTTAGTTCGACTAAAGATGAAGAAGGGACCATTTTGTAATCCCGCGCTATCCTTTCAAAGGGGTCGATATTTGGTTGGAGAATCCTATGAACCCCTAACGGATTACAATGCATAACTTTTTTTTGTTATTAGGGTCAACTAAGATTAAATTCCATTTAGGATGTTCAAACAATTTCATACCAATTCAATCAGTCACAAAATCACTCACAATACAAATTCTGCACGAATTCAGATACATCAAACACATGCGTAAACTACTTACAATCACAATCATATACAAGCCTAAGTCTCCGAGTACTACAAAATTAGTACTCTATTACAATAAGCAATAACCCAACTTACTTAGAATTGCTCGATCATTCGATCCCTTAATCGCAAGCTGATTTCTCTCTAGGTGTCTTATAATACAAATAGGTCTTTTTAGTACTTATAATTTATGGTTTATATTCTAAGTTATATTTTAACTCATTTTTTTTCCGTATATACCCATTATGTCCTAATGATTCGTTGTACTCTATTTCAGTGTTCGAATCCTAAATGAGATTTTAAATTTTAATTCCTAAGCCTTAAATATGCTCGAATCTTAATGTGAAATTAATCACATTAAGCTCGAGTGTCCAAATATCCTATTGGGTCGTAATTTGGTATTCTAAACTATTCGGTACACGCTAACCCTAATTGCGGTATCGGATTTATTCCCGATGTGTGAAAATCTTACATTTTGAGACATTTTCTTAAGATTAAATGTTATTTTCACATTTATTATTTTTCTAATTTATATTATAATATTATCTAAATAACCCTATTTTTCAGATATATTAATTTACAATTTCACATATTACTAAATTCTTATATTAATTACCTAATTTCCTAAATTAACCATACCTAATACTTCAAAGGCTAGGATTAGGGTTCCACATCAGAGATTAACATCCCTAAACATCTAATTAATATCTAAATCAGTAATTAACACCTTAATCACCTAATTAACTCCAAATCACCCAATTTTTCCATCATTTTAAGGCTAAAAATTAACTTAAAAATTTTGAAAATTAATTTTTAAAAAATGGCTTCATAGCACTATTTTATATCATATGAGCATCCTACAGAAAAAAATTTTGAGCTCCAAACTACACTCCTAAACCTATTTATTTTCCATTCTAATCATACTCAGTTTTGAGCAATTTATTAAAAACCCTATAATTGCAAACGTAATTAAACTAAATCAATATTTTTCCCTAAATCGACATACGATAAAACCTCAGAATAACAAGTTTCATAATTTTCTGGGCAAAATAACTAATTTTACAAAATTATTCAAAATCGGAAAATTTAAGAGACTAACCGATCCAAAGCTTTATGGCTGTCCAAACCCGGTCCAAGGCTATCGGTCGGCTTAGACGGTGGGGCTAGAGTGGTGTGGTGGCGGCAGTTCGGTCCTAGGTGGTGGTGAGATACGGGTTTCTCTCCCTACACGAATTTACACAGTTTTCTTTTCTTTTTTTCTGGATTTTCTCTTGATTTTTCTTTTACAAAGTTTGACTTTCCATGACCTGATTTGGATTATTCTAGGTTCCTCTTATTTTTTCTAATTTTTTTTATAATTAATTTATAATTTTCCTTAATTATTTACTTAGTTTTTAGCCAATTTAAGTAATTTCGCGTATTTTTATCTACACGTAAATACACGTAGGGTACATATGAACATTCCTAATTATTATTTTGGTTATTCTAAAATTTTTAGTATACATATAATCTATCTTTAGTAATTTATTAGTTATTTGATTACACTTTTCACATTTTCGGTAATTAGTACTTATTATGCTTAAAATTGGAAATTTTATAGTCTCCTATTTTATTACTTATTTTTTAAAATTCAAGTTTACGGGGTCAGTTTTACTAATATTTCTCTCATTAGTTTATAATTTGGGTTTGATCGGATCCGTTAACCGATCGCCTTAAACCTTGGGTTCTAAGTTCAAGCCTACGGTTACTTAGCTTAGCTTTAGGGCTTACAGTTTGAGTACCTGGTCGATTATGTTAGTTCACCTACAATATATGCTGATGAACCACCCATAGGGTAGGGTCTCGAATTTGAAGAAGAATACACACTTATTGCAAAGGCTAAGAAGACAACTGAGATGGTTGGAATGATTGGATGTGAGCCTAAACCTTTGGTTTTTGAGTACCAAAGGAAGACTAAGAAGGTTAAAGAGTTGGGTAAACCCAAGAAAATTGCTTTTAATGTTCCAATAGCTCTAGAGGATTATAAGGCAACCCCTTTAAATTACCAAATGGTAAACCAGATAGCTAGGTCCTTATGACCTATGGTCAGTAGGCTTATGCGCTCAAGACGAGTCTGTGACCAAAATGAAAAGGCCAAGAGGAAGACTACTATGGAAAAGTCTTCTCGAAAGATCTTTGATGATACATATGATAAAGATCATAATGTTATCAAGAAGATTGTGAAAGCTAGTGAGTACAAAATTATGGATCAGTTGGCTAAAGTACCTGCCTAGATTTCCCTAATGGGCTTATTGTTGTCATCAAATACTCACCAGAAAGCTTTAATCAAAATTCTGAAGGATGTCAAATTACCTGAAGGGATTTCCATTAAGAAGCTGGGATTAGTATTGAATTCAATATTTGCAATGGATCAAATTTCATTCTCACTAGATGAGTTAGGTGAAAAAGCAGACCAGTATACGAAGCCCCTTTTCATAGTAGTTAAGTGTGTAAGGAAAGTGGTCACTCGAGTACTAATTGATAATGGGTCTTCATCGAATGTATGTACACTAGCAATACTGAATTTGCTTGGAGTAGATTTGGCTGAGATAAATCTCAATACGATTTCAGTAAGGGCTTTCAATGGATCAAAGAAGGAGATACTTAGAGAAATTAGGCTGTAGGTCAAGATCGGTTTACAGATGTTCACTATTCTATTTCAAGTCCAGGAGATACCATAAACTTTCAATCTTCTATTAAGGAGGCTATGGATTCACTCAATAAAGGCGATTTCATCTAGCCTACATCAAAAGGTAAAATTCATAATCGATAGGCAATTGGTTGCTATTCTTAGGGAGCAAGACTACAAGATTTACAAAGAGATGGGAGTGAAGAATTAGAGGAACCAAGATTGTAGATTTTCTTATGAGGTCAGCATGATTAAAGTGTTAAAACAGGAGGCATTGGGTCGCTCGGAATAGCCTAAGCAATATATTGGAATATTTGGGCTTAGATATGAGCCTACTAAAGAGGAAATCTAAGAAATGAAGGCTAAGACCAAAGGCAAAAGAGGAGATCAATTATACCATGCTTGTATGGACTTTCTAAACATCTGTCAAACATTCCTAAAACCAACTTGTGTTCAAAAACTTGAAGTAGCCAATTTATCCAAAGCTTTGGCTCAATAATGTAGCTTCCGTCCAAACGAGAAGAAAGATTTGGCATCTTAGTTTCCTTATGCAACTGGTTTTTTGTTCCCGTTAATAGGTCTCTTTAGAAAAGCAATATTAGATCAATTAGAAGCATTCGATTTCATAATTAGTCCAATTAGCTAGACATTTTCTTTTAGACAATTTGAATTCATTCAATAAAATTAGTTCCTTTCTTTCTATTAATTCTTCTTTTTTGTTTATTCATTATCCTTTTGCTTTTTCCTTTACTCTTCAAATCTGATGAAAACAATTAACATAATGGATATCTCACGCATGTAAACAATGAAAGTACCAATATCACCTTCAGCCTTGCTAGGTCAAACGTTAGAGATGATATTGAGACTTCGTGCAAAATACAAGAGAGTTGGCATTGATTTGAATAAGGTAAGGTAATTATTGATGAACTAATAATTATGATCAATTTGGGGATGCAAGAGAATCCACAAAACTTGAAAATTGGTGATAATTTAGTAGATAATCAGAAATAGGAGATGACGTAATTATTATTAAAATACTTAGACATATTCGCTTGGTTCTATGAGGATATGCTTGGTTTGTATTCGTCTATCGTAGTTCACAAGTTGCCAACAAGAGAAGATATTGAATCGAAAAAGCAAAAGCTTAGGCGGTTTAGGCTAGATATACTCCTCAAAATAAAAGAGGAAGTGAAAAAATTAATAGAAGTTAAGTTCATAAAAGTATCATATTACCCCGAATGGGTAGCCAATGTGGTACAAGTGCTGAAGAAGAATGGGAAAGTTAGGGTATATGTAGACTTTTGTGATTTAAACCAGGCAACACCTAAGGATAACTTCCCTTTGTCGTACATTGATGTATTGATGGACAACATGGCTAGGAATCATCTTTTCTTATTTATGGATGGTTTCTCATGATATAATCAAATCAAGAAGGTAGAAGAAGATAAAATCAAAACCATTTTCATTTACCACTTGGAGAACATTTTATTATCACATGATGCCTTTCGGGTTAAAGAACACTAAGGCAACATATCAGCGTGCTATGGTTGTCTTGTTTCATGACATCATATACCAGGAAATTGAAGTTTATGTAGACAATATGATTGCTAAATCTAAGAAGGGTAAGAATCATGTTGATATTTTGCATAAACTATTTAAGCAGCTAAGGAAGTTTCAATTGAAACTAAACCTAGAAAAGTGCACATTTGGATTAACCTCGGGCAAATTGTTGGGTTTTATAGTCAGCGGAAGAGGGATCAAGGTAAATCCAAACAATGTCAAGGCAATCATAAACATGCCTACATAGAAGCCTGTAAAAGAAGTATGGGGATTGTTAGGGAGGTTGAATTACATGACTTGGTTTGTATCATAACTAACCGATAAATGCAAGCCATTATTCAAACTTTTGAGGAAGAATGCAATGATAGAATGGGATGAAGAGTATGAGCAAGTATTTGCTGAAATTAAGGAAAATCTCATAAATCCTCCGGTACTGGTCACTCCTACACTAAGAAGGCCATTAATTCTTTACTTAACGATCCTCTCTGAATCAATGGGATGCATGTTAGGTAGAAAAATGAAATAGGTAGAAAAGAGCATTATACATATTACTTGAGCAAGAAATTTACAAAAGGCAAAGAGAAATACTCAAAGATAAAAAGAATGTATTGTGCCTTAGGATAAGCAATGCATAGGCTTAGGATAAGTGATGCATAGGCTCAAGCAATATACTCTCTATTATTCAGTAGAGTCATTAACCAAGCATGACCTATTAAGGTATTTAGCAGAAAAGCTGACATTGATCGAGAGAATATCGAAGTGGCAGATGTTGTTATTTGAGTTTGATATCAAATATGTAAGTTAGAGTTCAATCAATGGGCAGGCAATGGCTAATCAAAATACCGGCTAGAAGATCAACATGATAGTTTGGAAGCTTAGTTTCCTGATGAAAATGTGATGGTGGAAAATGAACTAAGTGGTGAGAAATCAAAATGGAGAATGTATTTTGATGGAGCAGCTAATGTCTTCGGATGTAGGATAGGAGCAATACCGATATCACCTAAGGGTAATTATTTCCTTGTGGTAGCAAGGTTAACATTTTCATACAAAAACAACATAGCAGAATACAAAGCTTATTTTTTGGGGCTCAAAATGGTGCTAGACATGGGAATACAAAGGCTTAAAGTGTATAGAGATTCTTCTCTTATAATTCTCTAAAACCTAGGAGAATATAAGATGAAAGGCGAGAAGTTAATACCTTATCACGAGCATTTAAGCAGACTGGTTGAAAGATTTCAAGAAATTTCATTCACTTACATTTCAAGAACCTAGAATCAATTTGCTAATGCACTCACTATGTTAGTATCAATGGTGAAAGTTACCAATGGGACAGAAATTTAGCCCTTGAAAATTGAGGTAAAGGAAAGGTTAGCTTTTTGCTTGACCATTAGAGAGAAGGAACTAAAGAAGCCCTGGAATTATGATATCAAAAGGTTTCTTCAAATGGGTAAGTTCCCTAATAAAGCTGATAGAAAAAATAGAAAAGATTTAAAGAGATTAGCAGCTCATTTTCCATTAAGTGGAGCATCATTGTACAAAAGATCATCAGATGTAACATTGCTAAGGTGTGTAGATGAAGAGGAATCCAAGAAATTGATGAAAGAAGTACATGAGAGAATCTATGGTCCCCACATGAATGGGTATATGTTGGCTAGCAAAATCATGAGGATGAGATATTTTCGGTTGACGATGGAATCAGATTATATCAAGCATGTGAGGTACCGTCACCTAGGTTAGGTATAAGTTAACAAAATCAACGCTCCTCCCTAAGAATTGCATATTTTATCGACTCCATGGCCTTTCTCGATGTGGAGGATAGATATGATCAGTCCAATTTCACCAACAGTTTCAAACAGGCATAGATTCATTTTAGTCAAGATCGATTATTTTACGGTGACCAAAGGAGTAGTAGTTAGATTTTTGAAAAGAGATATTATTGTAACATATAGTGCACCCAAGTCTATTATTATGGACAACGAGTTAAATTTGAACAACAAGTTGATGGTTGAAGTATGCAACCAATTTAAGATTAATCACAAAAACTCAACCCTGTATTAACCTCAAATGACAGGGCAGTTGAAGCCGCTAATAAGAAAATCAAGAGGATCATTGAGAAGATGGCGATCACTTATAGAGACTTGCATGAGATGCTTCCCTTTGCTCTCATAGCTTATAGAACCTTAGTCAGAACCTCTACAAGTGCAATACCTTATTCATTGGTGTATGGAACTGAAGTGGTATTATTGGTGGAAGTAGAAACATCTTCGTTTCGAGTGTTAGCAAAAATTCAGCTCGATAAAGCAGAGTGGGTAAAGAAACGAATGGAGCATTTGAACCTCTTAGATGAAAGGAGGCTTGTAGCAATATGTCATGATCAATGTTACGAATAAAGGATGATCTAAGCCTTTAACAAGAAAGTACGCCTAAGGTACTTCAAGGAAGGAGACTTGGTATTGAAAAAAGTGTTACCAAATGTAAAAGACCCTAGGGGTAAGTTTGCTCCGAATTACAAAGGCCCTTATGTAGGGAAAAGGGTATTATCAGGAAGTGCATTAGTGTTAATAGAAATGGATGGCCCAAAATTACGGAAATTTGTGAATTCAGATACAATCAAATTGTATTATCCATGAAAACTGAGTTCAATAAAGATTCCAATTTTTCTTGAGAATTGTTTATGATTAATCTTTCATCACTTGCAAATAAAGTTGATATCCATGAATGTGCTCGAATTTGGATGGTCATCAACCAACAGACACTTCGCTAATAAGCACTTATATGCCATGTTTCTTAGCCTCATACACTTAAACAACAAACACTTGCCAATGAATTTAAGTCACCAAATAAATTGAAATCAAATATTCTTAATGATTTAATCTTGCTTCTTTCAAAAAAAGAGATTTATTTTTCAGGAATCATAGAGAGGTAGAAATTGAGACTTGACAACAACAAAAGTAGGATCAAGGCACGAGCATGGTACAATTAAGGAAAAGGTTTCAATCATGAAGAAGACCTTATTCCAAAAAGAAAAAAGAAATAAAAATAAAAAAGAAAGAAAAATAAAAAAGAAAGAAAAATAAAAAAGAAGAAAAAGGAAGAAAAAAAAAAAGAAAAAGGGAAAGAAGCAAGTACAATACTTTAGTGATATTCTACGATCTGGATGAGTGAATATCAAGAGTCAATATGAGGTATGCTAATTGATTGCTATCTAGGAAATTCTTCATTTCAAAGTAAAATCATCCTAAAAGTCCCTAAAAGAGATATTTAAGAGAATTAACAAGTTTTTTTGAAATCTGGAAGAGCTTTATCCTCTTTGAATTATCTACTAAACCAAAATAAATCTCGAAGAGATCTATCTTCTTTGGATTATCCACCAAACCAAAACAAATCTCGAAGACCTCTTTAGATTATCCACCAAACCAAAATAAATCTCAAAGAGATCTATCCTCTTTAAATTATATACTAAACTAAAACAAATCTTAAAGAAATCTATCATCATCGGATTATTCACCAAACCAAAATAAGTTTTTTTTAAATCTCGAAGAGATCTATCCTTTTCGGATTATTCACCAAATCAAAACAAGTTAATTTAACCTCCAATGGTTTTTACCCTATCCTTTCAAGAAAGGCCCCCTTAATCATTTGCTCTATCCTTTCAAGATAGACCTCTTATATTTTACCTTGTTCTTTCGAGACAACCATTCCTTTGCCCCGTCCTTTCAAGACAAGTTGTTATCCTTCATTAAGATAAAACATAGCTTAGTTGATCAGTTCAAAGTAGGGTTTGACAAATATGGGTGTCTTTTTGTCTTTGTAACGAAGTTTTAATCGAACTTCACTACAAAGAGGAGTAGTTATAAATACATCATTTTTAAAATTTTATTAGTTTTATTGAGATAAGAAAATAAAAACAAAAAAATAAATAAATAAATAAATAAAATAGTAAAATAATAATAAATAATAAAATTTTTGAAAAAATAATAAAAAAGAAATGTCAAGTCAAGTCATATTGAGTCTAGTCGTATTGAAATCATTTAGGATCAAATCAAATAATGATGAGTGCTCAATTTAATAAATTTTAAAGTCATTAAAGGATGAAGCTTCATTAAAATTTTTTCATGCATTCCGATATAAAATGGATTTTGTTATTTAATTTATATTACACTAAAATAGGCTTAGGATTTATTAAGTAGACTATTAGGCTAAATCAAATTGGATCGACTCGAGCTCGAAAAATAGAAAACCTAAATTAAAATAGGTTTTCTAGAAGCTAGGTTGAATCTCTAAAGAATTATTATTGAATGTTCTGTATCTAAGATACGGAAAGATTCAAATGTGAGTTTATAAATAGTGAGTTGGTAGGTGACATTTGACACATTTTTTAATTACATAATCCTTAAACATTACTATACGCTGTTGTTTAAAAATAATGCAACACTCAGTTTCCAATATACTTCCCCGATCACTCCATCGCTAGATCACTACACATATACTATCTTAACACTAGCCTCACTTCACACAGTATCACCCTACGCACAAAATACACATATACCAAACGCTGACAACCTTTAAACACAACTCACTCCATTACCAAGACGCCACATACGCTGAAGACACCCTCGCCCTCCTAAACACAAACACGCCTCCTACAACTCAACACTCAACCTGCACACTACTCCCACAGCCGCATGATAACACATACAGCACAACACCAATACCCCCAACCCCTATATGCCAACACCCACAGCACCTGCACATCCAAGTTACATGCCTCCTGATCACACTATCCTTTACCAAATGCCAATAACCCCTGACCGAGCATTCACTACCACACATGCTTGAAGCATTGAGCATAAACATGTCAACAACACCAATCCACATGACCCCTTGACGAACACACATTAATTTGCATGTCCTTGATCACGCTAATTTCATACGTTGACCACAAACTAATTGAGCACACCAATCCTATGTCATACACTGTTGAACACACCTACTCACCGAACATGCCCAAGATCATACGGACACAACACATAACTTAATTTACAACCACGAGCACGACACACACTATACATCGTACACATATGATTCAACTTATTTAGGTAAAAAATATAATTTTATTTTATTAGTTAATTTAATTATTTTTACTAATTTATTTTTTTAGTGTAGGTTTTTTTGTTATATTTTTGGTCATATTGTTTGATTTTTTTTTAGATAGTTTCCATTTTTTTATTCATTTAGCAATATTGCATCTTTTAACAAAAATTACATTTTAAAAAAATAGAGTATCTTTTCTCTGAAATATATATCTTCGGAGAGGATACATATTGAGATACGTATCTTACATTTAGGATTCAGAAAAGATACATATCTAAACACGTATTTTAACATATCTTACAGATGAGATTTAAGAAAGATACATATGAAGATATGTATCTAGATCATATCTCAGTAGATCTTTCAAATGAGATTTAGAAAATATACGTATTTGAAATGTATCTTAGTAGATCTTATATATAGGATTTAAAAAAGATATTTTGAGATTTTTAAAAAATAAATAAATAAATAATCTTAATCGGGATTTAGAAAAAAAAAAAGGGCTTTAGTTAGTTAGGGTGTTCTTAGATTTGTGAAATTAGATTTTTAGGTTTTTTTTCAAAAAATAATAAATAAATAGTTAAATAAATTTAAACCTAACTTGATTTTCAAAGCAAAAAAAAATCATCTCACTAGATTTTTATAAAAAAAAAAACTACATTGGTTTGATCTTGACTAATAAGTACATAGATACTTTTCGAAACAACTATGTAAAAGATAAAAAATAAAACTGTTTTTTTCTTTTTCTTGAAATTCAGAATAAAAATAATGATAATTCACTTTATTTATATTCTGTATAAATTTACATATTTTAGTAGTTTTTAGAAAAATATCAAAATAAAGCCTATTAATTGATTTTTTTTTTTTTTACATGGTGACTTAATCTTAATAGGCTAGCCCCCAAATCTAGTTTTTTTAGTTATCTTTTAAAAAATTATTTTTTATATAAAATATGCGGATTAATGGTAAATTAAGGTTTTTCTACCCAGAAACCCTAACTTTTTTTTTACTAGTTGGCGACTCCAATTTTTAAAATATTTTTTTAGAAAAATATTTCCTTAATTTAATATTGAGTAATTTATATTAAGTAGGCTAAGCTTGAAATTGATTAAATTAAGGAAAACCAAAATAAGGTTCGATAGGGAGTATAATAGCTACCTCATGTAAAGCACCGCAGGGAGTAGGGACTACCTGCCAACAAAGATATGTCGGCTCCTCGCATATCACCTAAGGGTAGAGCTCGAGTTCGAGGAGATATGACTTGATTTAAACATAGCCAGGGAGAGTACGGTAACATTGTACCATCACATGAGTGACATTCTATAAACCTAAGCCAGATCAATGTGAGATCTAGTACATACCCTAGATCTAGAGTTCCCTCTACCTTAAGAGTTGAATCCAGCTTTAGGGCCAAATCTAGTTCTGACATGACTCCCGAGTTTCAGTATCATTTAGATCTCATAACTCCACCGACATCTTTAAAGCGACGTTCAACCTATACACAGTCCTCTATGGGTGAAGGCATCACTCAATTGTAGTTGGCCCTTCTAGTCGACCCAGTCGTTTGCGAGGATCTTAATGATTCTCTACCTTAACTTATGTAGTCACCAAATAGTCGAAGGCGTTTACTTTTATCACGTACCATTAGAACCTTTATATGGTATAGGTGACAATAGATAGGTTTTGTAATTTTTTTGTATTGATATTAAGAAACTAAATTTTTTGTATATGTACTTATTATTCAAATCTTAGTTTAACTTTCATCAAATGTCACAGTTTGTGGCATACTTTTTCTATCATAGCATGACAATTTTTTATTATTTTTTACTGTAATTGACTCCTATGGTAAATAAATGACCATTCCATATGTGGAGTTTTGTTGTTTTGCCTACTGGCATTAAGAGTTAATGTTGGAGAACGATAATAGGATAGTATACTTTGAACTTTTCTATTGACTATTAGTTTATGTACAAAACAATGTATTTTATGTTAAATTTATCATTTTGCTTATAATGTACAGGTAGAAACAAATTAGAGTATATTTAGTGCATGTGGCTTTAAATTGTACTGAAAGTAAATCCATTGTTTACGCTTTCAATGGGCCAAGTTTTAATATTAAATTATTAAAAAATAACAAAAAGTGAAGGACATGCATATGCCTTCACCATACTAGATTGATAATATTTTTTGCATGAAACTCTTTTTTGTATTATTTTTTGAAAAAGGATCCATATTAGTATAAAACTCTAAAAGTTGGACAAATACTATTATGATATATATCACAATTCTGTGTTATCTATTATTAATACTAAGGCAATAAATTCATTCGACTACACAATTGAAAACTATATTTAAAACATTTTTTTTATGGCCCATGTGTCCATCTCTTAAGCTCTTCCATTATAGTCCTTTTAACCTCTCTTAGAAGTCTTTTTACCCCAAAGAACCACCTCCCCCCTTTACACTCTTTTCGTCATGAAAATTTCATCTTCACAACTCATAAACAAAACTACTAAAAGGTTAAAATTCAAAGGTCTATATGGTTATACCTCTCTCTTATTAAATGTTCTCTCTCTCTCTCCTACCATGATCACTATGAAAAAATAAATTTTATCAGAGCATTGCCTCTTAGATCTTAAAACAATCAATGACTATCACCAAAAACCGTCACCGGATACTTTATAGTTTTATGTTCCACTCTTCAACTAGAAGCACTTGCACTTAATGTTAATATCAATTGTAATCTTATGGCTAGATTTGTACGCAATGGTATCTTCTAGCACCTTTTGTTGTTTGTTTGTCCAATTCAATTAAATCGTGTGATTGGAGGAATGTTAAGGTTTATGAATAATCAAAGATAGGAGAGAGAGAGAAAATGAGGCGATAAGGTGGTTTAGGTCTTGTGGCAATCATTTCTCTACTAAGAGTGAGATTTGTCTTTTAGGGTTTTTAACGTGATTTTGACACATTTGAAATCGTTTAGAGGAAAGAAATATATGGGATTTAGGGAAAATAAAATGTGAATTTTCCAATTCATCTCCTTTTACTCTATTATTATTTATAGTTTTACTACCATGTTTCCTTTTAAGTTTTAGTAAAATGTCACAATGCTTTAGGTAAAGGGTTTGCTATTTAAAGTGCATTGAGACGAGAAAGATTGGAGCTTTAGATAATTTTGCTTTTTATTTTTGTATATCTTTGATAAATTATCCTTTTATTGTGTAATTTCCAAATTTTTGTCATTTTTGAATAAGAAACAATTGTATTTGTTTAAAAGATTGTTATTCTAGAATAGCTTTAGACAACTTTTCTTTTTGTCCCCGAATAGATAACTTTGCTATTTAATTTTACATTTTTTCTATAACTTTTCAATCTTTATTTAAAAAACTATCTAAAGTTTACATATTTCCTTTTGTGTGTATTTTCATAATAAGATTGAAGCTTTAATTGACTTTGTTGTCTTATTTTTGCATTTTGTAGGTAAATTTGCAATCTATGTAGAGAAAATCAAGGTAAGACAATAGACTTATACTTATTTTCATACTTTTGATTTATCTTTTGTACTTTCTACGTTTCAAGTAGCTCCATTCAAATTATCAATTATAATGGGAATCCCAACAAAATTGATGGATATTTCACTTTAGTTCACAAACTTGGAAAACCTTAGAACGAGGAACTAATATCTTTGCTGACGGACAACCCTACCTGTGACGTCTTAGTCTTTATTCATGTCATATTGTATAATGGTATCTTTTAAAAAGTGTATGATATACATAACGAAGTTTCTTTCCAAAAGAAACAACTGAATAACCAGTGGACTTGTTTTATTCATCATATGTTGTCCTATTCACAAAGTGGTACTGGAATTTCCAATGCATTTGGCAGCACTTTTCGTAATATCTTTTTCGTATTATTTAGCATTTTCTAAATTGTTTATATATTTTGCGTTAATGAACTGATATCATCTATTTTCTCTTTCCTGTGTCTATCTACGCGTGCGCCTCTAAATATAAGGACATATTAGATTCATTTTTTTTTTTTCCGTTGGAGTGAAGAGTGGAATGTATTGACATTTTCTAACATCAATAAGGTAAAATATAGGATGTTGTGAAATTCTAAATTATATTCAATCAAGCGGAAGAAAATTGAGATACAAATTGTGTCCATACAAGTATTTAAAAAAAAAAAAAACAACCTAAATAATTCTAAATTTCATACTCCCCTTTTAAGTGGTACAACATCCTTAATTTTTACCATGCTCATTGTAAATGTAATACTGCATATTACTTATAACAATTAAGTACATAGAATAATAAGTGTGTCTTCATGCTAATACTACCTAAATCTCTATTTATTATTTGTGATTTAAGTGGAAGATGCAATGAAACACACTAAATTAGTGTGAATTACATATGATAAACACAAATGAATATAAATTTTTAATATGTTTTAGTACAAATAGTTGATATTTTGTATGAATATGTTTTAGCAAAATATTTGAATTTATACCTACCATCTATACGATCTAGCTAATAAAGTAATAGGAAGATTGGGCCTTGCGTTTGACTAATAGCCCACAAAAGAGAATACAATGAGTGGCACTAGGGCCGACATGGCTACTTTGATGTTTAAGTTAGCATTTAGTAATAGAAAGAATGTGAATACTAAGAATGCAGAGAGTAATCGAAGTACACAAAGTGATCAAGTAATTTATCATTGAGAGATCACTTAGTATTTATAAAGGAGAGATACTAAAAATTGAGAGACCGTTAGTGCGCAAGTGTTACATCCATAAGTTGAGAGTAGTAAAGTCATATAACCCGATGTGGTCTTGATTTTTCGAAGGTAGTTGTCGATCTAATCTTCAAGCCTTATCCACTATCTTCAAGCCTTATCCACTATCTTCTAGCCATTGTGGCTTGCAATAACTAGATAAGTCATTCAAAGGGCTTGAGCTAAGGTCGACTAGATAGATAGGAAGGTCAAATCCAAAGAAAGGCATGCTAAGCCACAAGTTCAAGTAGATTGGCATAGGTAGAAGGGGTTCAAGCTCAAAATATTCTATCAATAATTTTTATTATACATTTTATTAGTTAGATGATGGGCATTTTTTATACATTTCTTTAATATGCTTTGCTTATTAAAGTTGTTATTTTGTTTTTGTAGATTTTGTGAATTTTGGATGTTTTACAAGTATTACAGAGTCTTCTCAAAATTCACTATATCTATAGGCAATGATAGCAACACCATTATAAAGGGCTATACTTTATAAATAAGATATGATATTAGAAATATTTTGTATTGTCCATGACAATTAAGACATAGTCTTCTTTTAGGACATTTTTTACTTAATTTTGTAATTATTTTTTGAAACACAAAGGTCATCTATGCAATTGTGGTCCACACTATGCAATATTAATGAAAGCTATAATTTTAACATTTTATATAATTTGTTTCTAATAAGATATTGTGGGTGTTTAATATGTTAAATATTTTTTATTTTTTGAGAAAGAAAGGTAATACTTATAATAAAGCTTTTATTTGATATTATTTTGGATAACCATGTATCCACATAATGGTTATAAAAAATATAAGGAAAGAAAATCACTATATGAAAAAACAACACATCCAATAGAAAAGAAATTAATCATAAGAGGAACAAAGTAAAGAACTATTCAAAAGAAAAAAAGAAGAAGAAGAAAGCATATGATGAAGATATATAGTTATGTGACGATGTAATTTTTAAAAATAAATGGTCATATAAAAGGTGGAAATTATCATTTGTTGTTATAGATTACTATTACAATATTTTCTTAGAGTGTTCATTTCACTGAATGGAATAAGAGGAATGGAATCACAATTACCATAGAATGGAATAACCTCATAAAAGCTTATTATTTTGCTTTTGAACAGAAAGTCATTTAAAGAATAAACCCATAATAAAAGCTAAAAGACCATCTTACCCTTAACAACTAATAAACACGAATAAGAAGGGAAAGAAAAAAAAAAAGCACTACAACCCTTCTTGTTTGGTAACGGATGCAACACTCCATGAACACTAATAATGGCCTTTTAGCTTTCGACAAACAAACCAAAGCACTACTTTTTTCAAACAAACTAGAGCACCATCAATTAATGAACAAACCAGATCTACACTAATGAACAAGCCAAATCTACAAACATTGACGAACAAATCACAACATGCACCACTTTCAATAACTAAACTAGATCTGCACTTTGTCTTTGCAAGTAGGTAGGTATAGGTTCGATGGGTGGGTTTGGTGACTATATACCACATTCTTCTTTGGTGGAGTAGAAATAGATCGGACATAAATAGAGCAGATGCAATAGAGAGAGGAAGAAAGCTTAAAGAGAGAGAACATACCAAAGTGAGAGAGAGAAGAAAGCTCAAAAAGAGAGAATGGATCAAAGACAAACTAAGAACAAGAAAGTGAGCGAAGGTGGTATGGGTAGCCTTGGTAGGTGGTTGATGGCTGTAGTGCAGTAGTGGTCGACGACAATAGTGGTAGCGATGTTGAGTGGTGATAGGTGTGTGGTGGAGCTATGATCGTGCTATGTTAAAATTGGACGAGTAAGGAGAGTAATATTTTCATGAAATCCTAATTCTTTAATCTATATAAGGAATCTCGATTCCTTGTTTTGAAGAATTGTAATTCCATGATAATTACAATTTATTAAAAATGAACAAAATAATAAAAAATAAAGACAAAATGAATTCCATTCCTATCAAGAAAACGCACTATTGAGACTTACTCTCATACTTCTTATGTTTATTACAAGTTGTTAAATGGAATATACATGATATTATCGCTAAGAAGCTTTTCTAATAGACAAATATGCATATATAGCTTCTTTTTTTTTTTTTTTCCTTTTTTCGAGTGGATACCGAGAGAGTGTTGGATGCAATTTTTCTATTCATACGTAATAGTGTATAATTGAAACATAAATAGATGCATACATCATTTGCGGTTGAGAATATTTTTTATTTTTAAATGCATCTACTAATATTTTTCAAATGAAATAATTCCTAATTTAAAAAGAATTACCATCTTTCAGAACAGGAGTCGCAAATCATGAATAGGCACAATAATAAAAGAGTTAGTAATAGAGACACAGTTTGGGAAATATAACAAAAAAAAAAGAAAGGGGCTGATAGAGACAACTTTGTAATCATTATTATAATTTATATATTGAATTATTTTTTTATCAAAGAAATTATACTGAATCTCTTTTGAGTTTTGACTGTCAGAAGAATATGTAAGAAATTAAAATCTCAAGCCTTCTCTTGCAATGAAGGCATGCACAGAAGTCTCCACGATGTAACACTCAACATCCCCACCATCTCAAACATAGTCTCCATACTACGTGCACCCCTCCCATTTACCAATTATCACCGGCCATGCTTTTCCACACACGCTCCCAATCTCTACTCTTCACTAATAACGCAATGCACGTTGACAAAATCCTTAACAGACACCCAAAAAATCCACGCGCACCTTGTAAAATCCGGGCATTTCTCTGTTCATCTTGGGGACAAAATGGTTGATGGGTACCTGAAATGCGGCAGTATTTTATATGCTCATAAATTGTTCGACGAAATGCCCCAGAGGCATATAGTTACATGGAACTCCTTGATTGCTTCTTATATAAGTAATAAGAGAAGCAGAGAGGCTGTTAAGCTTTATTCTAGAATGGTGGGTCAGGAGGGCGTGTCCCCTGATGAGTACACGCTTTCCAGTATTTTCAAGGCTTTTGCTGGCTTGGGTCTTGTACTTGAAGGTAAATGTGTTCACTGTCAGGCAATTGTTTGGGGTTTGGAGATTTCAAATATGTTTGTTGGTAGTGCACTCGTTGATATGTACGCTAAGTTTGGAAATATGAGGGATGCGGAACTGGTGTGTTGTCGGGTTAAGGATCAAGATGTTGTGTTGCTTACTGCATTGATTGTTGGTTACACACAACATGGCAATGATGTTGGTGCTTTAGAAGTATTTTTGGATATGACTAGGAAGGGAATTGAGGTTAATGAGTTTACTTTTGCGAGTATTTTGATTAGTAGTGGGAATTTAGGGGATGTTACTATAGGTAGGATGATCCATGGTCTTATGGTTAAGTCTGGTTTTGTCTCAGTCATTGCTTCTCATACTTCGTTACTTACAATGTATTCAAAATGTGGGATGGTAGATGATTCTTTCACGGTGTTCAGGGAATTGGGTAACCCAAATCAGGTGACTTGGACATCTCTCATAACTGGTCTTGTGCAGAATGATAGGGAAGAGACTGCCATGTTGCAATTTAGGAAAATGTTAAGTAACTCAACAACTCCGAATTCCTTTACACTATCAAGTGTTCTTCGGGGATGTGCAAGTCTTGCCATGCTTGAAACAGGAAGACAAATCCATGCAACTATAACAAAACAGGGATTGGATAAAAATAGATTTGTTGGGGCAGGGCTGATTGATTTTTATGGAAAATGCGGTACTGTGGAGCAGGCGAGATCAGTTTTTGATATGTTAACCGAAATTGATACTGTGTGTATGAATTCAATGATATACAGCTATGCCTTGAATGGTTCTGGACATGAAGCACTTGGATTGTATGAGAAGATGAAGGATTTGGACCTTGAACAAAATGATGTGACATTTTTAAGCATTCTTTTAGCATGCAACAATGCAGGCATGGTTGAGAAAGGCCAGAGAATTTTCTCATACTTAAAACACGACAGTAATGTTCAATTGTCAGGAGATCATTATGCATGCATGGTTGACTTGCTTGGAAAATCTGGAAGACTTGAGGAGGCAGAAACATTGGTAAATGAAGCAAAAAATACCGATGTGGTTTTATGGAGGACGCTGCTTAGCGCATGTCGGACTCATGGAGAAGTAAAAATGGCAGAGAGAATGATGGATAAAGTGCTAGAGCTTGCACCTGGTGATGAAGGAACTCATGTTTTGTTATCAAATCTTTATGCCTCTACTTGCAATTGGAGCCAAGTTATTGAGATGAAGTGTACAATGAGGGGCATGAGACTGAAGAAACAGCCTGCCATGAGCTGGGTTGAGATTGATAGAGAAATCCATACTTTTATGGCTGGTGATCTGTCCCATCCAGAATCAGGAGAGATTATCCAGATGCTGGGGAAACTGATGGAGAGGGTTAAAGTCCTCGGTTACGTCCCTGACACTAAATATGTTTTACAGGATATGGAGGAAGAGAAAAAGGAGAGATCTTTGTATTACCATAGTGAGAAGCTAGCCATAGCTTTTACGTTATGTAGAGCTAGGGATAAAACGACAAATATTAGGATTCTTAAGAACCTTAGAGTCTGTGGAGACTGTCACAATTGGATAAAGTTTGTGTCTATTGCTGTTGGACGGGAAATTATAGCTAGAGATTCGAAAAGGTTTCATCATTTTAAGGATGGTTTGTGTACATGTGGAGATTATTGGTAAATTGACTTTGCTGGCTTGGTAAGCATGTGTTCTTCTCCTGTCTTTGCTTCCAAGAGGTATGGTTCATCTTCACTGCAGAATTGGTACATGAAATACTCAGTCTGTCCAATGGTTTTTTGTATCTGGCATTTGTATCACTAATGCAATGCAACCACTTTGTGGAACCCTCATGAATGTTTGGCTCTAGTTTTGAGGTGATTGCAATTGTTTCCTTATTATCATAGATATTATACTCTTGTCGGGTCTATCTTGTTTGACAAGCTGAAAGAAGCTGGAAATGAGATTATAAGAATGAACAAAGGGGAAAGACGGTAAGCCCAGGTGAAAAATGATATCATCTTACCATAACTTACAGATTGTTTGCACGAGGAAATCAGGACATTCACTATGATTTTATGGTGAAAGCTAAAGTTAACCACTTTACCTTGCTTTGCCAATAATTTGCTGTAGTTTCACTGTTTTAATTAGGTGATAATTTTCAAAATAGATTCATACCATATCAACTTAAAGAAGCAGAGCTAGTCTTTGTGGGCTGCAGTTATAAGTTTGAAATCTTATGAGACAGCACCAGCACTATTACAATGCTAGGTAGCCTCTACTACAATAGCTCTATTACATTGTTAGGTAGCATCTACTATGTGAATCATTTTCTTAATATTATGTTGATAGGGGTAATATGGCAAGCTATTTTTACTTTCCTTGTACATGAGATTCTACCTTCTTTCCTATTTATCCTTCACCATTAATGAAAATAAAAAAAGAATCTTGTGTACCCAAAAAGAAAAGGTAAAGCTACGGTCCATTCTACTGTTACTTCACCAGTGGAATGTGCCATTACGGCTAATCATCTAGTCATTATGTAGACCGAGTGCCTGGAGGGAGATAAAGGGGCCTATGAAGAGATGCATACTCTAAAGAAAGACATTTTATCTGACTTCATGGCATGGTGCTTTTACAGACCATCTTCATGCTCTATGCTCTTTAGATTTTGACCCTTGACCTCTTTTTACTTCTTTCTTTTTGTTCTTAACTGGTTTGTTTACCCTTTTAGATTCAGTTATTGTACACTCATACTAAAAAAGTTTTTTATTTTAACAACATACATAATAGCATTAATTTTGATAGTGACAACATGACCTATAATTATTATAATTAAAGTAACATAACATTACCAAGCATACAAGCATATGTGCACAATAGTGACAATAATAATTATCTTTTTTTATCACTTAATAATACTGAATTTCTACGTAGTAATAGAGTTGAATATTTGGGGTACCATCTAGTAAAATAAGCAATAATTATTTCCAATTGTTTTGGGTAAAGCTGATAATATCATCCAGCATCTTATGACAATTTTTTATTGTTAAAGCTTATATTATAAGCATTGGTCACTGGTTTTCCTTCACATCTATGATAAGTTCCATTTTGATGTTTATGTTAGTCTTCATATTTTACTTACCAAAAAGGAAAAAAAAAGTCTTCATATTTTGGAGTTGAATTTAAGACTGATTTTATAGCTCTTCTACTTGAAATAATGCTTTTTATGATTTTAATCTCAAAGTGAGCTCAATATGGCCAGTCAATCCAGCAATGAAACAATTTACACTTCTTATTCGCAATGATGAATTCCATGGAGCAATGTATGAGATTTGTGTTTCTAGCCCTAATAGCCATGTCTTGGAAATCAGCAACCAGCTCTGCTTCCCATCTGTCAAATCATAGACCACGCAGCAGATCATAGCCTCTTTGTTTCTTTCTCATTGTCCTTTGTAAACATATTACGTTATAGCATTCTTACGGATTTCAGTCTTCCAAATTTTAGTGGTTCTCTTTTGTGTAACCACTCCTTTCAAGGCTAATCTATGATTCTCGTTACCAGGAAGTTGACCTTCTTATTTATCCTTTGAGAAGGTGAAGCAGCAGATTCTATGAATATATGGTCACTATGTGCATCATCTCTGCTTTTCTTGCATGGGGCTATCACAACTACAGAGGTAACTAATGTGATGAGTCTTTTTCTCATTTCTTCTCTCTTTCTGTTATTCGATAAACTACACTCTGGTTGTATCCTTTCTTTTTCCAAGGAAAGGTTCCTTAAAAAGAACGATTAATTTCAGGGGATAAGCTGCTTTGTACTATCTTGTGCTTGCTGAGTTTGCAAGTTGGTATTAGTTTAGGGCCAACACTCTTAACTCTATCGACTTGATCTTATGGGAGTCATTTTGCGTCTCCTTTTCCTATCACTTGGTTGATAATATACTGCACATGTCAAATCGATCATAAGAGGGAATAGCCAGAATATGAATCTTTATGTACTAGGCTACATACTCTATATGATGGCCTGTGAACAGGATAAAAATGATGACTTCCTTTCAAGTATTCCCAATCTTTAATTTACTTATGTTAGTGGCAGGATTTGGGAATGTAAAATGGGGAATTTCTGGTGTTGATGGTCTGACTTTCCAATGGGTACTGATTTTCTAAAATTTGTAATAAAATATGAAATTGGGTAACAAATGCTAAACACAAAATATTCCTGGGAATGGTAGGTGAAAGCTTGATACTCTTCATAGTTGAACCTGCTGTGTGAAAGGATGGTGCTCGGATTGTTTGGATCTGCTGAATAATTAACACTATATAATGCACACACCTCATGTCTTTATGGATGAATTCATCTTTGGAGTTGATAATTGCATTAAAGAGTTAATATTTACTTGTCAAGCAAGGATCCCTTTTTTGTCTGGATTTGTATGAGTGCTTTACTGTATGTGCTGTGTGCATGCTCATCATGCATTTTGATTTTTGCATTGCAATGTACCTG
Source organism: Lumnitzera racemosa (assembly GCA_024138005.1). Lineage (NCBI taxonomy): Eukaryota > Viridiplantae > Streptophyta > Magnoliopsida > Myrtales > Combretaceae > Lumnitzera > Lumnitzera racemosa. Next base: position 37,043,911 of record JAMXBC010000008.1, read on the forward strand.
CTCCACCCAGCCTATTGCATCACATCCTTTCCCGTTAGAGGCAGATGAAAGGATGGGGTAGAAACATAAATTAGCCTTCTGGAAGTTGCCGTGTCTCTGTACTTTGTGCAGTTCAAGCTTCAGATAAGAACAGGGTATAAGGTTGTCTTTGTATTTTATTCTGCTAACTTGTGGCATGAGCCCTCTGTTTGCATCTTTTTAAGGGTAAACCAAAAATAAATAGAAATCCAAAACAGAGATTGAGTTAGAACTTTCTCAACACATAATTAAGTTGTTAGATTTTTGTGCTCTCCACAACTTTCTTAGACTCTTGCCGGAACTTCTGTTAGTTGCTCCAGACTACCTTGAGGAGTTGGGGCTGCAGACAACTCAGCAACTGCAGTTCAGGGAGATGACAGTGGACGGCCTTTGAGGAGTGGGAAGACGCAAACAGATCAATTCATCAGGGCTTACATTTATTTTATGGACGATCCTGTTGATCCAAGTGGTTTGAAGCATTTTGCAGCTATCTTAGATACAGGTGAAGGGTTTGAACATGTTTGCTCATGGCTTCATGATTTGTTTGCTGACACGGTTCTCCATCCCCAGTCGAAAGATTGACCAAACATAGTGCAATTTTTCATCTTTTCTTTCAAATGATTTCTTAAATTGTTAGTATTATTATTTTTATTTTTAATTTTTTAAACATCCCGATGATCCTTCCTCCAGCAACTTATCTAGAAAATACATGTAGTTATAGTAGAAAATATGATATTGAATTTAATGTTTGGAGAAGTTGGCTATGTTTCCGTTGATGAGTTAATGCTTATTAAACGTTGCGTCTTATATGCTTTAAACCTTTACCACTTTCAGTAAACCATATGATAATTGATGTTTTTTCCTTGACCAAATAGGTTGTAATATGAATAACGCTCTATACAAGGACTACCATTTCTCGGTTTTACTGGTGAGCTGCTCTAATTTCCCTATGTTTGGAAAGCATGACTAACATGGACAGACCATCCTTTGCACTTAGCGAATTTTGCATGGGTGTTCTTATCGAAATTCGAATTGGAAGAAGGTGATTAAAATGCAACATTGAAATCTGGTTATGGAAAGCTGTGTTGATCGAACGTACAGTGATGTTATGAAATTTCAGATTATCAGGGGTACCTTTCAAAATTGATGTCAATTTTTTTTTTTCTTTTGTTTCTCTCTCTGCTGACGATGCTCATCAATTGTGCTGTCATCTACCATCAAGATTGGAGAAACCACGTTATTTCTAGAGTTTTCTTACACGTAAATAGAAGTCTTTCGGTTCCTAAAGCATTACTCTTATGTTTTTTTTTTTTTTTTTCCCCTGTTATCTGTTCAATTTTTCTTTCATTTCCTTCATATCTAAATTGATGAGGTACCAGGAAATCCCAACGGAACTTGGCTAGCTAACGTTCGAATATAAAACCAGTAGTCCATAAGCAGATAATGGCTTGAGTGGATCTCAAACATGAAAGGGAACTCTTTGCCTAGACTTGAAAAGGGGATTATTCTACTATTTCATCGGCAAGGCTACCTAACTCATCGTCTCACTTGTATTAACTTTAGTGGTCATCTTAAAGGTCAAATAATGGACATAACGGTTTTACGAGTTCAATCCAATTAACTCAATGAGTGGAATGTATCAATGCAGGAAAAGTTCCAAGGTTTGCCCCCTTTTGTTTAACATTGCCATAGATTCTGGCCGACAATCACCACTGCGGGAAAGAGATCCATGTCAAAGATCAAACTGACGATCTGGCTAACTAGCTGCTAAACATAAAGAAAGAGAGAGCCTCGTGCGATTAGGTCGGGGGCTTTAATTCATTTATGAAGCTTATGTCATGAAAATGGAATGTGGACGTTTGAAAGAGAAAAGAAGATGAGGGTCTAATTATGTGATTAAGGCCTGATGTAAATAGGAAAAAGAAGAAACGATGAGGTTCATACTCCGTAAACAGAAGATAAGTAATCATCTATAAACTATAACCAAGTAAAGAAGGGAATAAATTTAAAAGAGAAAAAAAAAATTGATATATTTAAACTTAGCATTTGGTTGTTCCAAACTTAATAGGATAAGAAGAATTAGATAACACATGATAAAATAATCCTATTACATCATATTTGGTATATACAGTATCAAATATAAAATCTTATAATTGAAAAATTAAAAAAAATTAATTATTCATAATATATATTTATAATAAACTCTAATATTATCATTTAAGAATTTGGTATAAGTTATTTTTGAAATTTTTATATTTATCTTATACAAAATAATTTTTATACCATTAAATATCTTATATAAATTTTTAAACTTTTATCCACTACTTGAATACTTCTTCTATCCAGTATTCAATGCTATAAAATTATAGCAACTCAAGGATAACTCAGAATCACATCATAAATACATAAGCAATTCACCACGTTAGTCATAATACACTTTAATTCAACCAAGTAATGCAAACGCAACAAACGAGTATCATGCTAATGCACGTAACATACATTAATACCGATATTCCCCAACATTAACCTTAGCCCTAACCCTAGTCTTAACCTTCATTCGATTGGTTGACTTCAATTTGAAGACGTTTTTGTTACAAAACTGACCTCATAGAAACTAAACTGTTGCTTAACAAAAACCAAGTTTTCAAGATAGAGTTTAGCTAAGTGATATTTCCATTTTTGAAAAAACTTGACCTATAGGTCCTTTTTATGCTGTACTGTGTCGTACTGTGCCGTATCGTATCGTGTCGTATCGTGTCGTGTCATGCCATACCATGCATCAACCACATACTAAGGAATACCAAGCAATTATCAAACCATATAAGTAAGCTTATTCATCTCATCATTAGCCAAGCTTTCACTTAATCTAATTTACATTTTTATTTCTAAAGTCTCGATATTGAGTTCACTTAAGTGAAGACTTTAGGAGACAAGGTTAAAGCATAATCTCTTTGTTGAGTTAGTATAAAATTAAGCACATTAGGATCAATTAACAACCCAATAACATCATACATTGCATATATGAAACATGAATCAACCAACAATACATATACCCAACAAATCAAGAATTATCCCAACAACTCATTAGATAGCATATCACATTCACACATAAGATCAATCATATTCATTGTAGTTAGGGAATAAAGCCAACATAAATATTTCAACTTTCATATTTTTTCATTTTAACGCCTAAATTTTAAATTTGTTCATTTTAGCACTCTAACATTTTAAATAACATAAGTTAGTGTCTCCATTATAATTGCTATTATTAAAAAAATGTAAAATAATAATATAAATACATCAATTTTCTTTTTTATTTTCATTTTAGTGCTCAAACTTTATTTTTTATTTTATTTTGATGCTTTAACTTTTTAAAATGAAACAAATAAGTATTTTTTATAACAGCTGTTATAAAAGAAATATTAATCTATTTTATTTAAAAAGTTAAAGTATTAAAATGAATAAATTTAAAATTTAGGTACTAAAATGAAAAAATATGAAACTTTAGGTATTTTTAATGACTTTATCTCTTGCAGTTAGATACATTAAGCATAGATAAAATCTACTATAGAAAATAAGCAATCTACTTACTAAAGTCACTTAGTAATTTCTCTCAAAAACTACTCCTTGCACTCCAGGCTTCTCCTTACCCGTTTCACCCAAACAAACGTGTACAACATCTAGAGTCAATATATATGAAGTATAAATAAGATTACTAACTTACTTACACTTAGAGATCAAGTCTTAATTGTCACGCCCCGAAGCGGCAGAGTCGTAACAGCCCCGCCGTGTAAACCACCCTAAGATAGAAGTTGGCCTCACAACCGCTATCCTAGACCTGATCTACACAAGGCGTCCACAACTAACCCGCTTTGAAGTAGACAATTTGTAATTTAAATAAATCATTTACCTATAAAAGTGAGGAATTATATATATATATATGTTATCATTCAATTATTGCAGTTAAAGTTTATAACATTTCTCTATAGTATATTCCCTAGTTATTACATCACTCGGAAATGAAAAATAATTCTAAAATAAAAACTTAGACCTTAAAATATGTGTTTATTCTTCAATATTTTTCCTCACTCCCTAGGATCCAGCAGTTGCTAGCTTCTGAGTAATTGGTTGCCGCTTCTTAGCCAGCACCTGCACGACGTCTATAGGGATGTGAGCAACCACAGCTCAGTAAGTAGGGACGGAGGACTTAAAACTATACCATACACGCAACAAAGTTTTCAATCACTTATTAGGAGCAATGCATGTGCAAGCAAATGCCATCGCACGACGTTGTCCGGCCCGTCGTGAGATTAGAGAAATTACGCCCGCTCTAATCCGGGTTGAAGAGTTACCGTTAATGCAACAGCTCACGACCAAACCCAGGCTTGTGTAATGGAGACCTTGCTCCTCCCGCGACTACCTTCGAACCACTGTCTTCACCCCCGCCGCGACCTCCTCTCCTGTCACTTAGTTCGACTGAGGATGAAGAAGGGACCATTTTGCAATCCTGCGCTATCCCTTCCGAAGGGGTCGGTATTTGGCCGGAGAGTCCTAAATCCCCTAACGGGTTGCCATGCATGCTCGATTATGATTACTGGTCGTATATTTGATTAGGTCCAGTTTAGGGTGATCAATCATTACATACAATTCATACAGTATGTACCAGAGCAATAAACAGAATCATGGCATCACCCATAATCAAGCACATGCATACATTCAATTATCTAACAAGCACAACCAAGCATAATCTTAAGCCTCCCAAAATACAGCATCGTATTAATCCCAACTTACCTCAACTCCTCGCTCGTTCACTCGAGGTCCGATTTGCTCAGGCCATCGCCGGTTATCCCTATAACACGAACGTGGTTTCAGCTTTTCATATAATTGTTATAGGTTCGTTTTATCCTATAATGCTTCTTGTTAGGTTTTGTTTAAGGTTTAATATGCCCAATTATCTAGGTATTAAGTCTTTTACAATTATTCTAGGTTTGGGGTTAGGTTCAGGTTCGGTTTTCGCATCGATTTCTAAACCAGGTTTTTAGTTCGAATTTTAAGTAGCATTTTATATTCCAACCCTAGAAATTAGTTTCAACCCATAATGTGAAATTAATCACATTATTTCCCGATAACCTAAATACCATCATTACCCTTTGTCAGTGTTTATTTTACTCGGTACACTTAAATCTATATCAGTGTACCGAATTCACTCCTAATGTGACAAATTTTTACATTTTTCATATAATTCCATAAATTCAAGTTTCCTATCAGATTTATTGTGCATTTTTATTATTCTCAAAATATCAATTTTTATTATAATATTTTCTATTTATTATATTTTCAATAATTACACATTATGCATTATTGCATATTATGCACATAATGCATTTCTAATATTTCTACTACCCTAATTACCATCTCTAAACACCAATTATTATTTCAAAATGTCTAAATCCATCCTAAATTAGGTTTTACACCAAATTATTCTAATTTACAAAATTAACTCATAATTTACTATGTTTTTCTATTACTAATTTACTACATAATTAACCTAATAATTACATCTAACACCCTAAATGCTATAAGTATCATACTCCATCAGATATTAACATCCTAAAACATGTAATTATTCACTAAATCAGAAATTAATCATTTAATTACATAATTAACCCTAAATTACCCATTTTATGCCTCTTTTTAGAGCCTAAAAAATTATCTAAAAATTTATAAAATTAATTTTTAAAAAAGGGCTTCATATCACTATTCTATATCATCTAAGTAATCTACAGAAAAATTTTGGGCTTGAAACTACACTCCTAAGGTCATTTATTTCTAAACCGAAACATGCTCGGTTTTGCACAATTTCTTAGGGACCATATATTACGGGACATAATTTCATCAAAATAACATTTTTTATAAAAACTACATACAAAAATATCCCAGAATAACAAAATTATAATTTTCTAATTATATTTACTATTTTTAAAAAATTTCACAAAAATCGGGCTGGAATTTGGACTCACCGGTTCTGGTGTCTCCGGCCACCGCAGGCCGCCGTGGCCTTGTCGGCCGGCCTGGGCGCTGCCACCACAGTGTGGTGGTGGTGGCCGTATACTTCCAGCTCCTCTTCTGGTGTGGATTACTTTTAAAACTCTTAATTGCACAGTTTTTCTTATTTTTTTTATTTTCTGGATTTTATCTCGAATTTTTTACTCTCCCTAATTTTCTCACTTTTCAAACTGTCCAAATGAGCTCTGTAAATTTTTTCCCTATTTATAGACATTTTCTGTAATTAATATGCATTAATTTGACAAGACTTTGTCCAAATTCCTTGATTTTTGGCTTTTAAGTTGTTCAATTTCTATTGGCTAATTTTTCTTTTTCTTATCCTGACATGCCACGACCTGATATTGATGCATCTTATCCTCTTCTGATTTTTTTCTGATTTTTCCATAATTATTTTATAATTTTCTTTAATTATTTGCTTAGTTTTCGGCCAATTTTAGTAATTACGCGTATTTTTATCTACACGTAAATACATGTGAGGTACACGTGAACATTCCTAAATATTATTTTGGTCATTCTAAAATTTTTAGTATACATATAATCTATCTCTAATAATTTATTAGTTATTATATTACACTTTTTGCCTTTTTGGTAATTAGCAGTTATTATGCTTAAAATTTGAAAATTTTATAGTCTCCTATTTTACTACTTATTTTCTTAAATTTAAGTTTATGGGGTCATTTTTACTAATATTCTTCTCAATAGTTTATAATTTGAGTTTGATCGGATCTTTTAACCGATCGCCCTAAACCTTGGGTTCTAAGTTCAATCTTACGGTTACTTGGCTGAACTTTGGGGCTTACATTAATATTATTCTTTCTAAGACAACTTTGACCTTAGATACATTCTAACTCAATTTTGACCCAGTTTTTAATTACCCCCTATACATAAGTTCCTTCTAGTGTACTTTTTAATATAGTTTCTAACCTCTTCAATATTATATGGATATTATTATATATCATTTCCTTAATGCATCTACCCAATTCTTAAATAAAATGTTTTAATGAAACACTTGTTAAATGTCTAATTTGCTATAATATTATTAATATATTACTTAGGTTAACTTTATGGCTAAACTCACATGAAGGGCATAATGGATTATTTCAAAAATACTTACACATATCCAAAATCAACCAAACCTCCTACATCAATTTCTAATCTAAGTTCTGTATATCAAGCTATTTCCTATTTTAACATTATTGACACTCTGACTTACATTTTGACTTACATTTTCACCAACACAATGCACTTCTTAAATCATCAAATCACCTAATTCCAACACCATTCCCTTGCGTCCAAACACCATTCCCTTACTTCTATGCTCCATCAAAATAATTTAGTATCCTAAACTCAAATTACAACGAAAATATAACACATTCAAAGCAAATTACTTAAGGAAACATAACTTTCATACACTTCCAACTCACTATTTCCATGTTGAACCAAAATTACCCAAAATATAACTTTATAGTTTTTCGAAAATATTACACAACATTTAAATAGATCCTTTAAGGAACTTATACTCAAAAATTGGAGTAGAAACTACATCATTTATTATTTCTAAGTGTAATTTGCTTCCTAGATAACACCTATAACAAAGTCTATAGGGATATGAGCAACCACAGTTTAGTAAGTTGAGATAGAGATTTAAACCATACAACAAACATAAACAGGGTTATCAATCAAATCATTAGGTGCAATGCATGTTTAAACAAATGTCATCGCATAACGTTGTTCAGCTGGTCGTAAGATTAAATAAATTACACCCGCTTCAATTCGAGTTGAGGAGTTTCTGTTAATGCAATAGCACATGACCAAACCCAGGCTTGTGCAATAGAGACAACACTTCTCTTACGACTACCTTTAAATCATTGACTTTACTCTTACCATGACTTCTTCTTTTGTCACTTAATTCAACTAAGGATAAAGAAGGGATCAATTATGCCATTCAGCGCTATTCCTTTTGAAAGATTCGATATTTGGCCAGAAAATCCTAATGTTCCTCTAATGGATTGCTATGCATATCCGATTTACGATTACAAGTCATAAATTTGATTAAGTTCAGTTTAAGGTAATCATAAATGTTAGTGGAATCCTATTATGTAAATAAAAAATCCTTTGGTCAGAGTAAGTTTAGGAAGAGAATCATAAATGTTAGTGAAGTACAAAAATCCCATATCAAATGATGCCTGAAATCGTTGTTCAATTCCTACCAAATTGTTATTGGTATCTTAGTGGTATGTTTCATCAATTATTTTTCTACAATGCATTATCAACAAATCATGTGCATTTGAGATTGCTACAAATTACAGGGCACACCGTACAATAGAAAGGAGAGGAGGACAGAATGAGAAACATGGAAACTGGTAAGAAGAGAGGAGTGTAGTGTACAATAGTGTGCCAGGGTTATCTACTTTATATTGAGTTGAGTAGAGGCATCATTGTATCCTCCTCTAGGTCCTTATAATTACACACAACTGCGTCTTAAAAAGGATGGATGGAGATAAATTAAGAGAACATAATTCTGCAAATTCCCAAATCTTTCTCCATAAATAGCAATAGGTGGAAGAGTGTAAGTCATTGGAGTGGATTCGAAAGGAAGGGTAATAATGGCTTTGGCTCGGATACACCAAACTCCATGATGGAAGAAGCTCTTGAGTCACGTTGGTCCTTGTTTCCTTGTTTCTGTGGCCTATCTTGATCCTGGCAACTGTAATACTCTCTTTTCCTCTTTCCTTCCCTCCCCCAATCTCTTAGCGAAAACAGGGCGCGTGCACAAACGCACACACAGAAAGTACTTCAGTTAAAGTAATTATTTGAATTTTTACATCCCGTTTTTGCATTTTGCTGGTTAAACTGCATTTAGATTTCTAAATTAAAAAAAAAAAAAGAAAAAAGAAAAAGAAAGAAAGAAAGGTAAAAAGAGAAAACTCCACCTTCCTCAAGTTCATTACACCATAACAGGCCGATGACACAAACAAATGGACATCCCATTAAAATGTATTTCGACGGAACAACCTACCCAAGTTGTGATTCTTAAATGGTCTGAAATACTGAGAGGGAAAAAATTATTTTTTCGAGATATACTTGATCATGCCCCATGATTTAAGTTATTTCTTATAATACAATAAGGTCTATGATCATCAAATGCAGTAGAGATAGATCTTCAAGCCGGTGCAGACCAGAAATATCAGGTCTCTGCAGTCCTACAAAATTGTAGGATTTAATTTACCTAAACCAGCAAGTTTTGTGTAAAATTTAATACCATGTTGCATTTACATGTGAAACGGTTATTATGGATTGTGCTCATTGGACTTGGGTATGCCCTTATAATCCAGTCTCGTGCGGCAAATCTTGTAGTGACTACAGGTTAGTATATCGTCTCTATAGAACGGAGAATTGCTGTGTAATGGTTGAATTCGTTAGATTATTCTTTTTTCCCCTTAAAACAGAAGAAATTATTGTGTTGATGTGATAATGTAGTAAATTTTTCATAATTTGAGAATTTTTTTTAAAAAACATTGAAAGTTATAATGTTTTAATCTGATTTGGTAACCAAAAAAAAAAAAAAAAAAAGTTGAAACGAGAATAAATATTAATCTTTTAATTGTATAATTATTTTACTACATCTTTTAGGTACCCATATTACAAGTTCATTTTTCTCTAATAATTACTAATTAGAAGTATACATATACTGATGCCTGTACATCAAAAAAATAGAAATAAACCGCTGAATGTTGAATATCAATTGAATATAGAAAATAACTTTAGTAGTTTTATATATTCAAGTAATTATTACAAGATATCGTTGTGGAAAATTAGAATTCGGTTTTTTAATGGGCGACATTAAAAACGTAGTGGGAAGCTAGTGGAATAAGGAAGTTAGTTTGTTCTCTAAATCACTTTCTAAGCACATAATATAGATTTATTCCACTAATAAAAAATTAGAGGAAACAACAGTGAAATCATTAGGAGTGTGTTTTTTTTCCAACACCATATGAGATATCGGACAAATGTTTAGGCTTTGATAATAAAGATGCTACTCATAGAGGTTTCTCAGCATGTAGTCCATCAAAACGAAAAAAAAAAAAAAAAAAGTTACATGATCTTGGAGCCCCACTAAATACTCCTCAATGTAATCCATGTTCATTGGAATATTATATGGAAGATCTCTAATAGATGTTGATTTTATTATATAACATGTTTAGTTAGTTTTATAAGATAAAACAAAATAGCTATCACTTTTCTTATAAAGTTATGATTGCATTTGGTTTGTGAAATAATTATTTTAGAAAATCTATTACTATTACATAAATTCTAATTCCTTCTAAAGATTTAAAAAATAAAATAGCTTCGCCTGGGGTTTCTTACATAACTTCATATTCTATAAATAAAAATCTGAGTCAATTATCATATAATGTCCTAGGTAATGGTATATTGGCATTTTAAGTTTCAAGTCTGATTTATTACTAATATTAAGGTCTATCTATTTATGGGAATTGTAATTCGCATGCATGTGCCAGACTATAATGCAATAAGAATTAAAAGTCATTGACTAGCCTAGTCATCAAATGATAGCTACTAAATTAATGACGCAGGGTGGCATTTCTCGGAGCACTGTAAGATGGAGCACCCAATAGCTGTAAATTATTGCCTATGGGCACTTGCTGAGTTAGCGATTCTTTCTGCCGACATATCTGAAAGTTAGGCTCGATACATTTTTTTTCCGAAGTGCAAAAGATATCAGTAAATTTAAATAAACGAAACACTAAATCTTCCACAAATCTTATAGAAAATCGAACAAATTCTGGGGAAATTGGTGCGTCATCATAAGTTGTATAAGAGACTTAGGGTTCTTATCGCACTATTAATGGATCCATAGTTGAAGTTCCATCTATATTTCATGGCCTTACAACCAATATTATTGTTTTGACCGTTGTTACCTCAATAAGAGAGAGAATGGGTTTAATCCTCTTTCGTCTATTCAATGTAAATGTGGAATTGGTTAAGCTATAATAGATCCTGGATACATATGGGGAAAGGCACCTAAGAAATTTAAAAATGGCTTAAAAATTATCTATAGACATTAATCGCCTGTAATTCTATTAACACGATATCGCTGAATTAACTTCACCACTTAAATAATTAAAAAGTTTCGATTTTATATATTCAAAGAAGTATTAAGTAAAATAGTCATTCATATATAAACATGACAAATAAGTCCCTTTATTTCATTTCATGTATGTTAAGCTCTTTTATCTTTCAAACAAACATTTTAGACTTCAAAAATATTCAAAAAAAGGTGCTTTATTTACCTTCTTTTAGTTTTTCTTCCTTTGTATAAAATAATGTAAAAAAAAAAAATCACAGATAATTGTACTAAATTTAGAGTAGAATGAACATGTAAGAGATTAGACACGCTTTTTCTAAATATTATTCGAAAGTGCTTAGTTTAAAAAATAAAGACCTAGGCATACAATATAAGAAGTGTGTATTTACAATTTACCTTAAATAAAAACAATAGAAGCAAATACAAGATATAAAGGATTGGAGAAGAAGTATTTGTTGATTCAAATGGAACAACTAAAATATTTATTACGAGATAAGCATAAAGAATATTTGATTTTAAGTTCAAATATATCATAAACTTTTTCAAGTGGGCTAACTTATGTAAAATGCTAATCAATTATAAGTTATTTGGACTCTATAGTTTATTCATCACCTCTTTATTAACAAAACTGGTTCAGCAGGCGGGTATTGTCGGATGCATTAATGCAGCTACTTTTTTATTTGTGATGGTTATTAATGAGGGCATGGCTCTGGCCAGTGATATGAACTGCGTTTGCTCTCAAGATGCTTCTCAACGTACCCACATGGGGGTGGTGTCCTGCTGGCTGGACTTAATACGCTTCTCCTTCTGGGCCTACGGCGATAAGGAGTGAGTCAAATCCATATTTTGTGTTTTCTATTAGAACATTTATTTATTTATTTTTTAAGTTTATGGAACTACTTGAAATTATATTACAACATAATTACAACATAGATTAAATTACATCAAAAAGCATCCTGTGCATTTTTTACTCGTTTGCTCGCATGGAACCTCACTTTTAAATGACATTTTTCATATAACATTGAACCATGAATCCCTTGTGAACATTAGGGAAAATAGTAAAAAAAAAAATAATAATAACTTTCAATTTTCACTTTGCCCTATATAGTTTTTAAAATAATAAAAATGTTAAATAGATATAATATTATAAATTATTGAAATCATATGAGTTAAAAAACTTAGTTCGAAAGTTGAGAGAGTGAATTCACGTTATAGCGAAATTTTAGAATATTAAAAAATATGCTTTAAAAATTTAGAGAGCGAAAATTTAGGAGGATAAAAGTAAAAATATTCACCGCAAAGGTTTGAGAGTAATTCCATATCGAAGCAAAGTTTTGGAAAGGGCGGACGAGAATATTTGCAATTTTCCATGTACGGTCCATAGAAAGTTTGTAAGAAGCAGGTGCACGGAGCCACCGAAATATTCTTGCAAATTATTTGGTACGTAGTTCTGACGACAAAAGGAAAAAACATATAAGTGGACCTACTCTTTTCTCAAATAAAATCCCATATATCTTCACGTATTTTTACTTTTTGCTATCTTCTATGTCCATACGTGTACACACATATACACATTCATATATATATATATATATATACACATATACATATATATAAATGTATATATTTTTTACACTTTGCATACTTGTAATTTGTTCTATCATCATACCTATTAGTTGTTAATTGATCTACAATTTAGTAACCTAATAAAATAATATTAATGAATATATTTAATTAATTAAATAAGAGTAGCAAAAAGTAATAAATGGCAAGGAAAAAAAATTAAATATGTTTTACACTATCAAGTATAAACCATTGTACCATTATGTTCTTTTCTTATTTATTTATTTTTTTTAATTATCCATTCTTCTTAGATACATATAAAGATAGGTAGTTGCATACCATTATGAGTGTGTCCTTATGCATAAGATTTTGTGGCTCTCATCAACCATTTAAGGGCTTAAGTCGGTTGGCTAGCACATAAGATTTTGTGGTTCTCATCAACCATTTAAGGGCTTAGGTCGGTTGGCTAGCACATATTGGGGATTCTATGACTCGTTAGGCGGCCACCCCTTATCTTAGGGTAGCACACAAACTTACTAATTTTTTTTTTCTCTTATCATTTTCTATTTTTTAATAATAATTATTCTTTTAATTATATTATTTAATTAAAATATATTTCATAATATCATTTTATTAAAATTATTGTATATCAATTTAAAGCCCCCTTATTTAAGATGAATGAGTTAACTAGCAATGTAACGTCGTGAAACAAAAGTATATTAGATGAGAGATGAATCTTCTTATTTCTCTAAATTATACTATAATGGTATCAAAGGATATTTTAATAATTTAGATAATCTTAACTATTTATATGTAATTTAAAGAAAATTTAGATAAGAGAATTGAGAAGATATTAAGAGATATACAAAGTAAGAAATGGTGAAAATATAGATACCAAAAATCAAAGTTACCCTTTTTCGCTTTTCCATTGATCTTTTAAATAACTCAAGCATTTTTAAATACCTTCCTTTAACCTTTATATGTATTCCTTCAGAACTTTTTCTTTCTTTCTTTTTTTTTTTTTTTTTGATAAATATTAATAATGATAAATTTGGATGAATCTTAGATAAGAAAACTGGAGATGGCGATTGCGGGTTTGATGTTGGTAATGGGGGGCTGCTTCTTCACGATGATGATACATGCGGATCCACGACCACGAGAGATAATCATGGGAATGTTTGTTCCCAAGTTGAATGGAAATCAAGCCACCAGAGATGCTGTTGCTCTTCTAGGCGCCCTAATTATGTCGTAATATCATTATTCAAGTTCAACATCTGATTATTGCTTCCACCAACGAAAAAAGAAAAAAAAAAAGTTGATTATTGCATGTAATCTTTTACAATTAATGGCACCATATATTCAGCTTAACAAATGGCTGATAATGTTTAAATGGAAGGCACAACCTTTATCTTCACTCAGCCTTGGTGACTTCAAGAAAAATTCCTCATACATGGGAAGGCATCCAGGTTAGAACAGAACATGCTTTTAGGAATCATGAGATTTTTTTTTCCATTGGAAGCTTAGGAAACTAAATCTTTGATGAAAAAACATTGCAAATCATTGATGTTGCAGAGTGAAAGTAAGTACTTCATGTTGGAAAGTGAGGTGGCTCTGCTTATGGCATTCATGATCGATGTTGCTGTTGCAACCGTAAGTGCAACTGTTTGTTCTAATACGAGCATTACCCCACAAAACAAAGCAGAATGCAGGGACATCACTCTAGAATCTGCTTCTTTCTTGCTTAAGGTCTTCCCTATACCCCTTCTCTTGTTTTAGTATAAATTTTAGGGTACAAAAAACAGGCTTAATTTTCCATGACTATTGCACAGAATGCTCTTGGTAATTGGAGTTCAAAGCTTTCTTTATGCCGTTTCATTGCTTGCTTCTGGCCAGAGCTCCACAGTCTCCGGAACTTAGGCCAGCCAGTACATAATGCAGGTTGGCAAATCCAAGTCATATTGTTACAACAAAACATGTCTTTGCATGAAACATGACCTAATAAAACAAATTTTTCTTGCTGAGACCCAATTATAGAGGGCAAACGTGTGAACGAGTTAGAGGATACCTGTACCTTGCTCCAATCATTTGATCATGATTTATGTTCGGATGTTTCCTGAAAACTGGCTATTATCAATGACATAATTGAGAGAGGATGTGATAGAAAATGCCTAACAAAATAACATAACTACCAAAGAAATTTATAGGAATGCTATGTGCAGGGCTTTTTAAACCTAAAAATGGAGATTTGGTTGAGGAATCTGGTTAAGGAGCATATCCATTGTTCCGAGTTTGATTGTTTGCATCACGGGAGGAATCTGGCAGCTAAGCTTATCATTATTGCTTCTGTAATATCTCTCCACCAAAGAAACTACTTTGGTTTTCAAAGAAATACTCGGCAAATGAACAAGACCTAGTGTTTCTTTCTTCCTTTCTTTTGACAGATGGCACTATCATTTGAACTTCCTTTCGCGTTGGTTCCTCTCCTCAAGCCAAAATGGGATATCATAAGAGCTCCAAAACAGTAAGACGATAAAACTTTATCATTTATAATTTTCTACTCCTTACATAACTCAATTACCAAGTCCAAGTTAAAAACTGCTTCTTGCTGCGATGTCAGGCTACTCTCCTCTCGTGGATATTAGGAACCTGCACGGTTGGAATCAACATGTATTTCATCGGAATTACATTAACGAGATGGATGACAAGTGACCGGATGCCAAAAGCTGGATCAATCCTCACAGAATTAGTTGTTTTTCCTCTTGGGATGCTTTATCTGGCAATGTTGATGTATTTGACAATGAAAAAGGAGACATCCACTGTTGAATCACCGAGTTCTACGACTATAAGTATGGAAACGTTTGAGAATCTCGATAGCAAGACAGATCAGGGAGATAAAAATATTGACAAGATCACCATGGAAGATGGACTAGACATATAGCTTACTCTGTTTTGACAGGGATTCATAACGTCATTATTCATTTGCTGCAAGTCAAACATGTCATCCTCGGAAAAATAATTCTCACTTTTCCAATTTTAGAATAAAATGGACTTTAGTCGAATAGCATATTGTACTACCTACATAAACTCGTGTGGATGGTAGGAGAAAATTAGTTGTACGAAAGGTAGGGAACACTAAATCAACATTAGTTAATAATTTTTAACTCGATTGTTAAAATAACTCATTAATTACCACTCAATTATTGACAATTTTGGGCTCCTAAACCAAAATCCAGGGCTCACAAACCAAAATCTATGAACAAGAAGAATTACCTGAAACAAATTCCTAGAAACATGAGTAAATTATAACACCCAACAAATGATTGCTCTACCAATAAACACACACCAAGTTATAGATGAGAGATATCCAATTGTGGTAGTCACATGCCCACTATTTGAGTCTTACGCTACACGTTGTCTCATGGAATGACACTTAGAAATGACTCAAAATGAAAGGACATGGAGGAAGAGTAAGTAGTCTCAAAGAGTTCAAATGCGTGATAGGTAAAAGAGTTATACAATATCAATCCCACTATCATTGAGGAGAGGCAATGTGTTCTTTGCTTCCAATTCTATATGATCTTCTATGATAGTAGTTTGACTACATAATAGCATTTCCTGCAAATTTTAAGATATCAAATGAAGGGGAGCTTTGAGTATTTATATAGTTAAGCCGTTTATGACATTTATCAAATCATATTGATGATTGACGACTAAGATGAGTCCTTCTATTGGTGAATTTCTTAGTGTGTTCTTGTTAAGTTTAGGTCCACAAAGAGCCTCTCTAAGTGCATGATTTTCTTAAGAAACATTGAGAATGAATATATTGATCAAACTATCTTTACTCTAAGCTTATCATATTAGACTTCCCTAAGTCATCTCGAAATCTATGGACCTAACTTCTTGACTCCATCACTTAACTCAAAGAGTTAGCTATAAGTTTGTACTTGACTTAAAGTTCAAAACCCATTTTGGTCCTTTATAAATGTCATAACACATGCAACCTAAAATTGTTAACTTGTGTACAATAATTTGATCTAGCATTCGAAATATTAATTAATGATTTATTTAGGTAAAGGAATTTAGTAAAACAAACCCAAAGTACTTGGCATGAAAACATCATATCCATCTAATCATCTTAATAGCCATATCTAAGATACATGTTATTATGTCACATTTCGTACATCATCAATATTCGATCCACAATAGTTTCCCATACCAATATTTTAACCCCTTTGACTCGTATAAGCCATAACTTTGCCGCATCAATAATTCACTTGTTCATAATTGGGGTTGCATCAACACTTAACTACAAGATGGTCAACCTTCAACTGATGAGTATCTAGTCCATGACCAATCTATCCAAAATGATCATTAACCTCTAGTTAAGCATAACTAGCATACATTAATTTACTATTTCAGACTAAATGTAGTTAGATTGATTTATCTAAACTTATAAAAATATCTAAACAATTAAGATAAATTAACCACTCACTTGTACTTGCTTTTTCCATAGTTAATAACTTAAAGCTCATTCCAACAACAGTTCTGATAAACTCATAAATTTAAAATATTAAGCATGACTTGAATTATTTTACTTTGATTTTGATAAGATGGTCGATGGTATGTCTAAAGTGCTTTATAGTTAAATTAAAAGCATAAGCACTAAGCACTTTGGAACAATCATTTGGAAAACAAAAAAAATAAATAAATAAACAAAAGAAAATTGAAGTCATCTTGAATGAAGGGATAATCAATCGAGGCTTACCGTGATTAACCACTAACTAATAGTAGTTGACCACGAGGGTAAATGATTACAATCAACCACAAGGGGTCTTCAATTGATTACAAGCCTAAAATGGTAGATCACGTAGATGTGTTGGTTTACCATAAGAGGTCCATGAAGCCTACCTTTTCCATATTTTTACACTAATTGTTATTGTTTAACTTGTCTTCCTCACAGCCAAAAATTGATTCCACATCCCCTTGTCTCCTCTTTTGAGCATCTCTCTAATCCTTGAGGCATACAATGGCTTCGACGATTTCAACTTTGAGCCGAAGGCGATGGGACTTTTGGACTCACCTGCCCAAGCTAAAAGCCGATTCAGATGACACCATCAAAGCCGAAGCCCTCTAAATATCCCTTATAACAATTGATAAGATAAGCATCATATGGGATTTTGTTGCCCACTTCTCAAGACCATCCACATCAGCCTTGTCGTCCTACGGGTCTTAGACTTAGTATACTAGTAATTCACTAAAAGTTTCACTAGTAGTCATTGAATTCTAGCTTATTTGAGCAATCTGCTTGCTCCTCTTCATAACCATAGCATTAAAACTACTGGTATGAACGTTAGATCGAGATAATTGAGACGAAGATTACGTTCTACCCCTATGATAGAGGAACATGGATTTGAGCACATTCTCAACTTCCGTATTAAGCCTCGCAGCTTTAGTCATAACATCTTCTACACCAACGTTTTGGTAAAATTCCTCTAGCAAATCATAAGTACTGTGAAACTTGTTGTAGCAACATAAAACAAGAGAAGAAAGGGGTAAAAGTACGTAGGCAATTTAGCCTTCATCACCGCAACAATAAGAAAGAGCAACAGTTCATCTGTAAAGTTTGTCAATGTATAAACAATATCAATGAGACTCAGAAGTGTAACATTACTAGTAGGATAATAGCAACTGGATAGAATCATCATTAGGTAAAAAAAAGCACTCAACAACTCACATAATTTGCTTGTTTTCTTCTAATCTACCATACGAATTTGGCTAAGCTTGGGCTCTTGGCGTATTTTCCAATTGATGTGGGAGTTATAAAAAATAGTCAAAGCCTTTGTAACCTATATTACTAAGTAGAAAGTATTTAGTATAAAGTATTACCATAAGGTAA
Organism: Lumnitzera racemosa; assembly: GCA_024138005.1. Lineage (NCBI taxonomy): Eukaryota > Viridiplantae > Streptophyta > Magnoliopsida > Myrtales > Combretaceae > Lumnitzera > Lumnitzera racemosa. Next base: position 37,062,561 of record JAMXBC010000008.1, read on the forward strand.
GAATAAATTATGTCTCTAAATAAACGTTAAACCCAATGAATGTAATAATAATTTTATGTAATACAAATTGCTGATCTTCAACAATTTTTCTAACATCTCATCCATAGAATTCCATTGTGTAATGATGTCACGAGCTAGGATAAATAACTTATGGTTTTCATTCTGGCAGTAATTGGTATACTCTAGGTGTTTTCATTTGTTGTGATGGATACAATTTATTACAAAATGAATCATGATAAGGTGATCCACTATCCTATAAGCGTTCATGCCATCTTGCACTATAAGATTTAGAATGCGGCACATACAACAGACATGGAAAAGCTTCCCTTCGCAAATTGGGTCCAATTGCTATTTCAATAGCCATATTACTGCCATGTTTGTAGATGCATTATCAAAGGCAATGTTGAGCAACCTACGAATATCATAAGTTTGAATCATATCCAAGATGTTGGATGCGATTGTTAGACCTATGTGAGCTTCTGAAAACAACATATATGTGATGATCCACTTCTGCATCACCTAATTTTCATTTATCCAGTGTACCGTAACACACATATAATTGTCATCAATGTCGATGAGTGGTGATTTTCATATGTTTGATGTAAAACAAAAGCTGTAAGGTAATACAAATGGCATTGAGAACAGCAAGAATTTTGTAATAATAGTAATCTAAATAATTTTGAGGGAAAGATTCAGATTCATATTACCTGGATTCAAGACTATGTAGATGTGCCTTTAACTTTTCACATTTACATATGAACAATTCAATCACTTCATTTTGCAGGATTTACCGTCCTCTATGCTTATATTCTGGCTGTAATGAGCTTGATGCCCATTCTCCAAAATCTTCATAGCTCATTGCATGGAACAATATATTGACAGTTGCCATCATTTGAACAAAACTTTCTTATACCTTCTCCTAGTTGAATACAAATGGTGTATTGCTTTTCTTAATAGCTAACAAAGTTCCTATCGATTAAGCATTTGGGACTCTAACCAATGATTTGTTTTTTCTTTTGATGCATCTTTAAATGTCCTGCTAGTTATAACAAGACAAATAAAATTACAATATTTTCGGTTAATTATTTCACGATCGATATCCATAATAACTAAAAGCGTAAATTCACTTGCATTAATGGAAGAAAATCTAAAGTACACATATCGTATCAAAATCGTTAGTCATTCACATTGCCGTTAGCTATTGAAGGTGGCTATTGCAGTACAGGAGAAGGAACATCCCCAACCGTATTAGCATAGGTAGCAAAAGAAGTGGTAGAAGGCGGATACATCAGGACTGGTTGTTCGATAGTATTTAACAAATGTATGTACCCTTGACGAGGAATCTTATGATCGAAGATCCACGAATCATCATATTCATTAATTGTCAGTAAGTTATCATCAAGATTTCCACTTCCTGTTCTTTGTATTGCTAAATGTATATGTATGTAGACAAAGACAAAAGTTTAGAGAGTAAATATAATAGGGGCTAAAAACTCCACCAAACTTATGAAATAAAATAAAGAGAATGCTAAGAGGAATGTAGCCAACGTTGTGGTGCAACTTATATTTATAAACCAAAGGAGAGGGTATGCTACTAGAGGCTAACATAGGGACATTAGGTATAATGCCCTCATGTTAGGCCCACAACATCCCAACGTTGTCTCTAACGTGGGGTGGTTTGGTATAACGTCCTTACGTTGAGTACTTGTACAAGAGTTAAATCTTCACTCATTTGTCAATTTATGTCTAATTGTTTGCTGGATTCTATTTCTATATCAAAATTACTTAATCAACTACCTCAAGCTCATCTTTATCTATCTCCTCATTATTTATGATCCCACAATAGATACAACATTTTTTTCTACACCATTACCAATTTTTCTCCTCTAGATCGGTGTAACTACAAATGTTGTGAAAAGTGACCAACACCTCTACTATGCTTGTTAGTCAAATGAGCATTGCACGTGAGTCATTTCACAATGTCATGTCCTAGTATTTTGATAAAAAAAAAAATCCAAATACCGCTTTTATCACAATGTCTTGACATAGCAATATGTAAAAAAGTTAATTAGCTAATACTAACATACATTGAGTCATGAATATTTATTGGACTAGTCATTAGTGTCACTGTCACTACAGTTTGGCCTTCACTTCAATTCTACCCCAATGTACCTACAGTAAACTCAATGTAGACCATAGCGTGCCAATGTTAAACTTAACATAAGAACGTTGAGACCTAAAACATGCCAACATTGACACCAACATAAGTACATTAAGGCCAAAAAGGTCATCTTGTCACCATTAGGGCCACAATGTACCTACATTGGAAACAACATCAGCATATTGTAGCCCTTAACATTTATTTTTTTCTAACCATTGGGGCCCCAACATGCCCACGTTCTGACCAAAGTTGGCATGTTGTAGACATAAAGCGCTTACATTATGTCAAACGTCGATACATTGTAGCAACAACTGTCTTTTCTTTTAGCGTTGTAGCTAAAATGAGCCAACATTATGACCAACGTAAGCACGTTATGGCCACAACGGTAAAAAAAAAAAAATGATCGTTGTAGCTTGGAGAATGGCTATATATGGCCAATCTCCACTCACAATGTTCCTACATCCAAAACCAAAAGTACTTACATTCTAAAATCCTCCATTTCACCTTCTAAGTTACTGAGCCCATACCTAATTAAATTACCATGGAATCTTCCTCTCGTACACGATCTAAGGAAAGAAAGCAAGAAAGTAAGTCTAGGAATAAGTGTCCTCAATCTCGTTCTCCCACACCCCCTTTACTAGGTCCGACTGACGCTCATGCGTTCAATAAAGAACACCTTATAACCATTGAAATGTGTAATCGATTCAGCCATGAATTTTACTAGCGAATTGTTTTAGTCACGTGGTCATACGATTAGGATGAGTTGCTTGATGTTGGCAACTTTCAAGAGTTGCTTCAACAAATAGGCCTTTAGTGACTCTTGGACTTCAATAATGATACATATCTCAACTTGGTTCGCATATTCTATTCGAATGCGACAACCAAATTAGTTTTTGAAGGTGATGACGATGAGCCATAGAATGTAATGGATATCAATACCAAGTATATCTCTACTTATATGTTTGGCCGGATTTTAACAATTCATCCAAAATACATCAATGAATTATTACAACTCCCTCTTAGTGGCGAAATCTTTAAGTTTGGAAAATGGGACGTTATTGGAGCTTTTGTTCATGTATTCAAGCTACCTATATGTTAAGGGGAGAATACCACTCAGCATCTTAGGCACCTAAGGTTTAGTGATCTCCCCATCATGGCGTGACTTCTCCATCATATAATTACTAACTCTATCACTCCATACGCTAACACTTCATTTTTTTCATAAGAGGATTTATAGCTTATCGACTCCATCCTCTATGGAAGACGAGTTGATGTTAGGACCATCATCTACTATTGCATAATGCGAATATATGCACAAAAGGACAATCAATTAGGATATGGGCGCTTCCTCTCACACATGCTTGAATTCGAAGGAAATCATATGAATGGTTCCGCAAACATTAGAGTAAAACCATTCAAATTAGATATGTTGAAGCAAAAACTTCACTTCGAGAGAAATGAAGAGATAGGCTAATGGCATAGGGTCAGGCAAGGGTAGCAACAATAGTAGTTACCGCAAGCATAATATCAACAATAGGAAGATCGTCAGCTTTCTCTTAACATACTCCTTGACTAGCAAGGTTAGCAAGTCGGGTTTAGACATGAAAAAGCATATGGTCATCAAGAGGTCCCTAGCTTAGATGTTCCCTTTAACATGCACCAAATATACTGGCATATTAATGAAATGTACAAGAGGGATATTGCTAGATCTGTAAGGGAACAGGAGATGTATGACATGATAAGGGGGTATAAGACTGATATCTAAGAGATTAGAGAGTAGCAATGACAAGAAGGCCAACATATTAAGAAAATATGACAACACTAGCAGGCATATTACTAATCGGTTGGCCTTGTCTTCTCACCTCCACAACAACAACCTCTCCCTGATGGTGACCTCGGACAAAGCCAATCATTGGCTTCTCTATATGTATAATTTGGAGATATTTAGGGTTTTTATTTTTCCTTTTAGGTTTTTGTTAAACATCATATTAGTTACTAATGTAAAGGAAGAAAATCAAATGTCAAATAAAATGTCCTTGTTCTAATTCTTCTCATACCTATTGAATTTTGATTTTCATTTCTTTTCCTTCTTTTTATCCTTTCATTAATCACATTATCACACATCAATTTTCATGTGTAAAACATATATTAAATATGCCACATGCATATTGATTTTCTAGTTTTCTTCGGGTCAAATTTATTTGTTCATCGATTTTCTAAGTAGTGATAAATTTTATTTAGCATTTCTTGTCCCAAAATTTTTGTTTTGATTTATTTGCTTAGGGACAAGCAAATGCTCAAGTGTAGGGAAATTTGATAGTACTTATTTTAAATACACTTTACATGGTTATTTTATATCATTTTCCTCATATTTTTGTTTTTTTGAAAAAAAAAATTGATATTTAATTAAGTAAAATTTTAATTTCAAGGTTTGAACATGTACTTGGATTGAAAACAAGGAAAAAGAATCAAGTTTTACTCAATTCAAAGTTGAAATGAAGGAGTTATAATGTTTTGAAATTACATAAATAATAAGAAAAAGTGGGAATTTTTTATTAGAAAATTACACAGTCTGAGACACAACTATATCCCCAAGCTATGTCCAATCAAGGTGATTTTTTTTACACCAAGGTTAATAAGTTACACAACTTGGGAACACAATTGTATCCTAAGTTGTGTTTAGTGATGAAAAAAGAAACTTCACAATACATTATATAAGCACTTATGAGGGTTTTACATAGAATTTTTGGACATTTAAAGGAGAAGAGACATGGAGAGAAGAAGAAAAAGGTAGAAGCAATACTCAGCTTCAAGACTGAAGAGATTTCTCATCAACAAAAAGGGATTTTCATATTTTACTTCTTGATTTTGTTGCAATTTTCTTTTGATTTCATCATGATAGCTTAAAATTCTTATATTTAGGATTATGGAACCTAGGGTTTCATGTGACTATTGGATTTATTGATAATTTTTAATAAAGTTTCTATCTTTCTTCATTCAATTATGTGTTTTTACTGTTAATTGATATTTCTAAGGTATCAATCAATGATATTATGCATAATGATTGAGAAATCACATGAGTAATGAGATCTTGACAAAATTAGAGAGAAGTACATGTATACTTAGAGATAAAATATATGATTCTTCCAAAAGTTATTATTTTTGTATGAGAATTCATTATACATTAATACAATCCTAAATTATATTACTAAGTGAAGAGATTTCGATAAATAATTTAAAATTAGGGTTAATATGCTTGAGAAAAGTGTTAACTTCAATTGTGAATTCATTTGGTTAAGAATAATAGAGATGGAATTAAGTAGATTTTTAGCAATCACATGTCAAACACTAGGGAAAAAAATTCCTAAATATGTTATCTACCTTCTTAAAGTCATTCTTAATTTTATCACTTCCTAAATTGCTTAATCAAGTCTCATAATTAGATTAGTTTATTAATTTTAGTATTTTTAATTCATTCAACCTATCACAATTTTTCGATTAGATAATAGAGCTAAAATTATATTAGTACTCAAGGTCTCTAAGGAATTGATTTGGACTCACATCCGTTATATTAAAACTGATCAATAACTCGAAGTGCCTATACATGCTCCTCTTCTTCTTGGTACCCTTTTTCTCTTTCATTATCCATATCACTTAAGTCAATCCTTCTTTGTACTCATTTTCCTACTCCTCCACCTTGAACTTGTTGAGTTGGGATTTGTCCTCTATCATGTTAGCTAGCTTGTGGAGTGTTCTACTTAACCTTAGTAGGTCAATAAGCCATTTTAGGAATAGCTTGGCTCAAATCGGCTAGAGGTTAGCTACATCATCAAGTCATTCATCTATACTCCTAGGCATACCCTAATCTTGTTGGCCGTAGTAGACAATACCACTATTCTCATCCTCAATTCCAACGTTGACACTAGGATCCATCATTTGCTTCGACAAAAACTTAGTGAAAAAACTCAGAATCCAAGAAACAGTAGATACTACTTCTCTAAAACAAATAATTACACATACCTAAACACTTCTTCAACGTAACGGTTCAGCTATCTCGCAAACTTGCTTTGTTTTTGTACACTTGAAATAGGGCAAAATAGAGTATATAACAAAAACAAACTGCTACTGTAAGCCCCAAAATTAGCTATTCGAGGTTTCGATCGATTGAAGGATCCGATCGAGCCTAAATTATAAAATAAAGCTATAAATATTAATAAAATGATCCCGTAAGTTTGAATTTAAGAAAATAAGTAATAAAATAAAAGAATATAAAAATTCCAAATTTTAAGTGTATAACTCGTTATTTATCGAAAATGCGTGAAATGTATTCCGATAATTAACGAATCGCTAAAGATAAATTATATGTATACTAAAAATCATAAAATAACCTAAATAATATTTAGGAATATTTATTTGTACTATATATTAATTTACATGTATGTAGAAATACGCGTAATTACTTAAAATACGCGTAATGTGCCAAAATAATACTAAATAATTAAAAAAATTCATAATTAATTAAGGAAAAATAAAGAAAAATCAGGAAAAATAAGGAATGATCTAGAATTGGGTCGTGGCAGCTGGGAAAAAATAGAAAAAAATCGGTCAATTAAATTAAGACAACACAAAAGCAAAAAATTAAGAGATAAGGCAATTGTCTTGTCTAATTTGATGCACAATAAATTCCCTAAACATCTATAAATAGGAAAAAAATTTAGAGAACTCCTTTGGACAGTGAGGGATTTGAGAAAAATAGAGAGACTCAAAAATTGAGAGAAAAACTAAGGAAAAAAAAAAGAAAAGGAAAACTGTGCAATTATGACCACAAAAGAGAACCCAGACCCGACGGGCAGCTAGGAGTGGACAGCTACCACCACCACACGGTGGCGGCAACGCCCAGGTGGGCTGACACACCCATGGCCACCGATGGTGGCCGGAGCCATCCAAATCGGTGAGTTCGATTTTCAGCCTGATTTTGTGTAATTTTGTAAAAAGAGTAAATATTATTATAAAATTATGAAATTTGTTATTCTGGAATATTTTTGTATGTAGTTTTTAGGAAAAATATTATTTTGATGAAAATATGTCTCGTGATATAGGGTCCTTAAGAAATCATGCAAAACCGAGCATGTTTCGATTTAGAAATAAATGATCTTGGGAGTGTAGTTTCGAGCCCAAAATTTTTGTGTAGATTACTTAGATGATATAGAACAGTGCTATAAAGCTCGTTTTCAAAAATTAATTTTTGAAATTTTTAGATAATTTTTAAGCCCTAAAATGAGGCATAAAATGGGTAATTTAGGGTTAATTAAGTAATTAAATGATTAATTACTAATTTAGTGAATAATTATATGTTTTAGGATGTTGAAATCTGATGAAGTATGATGCTTGTAGCATTTAGGGTGTTAGATGTAATTATTAGGTTAATTATGTAGTAAATGATTAATAAGGAAAAATAGTTAACTTTAAGTTAATTTTGTAAATTTGGGCAATTAGGAGTAAAATCTGAATGAATTTAGACATTTTAAAATGATAATTGATGTTTAGGGATGGTAATTAAAGTGATAGAAATATTATAAGTGCATTTGTACATAATAGGCAATAATGCATAATATGTAATTTTTGAAAATATAATAAATAGAAAATATTAGGATAAAAATTGATATTATATAAATAATAAGGATATATAATAAATCTGATAAGAAACTTGAATTTATGTAATTATATGAAAAATGTAAAAATTTCTCACATCAGGAGTAAATTCGATACACTAATAAGAATATAAGTGCAAACGATGAAATAAAATACTGACAGGGGTAATAATGATATTTAGAAGGTCGGCAAGTAATGTGATTAATTTTCCATTATGAGTTGAAACGAATTTCTAGAGTTAGAATATAAAACATTACTTAGAAATCGAATTAGAACCTAATTTAGAAATCGATGTGGAAACCGAACCCAAACCTAAACCTAACCCCAAACCTAGAATAATTATAAAAAACTTAAGACCTAGATAATTAGGTATATTAAACTCTAAAAAAAAACTAACAATAAGCGTTATAGGATAAAATGAACCTATAATAGTTATATGAAAAGCTGAAACCACGTTAGAATAATTATAAAAGACTTAAAACCTAGATAATTAGGCATATTAAACTCTAAACAAAACCTAACAATAAGCGTTATAGGATAAAATGAACCTATAATAGTTATATGAAAAGCTGAAACCACGTTTGTGTTATAGGGATGATCAGCGATGGCCTGAGTCAATCGGACCTCGAGTGAGTGAGCGAGGAGTCGAGGTAAGTTGGAATTAATACAATGCTGTATTTTGGGAGGCTTGAGCTTATTCTTGGTTGTGCTTATTAGATAGTTGGATGTGTGCATGTGCTTGATTATGGGTAATGTTATGATTTTATTTGTTGCTCTAGCATGTATTGTATGATTTACATAAAATGATTGATCACCTTAAACTGGACTTAATTAAATATATGACCAGTAATCATAATCGGACATGCATGGCAACCCATTAAGGGAACTTAGGACTCTCCGGCCAAATACCGACCCCTTCGAAAGAGATAGCGCAGGATTGCAAAATGGTTCCTTCTTTATCCTCAGTCGAACTAAGTAACAGGAGAGGAGGTCGCAGCGAAGGTGAAGACAGTGGTTCGAAGGTAGTGACAGTGGTTCGAAGGTATTCGCAGGAGGAGCAAGGTCTCCATTACACAAGCTTAGGTTTGGTCGTGAGCTGTTACATTAACGGTAACTCCTCAACCTGGATTAGAGCGGGTGCAATTTTTCTAATCTCACGACGGGCCAGACAACGTCGTGCGATGGCATTTGCTTGCACATGCATTGCACCTAATAAGTGATTGAAAACCTTGTTGTGTGTATGGTATAGTTTTAAGTCCTCCGTCCTAACTTATTGAGATGTAGTTGCTCATATCCCTATAGACGTCATGCAAGTGCTAGCTAAGAAGCGGCAAACAACTACTCTGAAGCTAGCAATTGCTGGATCTTGGAGAGTGAAGAAAAACATTAGAGAATAAACACATATTTTTAAGGTCTAAGTTTTTATTTTAGAATTATTTTTCATTTCCGAATGATGTAATAACTAGGAAATATACTATAGAGAAATATTATAAACTTTAACTGCAATAATTGAATTATAACATATATATATATATATAATTCCTCACTTTTATAGGTAAATGATTTATTTAAATTACAAACTGTTTACTTCAAAGGGGGTTAGTCGTGGACGCCTTGTGTAGATCAGGTCTAAGATAGTAGTTGTAATGTCAACTTCTATCTTAGGATGGTTTACACGGCGAGGCTGTTACGACTCTGCCGCTTCGGACCGTGACAGCTACTCCTTCTACTTACTCCAACTCTTACAGCTAACTTCTAGGTAACTATAACATACTACTATAAGAGCATTGCTACTAAAGTAAGTTCAAACATAACTTACCCAAACAAAACCTTTGCTTTGATACCAAGATGGTGCAAACTGGGCCAAGGGCTGACAAAGACAATCACTAAGGTAAGTCTAAGCTTATAGAAAGCTTGAAGAACAAAATGGGAATCGCATGAAAACAGAAAAAGTAAATAAACAAACCTTTGAACAACTCCAAGGATATGATGCACCGGGGAACTTCTAAAGACTCACAGCTCAACTTGATATGATGTACAAGCTAATCCAATGAAGGTACTCACCACCCGGCCTTACTTAAGGGTTAGGATAGAAATGAAGTAAACAAATAAGATGAGAGCAATGTTCACAAAGGTGTATATTCAATATCAAATGTAAGATGATTCTTTACAACTACATTACAAGGGGGTATTTATACCCAAAATATTAGGGCATCCTACTTTAAATGGAAAAAAAAATGGTAATATCCAAAAGAAGTAATGTACATGAAATAATATACAATAAGTAATAAAGAATATAATAGAAAATACAACAAAAATAAGTATCTTACACAAAGTATTCTGTCACATAGTTGCTCAAACACGTGGCTCTTTATGGATAGGTGGCTTTCTGGAAGAAAAGACAATTATGTACAATCAGTTTGGTATCTATCGAGCCAAAGGGCCAAACAAAGGTGATAGGTTGATTGTACCAAGCCGAGAAGATAAGGCTTCCATAGTGAATTTACCTTGAAACAATCAATATTGCTCAGATTCAAGTCGGCTAGATAGGTGGTTGGATTTGCCTAGTTGTTGCCCAAGTATAGTTTTGATTAGCAGTTGGTGACATTCAACGAGTATGAGAAGGTTTGGGTCAGCTAGGGCATTAGGTAAATGGATTGTAACAACCCAAACTCCTCAGTGGTAAGTCATAAGAAAAGAATTCGCCTGGCCATACTTTCCAACCCTCTAACTTAAGCTTGAGTTAATGATCCGGTAGGCTAATTCTTATCAAAACTTATGTCTTTGTTTGTCACACTTTCTCGTACAAGGGGTTGTGGTCTAGGATTGGAAGGTCCTAAACAATCCTTTCCTGAGATGCGAGTGTTATTTTCCACTTCAAATCGGGCTCTAATAATATCTTCTTAAGCTATGTATTTCTCAATGACTTTCATGAATTTGTCCAACGATTCAAGCTTATCTAAAGATATTGCATCAATCAAAGAGCCTTCCATTTTGGATCTATACTTAATAGGAGTACTTGTAAGGTCATTCTTGTGTCTAGCTTAGAAACTTGCAATTTCATTCGGTTGAAGCGCTCAATATGTGCTCACAAGCTTTCATTAGGGTGTTATTTGACATTATAGTTGTTGAAGGAATCTCATCGTGAGACTTGAGAGCTAAGGAAGTATTATTGGAACTTGCTTTCTAGGTCACCTAATGAAGTGATTGATGCTTCGAGGAGGGTGTTAAACCAAAGTAAGGCAACTTTTGCTAGTATACAAGGAAAGGCCTTGCACATGATGGTGTTGAAGAAGGCTCATCACTATCCAAAATTAGAGGCTCATCATTGCCTGGAAGTAGATAAGGTGGTCATTCAAATCAGTAGTACCATTGTAAGTGTTGAGATGTAGTAGCCTCATGCCTATAGAAAGTGTTTCCTCAAGGATTGAAAAGATGAATGGGCTCTTTGTTGGTGTAAAGTATGATGCTCATGCGAATGATTCAACATTCTTTTGATCATGCATGCTAGAGACACGACGACCGATAAGAATTAGAACATCAGACCTTTGACTCAAACCCGAGCTAAAGGGCTAAAAAATATGGCTAAGCGAATTCTTTCTTTATGACCTACTATTGAGGAGTCAAAGCTACTGCAATTCGCTGACCTGATGCCTAGCTGAGCCAAGTTGAGCTAAACCCTCTCTTACTTGTTAATTGTCACCAGCTGCCAATCAGAAATATACTCTAGCAATAGTTGGGCAAATTTAACCACTAACCCAACCAATGTGAATTTACGTAAGAAGAATTATTTACTCTACTCGATATAGTCGAGCTATCACCTTTACTTTGCACCTCAACTCGATAAATATTAAACTAATCATATATAATTATCTTTTCTACTAGAAATTTATCCATCTCCAAGGAGCCACATATTCGAGCAATCATATGAAAAAATCCTCTATACAAAATACTTATTTTTATTGTATTTTTTAGTATATTCTTTATTATTCCTTATACATTTTTTTTTATATTACTATTTTTGTCTTTTCCATTTAAGATAGGATATTCTGAGCTCCGTATTTAGCAAATAGAAATTAAATAAGTAAATTTAAGGTATCAATAATTAACTCGATTAACCTAAAAATTACAAATAGACTCAAAACTTTAGGTAAGAAAGCCTTGTAGACTTAGATGTTAAAAATGTAATAAAATAATAATATAATTTAACTATATTACGTATTATTCATTGTAATTACATAAAATAGGTTTCATTAAATTATAAACTTTTAGAGGTAAATTATATATATAATAAAATTAATATAGGATATAAAATAACATATATAATATATACGTACGCATCATATGTAATTATTAAATGTATACATATACTTGTAGTTAGCTAAAGTACCCTAATATATGTATTTTATGCTAAAATAAACTAAGAAAATTAATTTAAAAAATCACTAAAATTATAAAAAAATTCATAAGTAACTGGAACAAAGTGGTATAGGCATGTATAATCACTAAGGACAAGTGCTATGAATTAGGATATGAGATCATGTTGAGAGTGATATTTAACGGAAACTACAAGGAGAGAAAGAATTTCAATTTAATATTCGATCGGCTAAAAAAAATCTAAAAAAGCCACCATAGCCTAGGCCAAGAGAGAGAGAGAGAGGTAGTGGATGTATGGATGGGGTTGGAAGAACTCGACTCCATCTGGTGAAGTGTTCTCCAAGGGTAATTTGGAAAGTAGGGTGCTTTTAGAAGTGGGCTCGACTCCTCCTCGTAGTCGGATGGGGGTTGTCAAGCTGTAGATCTAGTTACAATAGACTTCCTATATGCTTAAAGCTTAAACCTCGAAAGGTTCGAGGGCTCTTGGTTCTCCTATGGGATGCCCAAGCCAAAAAGAGGCTCGAGACTTGAGAAGTGTTCGAAGGCTGCCTGAACCTTCACTCGAGCCTTTAGTGTGGTGGGTGATGTCCATACTCTTACCCAAGTTGGCTCGTACACTTAATGGGGGAATTTTCTCATTCTCATAGGGATGTGAATATCCTGATGATGGGATTAGACCTCAACGCCTCAGGCCGAAGAGAGATTGTCAGCAAGTGAAATGTTCAATGACCAATAACGATTCAATGAAGGAGATGACTTATTTTATATTGAAATATATGGAATATCGCTAGAGGTGTACAAACAAGTTAAACGGGCCAATCCGGTCAAACCTATTTTGGCCCACGAGTTAAATGAACTAAGCTCATTTGGCCCGCTTTTAAACGGACTAAAAAATGTTAATCCTAACCCACTTAAAAAATAAGTTAAACGAACCAACCCACAGGATAAAAATATAAATTTATTAAACGGATTGATCCAAACTAATTCACTTTGACCCATAGATTAAACGAGTTAAGTTAATTTGATCCACCTTTAAACGGACCAAAAAACTTAACCCTAACCTGTTTTAAAAACGAGTTAAATAGGTCAACTCACGAATCAAAGCCCATTTATACACCTCTAAATATAGCATTATAATATTTTATTAATTATGCTACTTCAATGCATGATGCTAGCAATTATGTGAAGTTATTTAGCTATCGCAATCGAATAAGAATTATTGTCTATCTTAAATTTATGAAAGTGATATATCAAACTAGTATGATTACCTAGTTAGTATAAATATAAAATACATACGCACTTGTTTTGTTGGGATCAAAATTTGAGGATTATGACTTGTTATTTTTTAATTTTTGATTGCTGTCACGAGAAAATAAATAAATAAATAATCATACATACAAATACATAAATACATCAAATTTAGAGATATGTGTGCTTAATTTTAAAAATAACGAGCGTCCTTGCAATTAAACAAATTTTCAACGATAGTCAGAACAATTTACTATTTTTTTTATTAATATGGAATTTGTTCTGAGCACACACGAAACAATCTGTAATAGTCATTAGAACTAGATCTTGCCATCATCATAACGAATAAGTTATTGATTTATGTGGCAACGATTCTCCAACATCGGACTACTGCAGCAAATCTACAACGTTGCATTCAGAACAACTATTAGTTAATAAAATTTGAACAAATAAATAAAGCAGAGAACGCAAACCCATTAAGGGAAGAGATCACATAGGATTATATCAGATATCATTAAGCCCCTAAAATGATTCTATGAGGATCCCTCCACTTAGTATACACATAGATCCCTCAAGCTTCTCTCTCTCTCTCTCTCTACCTACCTATTTACCAATTTTTTATTATTAACATCTGATATGTGACGTGAATCATAACCTTCAGCTCAAAACCAATTACATCCTCGCCGGTAAGAAAAGAATAGACATCTGCCACAGCGGTGGCGCTAGAATAGAGAAATTACTGTGTTGGCTGTCTACCATCCATAGACTAAACCATTAACTTGATGCCACATAGAATTTGCATAACTACCAAGGAAAGCACATCGATCAAAGCTGCAATTTTGTAGATGATATGAGATTCCTAAGCAAGAGACTAAGCAGTGCTCTGTTATTGAGCCTGTGGCATGGTTTATCCATCTTCACAACCATAAGATTGAAGATGTTTGAAGAATCAAGTCATGCCCACTTACAGTAGATACAACAATCAGACAGCTCACACATACCTTCTACGCTTCCCAAGTTGGGTTTCTCAAACAAATCGTCACTGAAAAAAGGAATTAACACCCATCATTTCTGTCAAAATTCACAGCTGCATGCACGTGCATCATGAAGGTTTATACAAACACCAACATACATCCACATTTACAATTTTTTATTCTAATTGAAATTAAAAAAATAATAATAATCTCCTGACTGAACTAGATTACGAAGACTACAATAGGACATATGAGAAAGAAAACCAGCACTATTAAATGAACCAACCCTGGGTTATGTTTGTTACTTTCGAAGAAAGCAAGAGGAAGGAATCGAATTCCACCAAATTAGAAGCAATGATATCACACTATTTTATCCTCATCACCACATCTCTCTGTAATCTAGTTGAAAACAGGGAAATTTGAATTGCATGGGAATAACAAAACCTAGGTAATACAGACCTAAAACATCAGGAGAATACAATAGTCCAGGGTTAACAGGATAATTTGAAGAAACCCTACTTTGAGTACTGTGTTATTTTAATCAGATCACTTCCCATATGCTTAAAAAAAAATAAAATTATTCACCATTATCAAGCGAAATATTAGATCACTTCAATGCTAAATATTATCCAGGGAAAGGAAGACTGTATAATAAACACCAAAAAGAGAGAGAGAGAGAGAGAGAGAGAAGATCCATACCTGTTCTAGCTCATCTGCTCTAATTTCTGCTTGCTCTGGTTCTTTTCTTCTTCATACAGGGGTCCTTGCTTTTCCTAACCCCCAGCTCAATGCCAAAAGAGTCCCCCATCTCATATGTTCCATAGAGCAATATAATCCTTTTACATATGTAAAAGTAAAACTCTACAGCAGAAGTTAAAGATTCCTTCCATGGATTATAAAGAAGCTGCTCTCGGCAGCATCACAAATCAGTGATCAAATCACAAATCAGTGATCAAAGGACCCTTATTAAAATATAGGCCTCAGTCTTTAGCTTAAGTCTCAATAAATCCAGTGTTCACCTCAAGATTACCATGAATCCAAATGTGTCTTAACATATAGGAACATCTGCAGAGACTGCACATGGTGCACACCATTTTGTGCAGGCACTATCATTCATGAGTGAAAACAAACCTAAATAAACAGCCTGTAAATGTTCACAGAAAGATGCATGCCCCTACAGCTTTAATGTGAATTTCTGCCTGAAAGCAGATATATCAGTCGATTTCTTTTAATTTTAGTGGTAATATCATAGTAGTATTCATGAGCATATATTATTAAGAAAAATTCAACGTTATCAATCTATGACCAAATGTGCCCAGCGATAAGAAACAAGCTTCTCATGACAGCAGCAAAGAATTATGAAAATATTTAGGATTGAGGCACAGAAGATTGCATAAGCCCAGAATTATTATACTGGTACATTCTTGGGGACAGATTCCTAGAGCTGCCTTCAAAAAGAGAAATCAATCTGATTTTGGGAAAATTTTTCGTATGTGCTCCATCTCATACAACAATATGTGATCCGCGTATGAACCTAAAATTGAGTTCCAATGGCTGACAGTTGAATAAGCCATATTTCCTTCCATCTTGCTCGCAGGACCAAGACAATCAATCATACAATTCACTAAACGAATAACCTTATTAATATGGTCAAAATTTCCTGTCAAGTAACCCATCCCTCGACATCAATTAGAAAGTCAGTAATGTCAATCCCAGAAGCAGTTGGACGTAATAGCATTTGCTATTCAAGATGTAGGCTCTTTTTCATCATCTCATAAACCAGGTAAGTAATGCTTGCTGATGGGACAACCTTGAGCAAATTAGGAAATAACCCTTTGTAAAATCCCCTAAACCCTTCACAATGAAATGTTCTTCTAAATACATCTGACATGCCCCTATAACCTTCATCTGTATTTGTACGATGAGCCTGCATTCTGAGAACCAGAAGCAAAGGCAGGCTCAGTGCATTCCAACTATGGGATTTACAGTTAATAAAAAGTCAGGGAAAATTGAAGAGTTCATATTCACCTTGTTCTAACAACCTGTAGAGGATAAACACAGGTTGCCCCAAGAGCACCTGACACCATTCCACATCCCAGCTGCACGACGGGACCTGTCTCTGCGGTTCAGTTTGAGTGAATTATACCATCAGCTACAATTGCATAGTTAAGGAAAGAGAATAAAGACCTTCACAAGGCCAAAAAATATGTAAAATCAGACCTTAGCTGCAAAAGGCACAACAAAAGCTCACCTTCATCATGAAGAATATACTTCTTGGATATATCTTTCAGGGTTTCATATGTGGCAAGGTCAATGCCAGCGTAAGGAATGATCCCCAGAACAGATGGAACAAGTCCTCTATAAAACGCCCGGGGTCCTTCCTGAACCCATATATCTCTAGACATCACCGCAAGATTAGGAATTTTACCACTTTCACAAGCATAAGTCTGCAATCTGGTTTTAACAAGATCCATAGGATAAACTGAAGTTTGGGCCACAGCACCTGCCAATCCCCCTGCAAAAAGACGACCTGTAGCACCAATATCACTCTTATCTTCTCCACCTTTGGCTTTCACAATAACATCTTTCAGCGTTTCATAGGTATAAAACCTGATAGCACTTTCAGGTGCCACCTTCAAAACATTTAATCCATTGCCCCTAAAAAATCCCAAAAATCCACCTTCCTTCCATATAGCCTTAATAGCTGGTAAAGTATGAGCTTTGGTAGTTTGTACCTGCAAGACCACTTTCAATCTATCAAGGGGAGCAGTTACCGTACGAGATACTGCCCCAGCCACTCCTCCTGCTATCAGATATCTGCTGGCATGGACATTCTTACTGATGCCCTCAGGAATTACAGTTTGTTCCCCAATATCTACCAGGCATACTCTTTCAAGATAATGGTAAATATTCTCCATAGTTGCCTCATGAGGGTAAAGGAGTAGGAAGTCTCTCCATTCCTCAAATGTTATGACTCCATTATTATCCTTATCCACACGCTCAACAAATGTGGCAAGCTCCTCATCATCAATTTCAATGCCTACAAAGGAGCAACTACTGTGGCTTTTAGAGTGAAAAGAAACCCAGTGAAAACCAGATTCTGATGATTACATTAAGAGGAAAATAGAAAAGAAACAATGCTAAATAACTTTTATTTTTCAGTCAAATATAACACTAAACTGTTTGGAACTTAAACATGGTAAAATTTATCTTGACATATGAGAAAGATGAACAGCATGATACAAGAATTACCCCCAAAAAAAAGAAAAGAAAAGAATGAATTGCATAAAATTACTTATCAGAAGAAGCTCACCTTTTTTATATTAATTAACAAGCAAAACTCAGAATTTCTCAAATTATCAGCACATTCCATGTCCATAAGATAATTGGTTGAATTACAATGCAATGTACAGTGTTCTCAGGGGTTGTGTGGTTGCCCACCTGTCACAATGCCAGGAGTCACGTGTTCATAAACCAGTTTGTTGCATGCTCATGAGCTGTCAGTAGTGGCCTTCATTTTTCTTTTCTTTCTTTTTTTTTTTTTTTGGTTTTAAATATAAATTTATGTTTTTTCTCGGTAGGTTGCCTTGGTATTGAACAGATAAGGGAGACAAATTGAATGAGTTCTAAGCTAGGTGACTAATAGATCATGGTAATGTGATTCGACAGACATGACGCAGCAATCTGTTTGAAATGCTAAAATTTTTTTTTTTTAACCTTTTATTTGGGTAAATGAAATGAAGCTAAAAGTTCAGAAAAACCTTGGTCAAAAACAAAGAATCAAATACCTTAAAAACATTTAACCATCTAACAAAAGCCAAACCTATCAAGGATTTGTTGCTTAATCTCTAAGGAGTATTTAGTATCACAAAAATTAATTACTTGATCTCTAAGGCGTTTTAAGTATCACAACATGACCATAGTTGTGGCTACTAAACATAACTATTGACAAAAGAATTGCTGGTGAAAGTAGGCAAAGCTAGTATATCAGTAATGTAGGCATGGGTATGCAAACTACAAATTCCATAGTTCCCAAAAAAAATAAAAGGCGGACATCTAGTGTAAGATAATCAACTTGATAAGCAAAAAAGAAATAATTCGAAGTGATGCATTCAAAAGGTTGTCTACCTGCCTTAAGAAGTGCATCATAGAGCTCTTCCGGCAAAATGCAACCATTATGTTCCACATCAATGGCTTGGAAAATGCGATAGAGCTCAAGCTCCTTGTCATCCATATATCTCTTGAACTCTTGGTAATCAACACGCCCATCTTTGTTTGCATCACAAACATTAAGTAAATCCCTAGCATACTTATACTCTGAAGGTATCTGGAGTGCAGAAAGGCCATTCTCAATCTGCGTATAATCTAAATACCCAGCATTAACCGTGTCAAAAAAATTAAATAAGCTTCTTATTCTTTGTTCTCTCTCCTCCTTTGTTTCTCCTAATGCCAACAAAACATGATCCATCGTCACAGGACCTGGTTTTCTAACTGGCTGGCAACCTCCATGTTGCTTAGAATGAGAGGTATGGTAACCGTCATGATTGTTCGAGCTGACTGAAGCCTCTAAAGAAGTGGAAGATGATATGGGTGTGCTAACTGCAGAAGCCTCTTGATTTTTGTGATATTTTGTTGAAGAGAATTCACTTCCTCCTTGTTTTTGCTCAGATAAAGAAGCAAGGGCACCATCCTGGGAAAGTGATGCAACAGCACTCATTGACTGCGATGCATTTGTGGCAGCAAAATCTATCCACGGTGCTTGAATTTTATCGGCAGCTGGGCTGTCTAATGCTGCTTTCACTGTTTCAGGAGTAAGTTCTCCTTTACTCTGTGCAACAGCTACAAGTTTAAGAGCATTATAGAACTCAGCACGGCCAAGGAAACCAGTCTTATTTTGATCCACATAATCCCACACCTGTAGAACCATGAATAGATATATGTGTGACTAATCAGATCATCATCCAAAGATCAATTTCATCAACAAGTTATTCAGCTAAAGAAGCAATAGAGATGACAAAGAATGTTCCTTAAATAGTCAGAACAGGGAGAGGGGGAAACCTGCAATGGGGAAGCAAGATGAGGCAAATATCTTGTCCTACTTAAAAGTCAACACATAATTCTAATTATCATTCTCGTGCTATATGATGAGAAGATGCATTTTGCAAGCCAACATTGTTGAAAGGGAAACAAAGTGCAAAGTTCAGATATTAACGTAACTTAACCAGACTCCATTAATCTGCACAACAGAGTATTCTGTATTTGGAATATATGACTAACCTTATCCAGGACACATAAAATGCCATGTTCTCACCCTTGCATTCTTCTTTATTATAAATACTTCCTGTTCTAATGTGAAACAAAATAGATGGCTCAAATCAAAGCAAAACTTCTTTACCAATTGTACTAGAAGCTAGGTCCCTTCTTGAGACAAGTGGGTTAATTTTCACACCACATGCTATAAATAGAGAATGCTTGCATGAGATAAAACAAATCAAAGGAGACATCTCCATCCATGAAATCTTAAAAAGAATTTATTAGAATTTTCAAATCCTATCATTTTCAGGTGAGATATAAAATAACTAGAGAGACACCAAATGATACATAGTATAAGGGTATGGAAGAGCAATCATGCTAGCTTGCAGGTATTACATTGCAATTCAGGTCTTCTTCATGTTAGTGCCAACATGTTACTCACAGGAATAGATGCATTAAAAATTCCTAAACCATTATACCAATATATGATTTAATACTAACCCCTTGTTCAAGTTCTATCATCCTATCCGTTTGGCTGACATAATGTTTGCCACGTGAAAATAAAGTAACATCACAAAAATCAATAGAAAAGGCACCCAAAGGGAGCAATGCTTTCACAGAATTGCATTTGAACCGCAAATTAGCACAAGCTTGAGGACTTCATGCATATATATAAATTCTCCTAATACCGAAGTCCTCTTTCATATATCCATTACATTCATATTCGCATCGAGTTGCAGCAGCACGTCATATCCCAGCCATTTACACTAATCATATCTTATCCTATAATATCAGCCTCTTGCAAACACTAATCACTAAAAAGAAAAAGAAGAAAAAAGTTAAACACGTTCCTCACTTAAAAATTTAGCAAATGGAAATTTGTACGCCCCACAATTAACAAACCTTATCATCTGAGGAAAATGAGAAAGCCTACTCTGACCTATCAATTAGCACTAACTACGAAACCAAAACAAATCACATATTTCTCCAACCAATATACAACCCCAATTATATCTCATACATACACATAAACCAACAACAATTCCACATCATATAGATGAACTTTCCGAGCAATTGAATCGGAAATACGGAAGCAAAACCTCAAGATAGAGAAGAAAACCTTGGAGATGACTTGCATGGACAAGCCGGAACGACGGAGGAAAGCAAAAGCCTCGGGTCCACTAACATGACCATCCCGATCCGTATCGGCGCACCGGAAGTACCAATCGAAGAGATCCGCATTGGGGTCTTGGGCTTGGCTCTGCTGCTGCGCCGATACCATTACTTCTTTCGCCTTCTTTTATCTGTTTCCCCTTCCTCCCTTACCGCACGATCAAATCACAATCCGCGGAATCAAGAGGAGCGAGATTAGGGAACATAGGGGAAAAAGAAAAGAAGAACAGTGAAAAGGCAGGAAGAATTTAATTCAAAGGGAATTGAAGCATTGAACGTTTCAAATTTTTGGAAAGGAAGGAACTAAAGAGACGATGAAGATGCCTGTTCTATTTCTTCTCAAGCCAAAGAGCCCGAGGTATGGAATATTGAGTGATTATTCCACAATCACTTCCTTTTTATTATTTTTATTTTTTATTTTTTCCTTTTTTATTGGTTTTTTGTTTGAGGATACTTGAGTTTCTGATTTTTACAGTGGAATTTCCAAAAAAAAAACTGCCTTTGGACCTGTGCCACAAATTTAGATAAATGAAAATTATATGATAACATTTCTGGACACAGATACAACCAGAAAGAGAAAATAATATACCCACTGTAAGAATTGTTGTGTAATTCTTAGAAGATAGGTTGTATGCTTCTTTCCTCAAGGGAAAAAAATAATAATAATAATAATAATTAGCCTGAAACGTCGTCAGTTTTAAGTAGTGGAGTGGGAATAATGCTCCCATGAGATTTGAACTCATATCAGACCGTATTTTACAATTCGATTTCATTCTAAAAGCATTCATATTTCATTTATCTTTTTCCTTTTTACCATCTCTTATCTCTTAGGTTGCTATTTTATATTTCCTATGATCGTTGTATCAAACCTGAAATTATTTCCTATTATAATTTCAATTCAAATATCTATTTTCAACAATTTCTAAAGAGGGCTATTTAAGAGCTCCTAATGATGATTTTAGACTCGTCTATTTATCATGTAACAAAATAAAATAAAATTGTTAAATAAAATTAAGGTATGAAAAATGTAATGAAGGCATTCCTACCTAAGCTAGAAATTAATTCAAAATAGTTATGTTCAAACCTGAATCCAACTAAAAACTTTTAGATCTTCTTCAAATCATATCGTTAACCGAATTATAGTTATGGTGTAACACAACCATAATTTATTATTCAGTTTGTGATTTTTATCGATTTCATGAACAATCCTAAATAATAAGATTTATAAATTAAGGTTAGTGTTGGATGATTCGAGAGTATTGAGTTGGTGAAATCGTAATATGGTTTAAAATACCTCAAATCCCAAGGTTAAAGAGGTAAATAAGTAATTGGAATCATTTTACAAGACTAGTCGCCTGGACTAGTGGCGTACCTTAAGAGCTTGGTTCTAATAGTATACAAAGTGAAGGAATACGCAACACGTGAAGTAAGAGTTGAAATTTATTCATTTTTGGGTATAATATTGAAAACATTGAAATAAAAGGATATAGATGCAAAAGCAATTAGATATTAGACACCATCAACAAGTACAAGCAAGGATATGATTAAAATAATATGTTGTATTACTCAAAGACACCAAATTAGCTTATGGTTTTCAATACAGAAATAAATATGACATACTATTCTCCAAAGAAGGCTACTACAATCAAAGAAGATGATTGATAAGAACACAAGGATTAAAAAGGAATATTTCACTCAATAATTGAAATTTAAAAAAAAAAGGTAAGTCTCTTAATACAAGTATGTAATAAGCTTATCATAAGATTCATGATGATGGCTACTATTTACACGATGTGCTATTTATATAAGCCTTAAAATGTTAGTGGCATTACTATAAACATGTACAATTATGTAAAAGCCTAAATATGACCCACAAAAGCAAATAAGAAAACAATAATTCTATTTACAAAAACTATGTGTTTCAACATAGCTCATATCTAATAATAGGGAGCAACTAGGGAAGGAATTAAAAATAGGTCAGAGCTAATTAGTATGCTTCTGGCAATGTACTTAAGCAGTCTTGTCTTTAGTTCCCGAGATGATCATACAAGTTAGCTCATCCAAGTTCAAGTGTAGTTCCGAATTGGGTGAGAAACAGCTTAGTAATGGGTGGGCTGAGCTCATAGTGTCAAGGTCCGAGCTATTGCGATCAGCAAGTATAAGCTTTAAACTAATCTCAAAAGTCTAGACATGGTTAGCTTACCCCTTCCATCATTAGCCAATATCATTAGCTTATGCTTTCCTGGAGTAATCAAGCTTAGTGAAATGCATGTATGGAAGGTATTGTTTAAGTGGCACCTTATGACTAGCCTTCCAAGTCAGGTAAAGTTAGGTTTGTTCGAATGTTTTCAATTTACTAAGCTAGAATAGCCTTTTAAGTCAAAATAGGCCAAGTTACAATCAAACATGGCACTTAGGCAACTAAATGGTTGAAATGATCCAAGTTGCATGTTACCATCAACCATAGCTTTATTTAAGTAGTAAAGCACTTGATCATACTATTGATATCAAAGCCAATGTCATAAGTTCAATTCTAATGGACGCATTGCTAGGGGGGATATTGTTAGTAATGTTGTGTTAGCATCTCGCCTATAGTGAAGGTGAAGATAGGCCAAGTCATAATAGAACATAACACTTAAATTGCTAGATAATTGAAATTATTTAAGTTGTATGTCACCATCAGCTATAGCTTTTAGTGCAATGGTAAAGCACTCATACTTACATGATCAAAGTTAGGTGATTCTTTTGCAACTCCTCTATGCTTACGGGTAAGAGTGTGATACTCTGGCTGTCCTTCGTGAAAAAATAAGTATTACAGAAGCTATCGTAAGTAACTCATCAATCAAACTCCTAAGGTTATCTATTACAATGCGAGCAATATTTATAGTTAATACATCAAAGTCTAACTCATCCTTACACTCTCCAATATTGAACAAAATTTGCTCTTGCCTATAGACATGTATTAGGCCCTTATCATCGAACTAACGTAGTCTATCTAGCTTTGGGTGTTAGGAGGTTAAATGCTTTATCTTTGTTACAAGCTTGCAAAATATGATATTAGAACTTCCATCACTCTTCATGATGATTGCATAGATCATTCATCAAACATGCATTTACTCTAGAACAAGTTTTTTCTCTAGCTAAAGTCTTCCTTTAACTAGTCATTTGAAGCTCATAGACTAACCAAAAATAAGAGTTCACTCATTTCTGATTTGGAAATGATGTAATTTATGCTTTCCTAGGAGGCTTCACCTCTATACTCCTTATCACTCTCACTCTCAATCATAGCTTTTGGTTTACTTCCCTTCAAGACCATGACTCTTTTGTTTGGATAATCATAATTGAAGCATTTAACTTATTGGAAGCTTAGTTCTAAGGATTTTCTCTTTTTCAACCTTCTTAAGTTTTAGCTCGGCTATACTATCCTTTCTTTACTTTCTTTTTAGCCATTCTTCTCTCTTCGTATTTCTTATGTTTAAGGCCTATAGGTTTTGGTTAAGTAGAGGTAGTTTCTCTTACTTCCTTTAATGTTGTGTTTTTAACTTTGATAGCTAAGTATGTGACATCATCTAAAGTGTTATATAGTTGTAATCAAGCTACATTGGCAATTTCACCTCATAATACTTTTGGAAAACCAAGAAGTGATTTAATCTTAGGACTCTTGTAGCTCTTAACATGTCATCAAAGTTTCAAACTCTTTTAAGTGTTCTTCTACTGTAGACCTACCTTGCTTTAAATGTTGGAAGGTATGAAGTGTAATGACTTGACCAGAACTCCTCCTACTAAAGTATTATCTATTTTAGTATAGAACACTACACGGTTTTATCACCTAGCATAACAAGAGGTCACCTATCTTGAGATTAACCTAACATAAGTATGTTTAACTTAGTTCCAACATACTTCAAGTATCTATATCAAAAGGTACCTTGATGATTAGAGTTCCATTCACCTAATATTTAAAAGGTATTACAATCCATCCCTTTTATAAAATTAACATTCTTGTTAGTTTAGTTATATAAGCCCTAGATCACACCAAGTAAGACTCCATCCTTCCAACCAGTGAACTACTATGATACCACGACCTGCTTGGAACTCCTATTATCGAGGTATTGTTAACTTTGGTATGGAACACTTAATGTAGTAGTTTTTTAAGAGGTTGTCCATTCTATAGTTGACATAGTTTGAACACGTTTAATGTTAAAGTTTTAATATACTCTAAGCCGCTATACTAAAAAAGCATTTCGATTATTGGAGTTCCATCACTTAATATTTAAAGAGTGTTACATAAAGTACCTTCTTACTTAAAGTGGGTTGGAACAAATCACTAACTCCTTAGTCTTGATCTCGAATTAGTTCTTCTCTTTCATCAACTCACTTGGTGACCATTCTATCCTACCAAACATTGACAGGCTTAATAAAGGATAAGGATGCCAACTTGACCTTAGTATGGTTGTTGCACTAATAATATTCAAAGATCTTCTCTACTCAAGGTACATAGTTTAAGTATTCTTCGAGTCAACTGCTTCTATTAAAGATCAAAAGCTTAAGTTTAAGTTTAATGCTCTTAAAACCTTAATTGGCAATTCTAAGCTCATATCTTCTTCCCTAAGCTATGAGATTCACCTCGAAAAAATCACTATCACTACTTTTTTGTTGTTCTCGGTTTCATCTGAGCCTCATTGGAACTTACATTACCTCTATCTCAATTATTTTATCTTTGATCTCATCTAATTTTGTATCATCCTCGAACTACACAGTCAACTTTTGCAATGATTTTATAATGTTCTTTAGCTAATATTCTAAATCATCAAAGGGTTAAGCAAATTAAAAACCCTATAATGACCCACCTAGTAACATCCCTAGTTAATTTTAATGAATAGTGAACATTTTTTCATTTAAAGTAAGCGACTAGTAAGCCTTAAGTTAGGCCTAAATTGCTTAAAGCAATATTTAAAATACCCTTATCATATTAGTTGGTTTCCCCCCTTTTTTTTCTTTTTTTTTTTATTTTTTGAAAAGAAAATGTTTTCATGAAATGCTTATTCCTTTTTTTTTAAATGTTTCTAAGAAACTTTTATTCTTGAGACATTATAATGATCATGTTACAAATGAAACTCAAATTATTAGTTCTTTTTTTTCTTTTAGGAACCCAAGAATAAAATAAAAGAACTGTATTACAAAAAGGATTTATTGATAATGACTAACAAGGATTACCAAATCACTCTCTTTTTTTAACATTTTTTTTTTGGGAAAAAATCATTTCTTATGAAATGTTGAACATGTGCCAGCAAAAAAATAAGATAAAATAATAATAATAATAATTGAAAATATAGATTAAAGGAAAAAAATAGTATTAGTTAATAGAGAACCTTCATTTTATTATCATTCTTCGAATAATGTTTATTTGATAAAGAATTTTGAAAAATTCTCTTAAAAATCAACTAATAGTAATTTTTTTAAAAACCTCTAGTTTCTAATGATTATTAAATAATGAATGATACATAAGGTAGGTTATAAAAACTTTCATATTCAATGATCTCATATGCTTTAAAAAAATAGATCTTAAATCATATTGATACAAAAGTGATAGCCTATCATCATCAAGTAATAGTAATGACCATAACATCACTTAGGCTACATAATGGTTATCTCCTAAAACTCTAAGATGGTTTGGGTTCGACCATAATTTAGTACACATTTTTAAGCAATCCTTCCACATATGAATCTTGTGAAAATCTTACACACTTAATAAATTGTTAGTCAAATTTATTAGAAAAAATAATTATTTACAAATTAAAAAATAAACCTCTTATTTTTAAGAAAATGACATTTAGCTTTTCTACTTAAGAAGAAAAAAAAAAAACCTTAATGTCAAGCTATCAATCCTCAATTTTTAAAAAAAAAAAATTAAGTTTTATAGTCTATTAATTCATAAAAGACCTTCTTAATATGAATTACTCAACAAAAAAATTAAAAGAGATAAATTGTTTGAAGAAAACAGTTTTAGAGCTACTATTAAGAAAAGTTGAAAAATAAAAACTAAAATCAATTGAGTGGTTTAGTTTTAAATTTTGGAACATAAGGTTATAAAAATCATAAATTTCTTAAGTTGGAGGGTAAATTCTTTAAAACTATTAACAAATAAAATTTTCTACAAATATTAAGAGGATATCAAAATCAACTAACTAAAAGAAAGGTACAAGAAACTCAAAACCTTTTATATTTATATTTATATATTTTTTAAATTTTTCATTAAAAATCTAAGTTTAAAAGAAAATAAGAAAAGAAAAAAAGAATGAAGAAAAGGATAAGGAAAATAGAAATTTTTTTGTTATTGTAGTTATTGTGAGTATTTATATACCTATTATTCAAAATCAAGTTACACAATTTTTTTTTAAATTAGTTCATATTTTTATTTTAAATTTTTTTTAAATATTTTCACATTAAGTCATGAAGTTTTATTTTGAAGAATAAAGAAAAAAAAAACTAAAAAGTTCCTTCCCAAAAGGATGCCATATTAAAAAAAAAAAAAGAAAAAAAAATAGAAATCTGAAAATGGAATTTACTTGGAAAATGACTTTAAGAATCTTTTTGCTTTTACTCTGATTTTAAAGAGAACATGAGAAAAAAAAAAAAAAAAAACAAAAGAAAATATAAAAGAAGAAACATACTTGCCTGTACTTCTGCATCAAGAGCTTTGATTGGGTCGGAGTCGAACTTCAAGCGAATTCGGGTCGAGGATGGATTTTCAATTAAGAAGACGTACGGCGGAGCTTTCCTGTTCATTATCTCGGTTATCGAACTTCGACTCTTCATCAGGCCACTTCATCTCTGCTTCCTCTATCGACGATGGGTGCTTTAAAAGGTCGGGAAACGGTGGTTGACGATAGGTTTAAAGGTACGAGCTT
The DNA here is from genome assembly GCA_024138005.1 of Lumnitzera racemosa. NCBI lineage: Eukaryota > Viridiplantae > Streptophyta > Magnoliopsida > Myrtales > Combretaceae > Lumnitzera > Lumnitzera racemosa. The sequence goes on from JAMXBC010000008.1 coordinate 37,090,307, forward strand.
TGGTAGTGTTTGGATAGATTTGAGTGGAGCTGTTCTACCTGGGGTACCGTAAGGTGGTTTTGAATGGATTAAAGTGGTTGAAGACAATGGTTAATGGAAGCTTCAAAGGTCGTCCGGGAAGATGAACGAGTTAATTAGCTATTGACTTTGGGTTATCTTTTGAGTGGGGTTCTTGTGTGTTGGAGGTCTACTATTTACATGAAAAAGCTGGAGTTCAATGGATAAAGCTTCGACCTTCGTGTACGTGGTTGCCGACCACGGAGTTTGAATTCAAAAAACTCGATCCTTGTCCAAGTTTTTAATCTAAATGTTGCAAATTTGAATTTGGAAATTAGGATTAATGCTAACCTTTGATTCTGCATCAAATTCGAATTCAAATTGCGAATTTAACTCAAGAAGATCACCCGTTGGACGAAAAATATCGATACCTGCTTAAAGTAAAAGTGTTGAACCCGGGACCAGCTGATTTCCAAACAAGCTCTTGTACAATCGAGATATTAATCTACATCTTAAGTTTAATGCAAATAAATTATTTATACTAAATTAATTTGGACCCAAAAAGTTTTTATACAATTTACTATTTCTTTTTCTTTTTTTGAGCGCATTTCATTTCATGTCCATATGAAATGTTTTTACTCGTTTTTTTAAAACTTTCTAAAACATTTTTCTTTTTTATATATATTTTATCTTCTGGATTTTTTTATTTTGTTTTCATTTTTTTATTTTCTTTATTGAAAAATACTTTTAAAGATGAAAAAATAAGATATCTACAATAATAAGATAAAAGTAAAATTCATGATGATAACTACTACTTAAAAAGTATAACATTTGTGCTTGCCCTAAAACCCTCGTGTCATTATCATAAATGTCTACAATTGTGTAAAGCCTTAAATATGGCCCATAAAGGTAAATAAGTAAATGACAAGTCTATTTGCAAAAACTATGTATTTCGACATAGCTTGAATTTGGCAATAGAGAGCAACCATGGCAAAATGGAAAATAGGTAAGAGATAATCAATGTACTTTTGGTAATATGCTGAAGCTATCCTCTCTTTTGTTCCGAAGAGGCTCATGTAAGTCAACTCGTTTGAGTTGAGAGTGATGGGTGGGTCAAGCTCAAGGTGTAAAGGTTTAAGCTCTTGTGGTTAGGAGATATAAGCTCTAAACTAATTTCAAAAGTCCAAATATGTTTAGCATACCCCTTCCATTATTAACCAATCTAAACGACTTGTACTTGCTCTGAGTTTCTATGGTCGGTAAGATGCTTCCGTCAAGGTCGAAAGGTTTAGGTAGTTCCTTACGATTAGCCTTCAAAGTTAGATAAACTTGGGTTAGTATGACCGTCTTCAGCTCACAGACCTAATTTCTTCTACAAGTTATATCCTCTTTTAATAACTAGGCGCCCAAAGGAGGAGCATAGATTCTTAGCCAAGAAGGTCGCATTTTGATTCTCATAAGCTAAAGCTAGAGGTTTGTAAAACCTAGTGATGAGAATTGTCAACAATCAACCTGACTTAAAGTAACTTAAGTTTGTTAATTCATTTGTTTTGCATAGATGTAATAGCTATAGAATTGTGTTTGTATCTTGAATGAGGCTAAGATTTGACCTTGAGAGTTATACTGCAAGTTTAAGGATTTTAAAAGGAGGTCTCTAGCTTTATATAAAATACTAACTAAACAGTAGCATATATGGCATTTGGTCTATAATAATTGAATTGTCCATAAAAAGTGGACTAATTGAAGCTCAAAATACATAATTTTTCCCAACTTTAAAACTCACATCTGTACATGAATTCAATTGAAAATGAGTAAATTTTATATAAAAATAGAGTTCATGCACAAAATAGACCAACTTAAGCTTAATTGAACAAAACATATATAAAAGATTCATTTTCAATTAAATTTTACCGCTTTTATCTCGTGTTTGCAAGTGCACTAAGCTTACTATGGTCTTGATAGCTCCCATCGTTCGATTAAGGAGCCAAGAAGTAAAGGTTTATGGAAATTTTGTTTATCCATAATAGTCAAAATTGCTATTCTATTCTTGGAATCCTACAAGTTTATGATTTTAAAAGGCTCTTTTGAATTAACGCGGGTGTAAATTCACTTTTGTATGGAAACTTATATTTTTAATCAAGTTTATATATAAACTAGATATAAACTTATGTTTTTTATCAAGTTTACCAATTCTATATATTTTAGTTGAATGAATTAAAAAATTAAGGAAAAAAATACAACTAGCCTTTTACAACCCATCAATTATTATGACATTACATTCTCTATTATATTCTATTCGAATTTTTTTTTTCTCTTTCTCTCTCCAATTCCTTATTTTATGTTCATAGCCTTTATCTATGTTCCAACTCTAATAACAAATTTTACAAGGAAAACTATCTTGATAAGAATCAAAGAAACATCAACGGATCTTGAAAAAGGGTCAGAATGGGTTTAATGAACAAGAAGTGAGATGGTTGGTTTCGACGATGAATGTAAATGAATATCACGCACTAAGACACAAATACAATCAAGGGTTTGAGTTTAAAATAAGGTTCGATATAACTCACGAATACTAAATGTTGCTCTAGATTCAAATGAAGGTTAAATATAATCTACTAACAGGTTCATATGAAGGAGTTTGCTACAATCTCAAGGTCAAGATTGATAAGAATATGGGAGAGATGAAAGAGCTTAATCTATACTCGACAATTTGATAAAATGCTAGCTTAAAAGTAGCCTCTCTCAAAAAAGAAAAAGATTCCAATTGCAGAAATATACTTTTCTATCTGATTTTGTATATTAATGTCTATCTATAATCATGTTTACAAACATTGCTATTTATAACAAGTTCTAAACCCTAGTGGCAAAATTGTAAATAATGTATAAGGCCCTAAACCCTAATGAATTTGGCTCATAAATAAAATAAAGAAGAACATGTATAAGAATATAAAATTATGCATTTTACAAAGGAAGTTAGCATGCAATCACTCGGTATGTCTTGGAAAAAGTAGTATCCGAACCAGACGGAATCAGCAGTTAGATGTACAAGTACAAAAAGGAGTCTTAGAAGTTTCATGCAGCTTCACTGAGACACTAGAGAGGTCGACTCACAATTGTAGAGTGCTAGAATTAGTCAGCATGAGTCTCTAGATGCTTTGCCGAGTGGTTCTTTAGTCTCGAGTACTCAGCCTTGTAGTATCTTGGCTTCTTGACAAACGATAGACTTGTTACCAAGTGGCTTCTTTCCTTCCCTTTGGTCTTCTATCATTTGCTTGCCTTTGGTGAAAGTTGTTTGACCTTGACCTTAAATTGTTCGTCTTTAGGTTACAACCAGTTGGCATCTTTTCCTAGAGGGTCGGCGTTGGCTTTGGACAAGTCGACCTCAGTTTGGACGTAGGTGGAAGTTGATTCCCATCATATATACTTCATTTTATACCTTTGATAACTTAAAATGAGTTGAAATGTTTGGTTCCCCTTAATTTATTATTTTTTTAAAAAAGTTTAGTTTCAGCTCTATTTATCCTTCTTCTTACATATTAAGTTATGATTAATATTTTTCTATGAAAAAAATTAATTTCTTGATTTTTTTTTATTTTCATTATGTATTTCAAGTCTTGAACAACTACTATAAGTATATTTATAATTTTTTTAAATTATTTTACATAAATTGTAGAAACTTATATTTCTACGTTTCGATTTTATGTTCTGATTTTAAGTAAAATTGCAAGTTTGATAACCTTGACTTATTGATTGATCAGTATACGTAATCATTGATAGATCAATGTACCTTAAAGCATTACAGTTGGATGGAACACTCAAGCGATCAATCGGTTCAGAGGATGGTGTTTGATCAAGGATCCATAAAATGCATTAGATTAGAGTTACTTATACCGATTGATTGGCATAACCTACACAATTGATCGATTTAATAGATTAGACATTAAGCCTTTTTTGAAGGATAAACCCTAAAACCAAAATGCACCACATCGCTGAAGGATTCTTGATGTCAAGCTAGTAAGTATCTATTGATTGATCAAGAGATCCTTTTATCGATTGATTAGTAGCTTGAAACTATGTATTTTTCTTTGTGAATTAAGTAATACGGTCATTTTTAGGGTTTAGTGTTATGAAAACTTGCACTCCTTTTATTTTTTCTTAGTGGTTTAAATGTTATCCAAGTGATTTCTAATGTTTATTTTATGTAATTGATGCATAATTCTTTGATTATTCCTTGATTTCTACTAGTTTTCATAACTCATTTACATTATATCTCTTTTCATTGACTTAGGTATTTCGTTTCTTGTTCAATAATGGAATTTCCTATCATTTGCATGTTTAATGTTGGTGTTATTATCAATATCTTGAGCAGCTAAGCTTGTTCTTATAAGTTTGTAATGATGCTAATGATATAGTTAGTGAGATGTCGTTTAGATATAGGTATGTGTGTTTGATTTGTTTCGTGTTTTATACCTTATGTGAGCTTCTTGAAGTACTATAGATGATCATCTTAGTGGGTTTTTGTGATTATAAGACTAAATGGGTTTTTGTAATTATGAGATTGATAAGATATTAGTTATGGAAATTCTTACCTTTCTTAATGAGTTTATAGAGTATTGATTATTGAATCAAGAGGTTCTTATATGTAATTTTGATGAGAACAAAACTATATAAATTACGTTAAATTAATTATTATTATAAACCGATTTGCAATTCTCAAAAGAACTTGATCAAATATATCTTTTAAGGAAGCAAAATTATCTTGAAAATACTTCATAACTTATTAAATTGATTCTAACGTTGCTGAAAGAAGAAAAAGGGATCAAAACTCTTTACTGTACCTTAGTGTGTTTTTAGCTGTTTTGGTGTGAACTGTCCAGTTGGTTATGTTGAATTGTCTAGCCAATTGAACCAAATAAATTGTAATCAAAGGCATATGTTGGATTGTACCATTAGTTATCCATAGACCGTTTGGCTAGTTAAGGTAAGTCTTCTAAGGTCAGTGAGCTATGTTGAACCATACGGTTGGTGAATTATAAATAACTGGAATGGTGACCCTATTTGAAGGGATTATTCAACTCGTCTACATGGAAATTAGCTGTCATAGTACATTTAATGCAAGATGAACGAGGATAACATTTGTTTTTTGCTAAAGGATATAAATGTAAGTTTGTTGGTAGTGGAAGTATAATTAATAGAGCCAAATACTTGCAATTATTCCTCTTGTTTACTAATACTTTATTCTAATTGTCTTATACTTATTATTTGTAATCTTTTATAAGCCTTAGTATAACATTAAGCTTTATTTTTGCAATTTTACTTAAAAGAAAGCACTATACTAAGTAATTGAGAGTTATGATTGTGAGATCATTTGTAATAGAGATTGGGTTAAGCACTTGTGCCTTTGAGATTGCGATCTATAAAATTATGCATGAAGACTTTGGTTAAGGCATTAGGTGTGATATCCCACAAATTAGTAATCAAGATATGAATATTTAAGTATTAGGACAAAAGTTCTATTCTTGTATGATTAGGATCGATAATCGATCTAAAGTATTTTGGAAAATAAATCGAGTAGGCTAAAAATTTACGGAAAATATGATAACTCTAATTAAGGAATTCTTATACGCTTGGAAGTAAAAAATATAATAAAATATCAAGAATATAATCAAAATAGTGATAATTAACTTTATATGAAACCCTAAAGTCGTATTTAGAACGATTGTACCTAAATTTAGAGCTTTCGAGAAATTATATCCAATTGAGCTCAAACTTTACAACAAAGTTGGAAAAGTTAGTTTCAAGTGAGTCAGTAAAGTTAGATTTAAAGAATAGTGACTAAAAATCCCAAATTTAGCCTTAGAAGTGTGATTATTCAATATAGTGTAAAAATAATCGAAACCTTTAAAACTGAGCTCGGAATGCAACGGAAATTTAGAGATAAGTTAATTAGGTAATAAAAGAAAATAATATGGCAGAATATACTATATAAGTATATATGTGTTTTTATGAGTATACTCGGTATATATAATGAATATACTCGTAAATTGGCCTAAAATTATATAATTATGCATAATAAGCGATAAAATCACAAAATTAAATAGGAAATGTAATTTTAAAATAAAAGATATGCTAAAAACATGATTGCACATATGTAATTACTCATTACGTGTATGATATATATAGGATATATACCTGTACATTAACAAAATCATTAAGTACTAATATAAAATACCAAAATACCTTAAAATATTATCTAAAAATTATAAAAAAAAAATAAGAAACAACCTTAAATATGATTGGATTAAATGTGGAGCAACTTAAAAATGATAAGCAGTTGTATCAAAAGAAAATTTATAAAAAATTGACACCTCCTACTACGCATTTTTTAAGGAAAATATTAAAATAAATTACTTAATAATTAAGAAAAAATTGCAACTAACCTAAACCACCATAAATAAGATATTGGGACTTAGATTTCACATTTTGGACATCAAAAACACTTAAGAAAAATTAGACAAAAAATTAGGAAAAAAAGAGCAAAATACTAACCTTACATGAATCCCTGACCATCCAATGACATGACATGGAGCCCTACCACCACCTAGTAGAGCCACCACCGACTAGACCTATCGACAACCCCTCTCCAACTAATAGTGGTCGAAGCTTTGATCAACCTAGGTTCCAAGTTTTTGCCCTATTTTTGAAAAATTATTAAATTATTTATAAAAAATATAAAAAAAATTAATTCTCAGGTTATTTTAGATGTACTTTTATTTTATAAATTTTTTTTTTACAAAATTAGGAATATTTAATGTACTTGCTTAACAAATGTATTATTCACTCGAAATTTGAAATTTAAAACACTAAATGATATAGTTTTTAGATCAAAATTTTTGTGTAATATACATATGATATATAACTACTTTCTATGTACCCCAATTTTTTATTCATGTATTATTAATATTTATTATAATTTTTAGCCCCCAAAATAGTTATAATTAAGGTGAAAATGTGAAATAAATAAGTTTTGTGAACTTAAATGAGGAAAATCAACCTATACTGACTTTTGGAGAATTATAGTGATGTTAGGATATGTTGAAAATAATTTTGTATAAAAATAATAACATTTAGGTAATTAAGTATATTTTAGGGGTAAAATAATAATTTTAAGTAAGTGGTGATTGAATTCCCCATTTTTTTGGAGTCTATAGAAATTTTTGGAGAATTATTTGGTAACCCGACTTATTTATTATGATATTCCGTAATAAAATAACTTAAATTATAAACCGAGACTCATTTTTAGTAATACTAGACTAAAATGTGATAAATAATTAAATAAAACACTATCTATATGTGTATTGGTCAGATTTGATAAAAAGTATATTTTTAATATATTTAATGATATTTTGATGACCGGATTATGTTATATGTGTACTGGGATTAGATAATATCTATATTATAAGGTTATGTTGACAAATTATGTAAAATATAGTTTAATTATATAAAACACATATAATAAGATAATATTTACTTAGATACATATAATTGTGTTAGAAATTCGAAACACTCATTAGAAGTGGTCTTTAAAAATAGGATTTTTAATACATATCGCTAAGTTTGTATGAACTCAACGACATTATTTTTACAAAAATTAGACAATCTTAGGTAATATAACTTATATCTCTATAGTATTATGAGAATTTACGTATTATGATAACCTTATCGTAATTGACATATGATTTAACCGATTAAAAGTACGTTTTGATAAGATCAAGATTAAATATTATATGTAATAGTATAATTAAGTATATTATTAATAAGTAATAACTTAAATTGACTTATATAATAAAACTATATATTATTATGATAATATACTTTAGATAAAACCCTAATGTTTTCGTAACTATTACGAAAACTAAATTTGAGTTTTGTATATATAGGGTCTCCCAATGATTAAACCGTTAACGAAACGAGTTTTCCATAATGAGCATCAGGATAGGTAAGTAGGATCAATGCTTCATAGCATTTTAGGGTATTATTTTAGAATGCCTAGAGACTTTGGTATATATTTGTTTGTGATTGTAATTAGCTATTCGTACGTATGTAATGCTTGTGGTTGAGTTTCAATTGCTGTGATAAGAGCTAAGCTCCATGTTACGATTGTTCTGTGAATATTATTATGCTTGAATTGTTTGAACTTAGTTAATTACCTTAGAAAGGATGAACTAACTCAAACTCAACTTAATACCTAACCTCATATGCATTGTAACCTACAACGGGTAATGACTAAGATTCTCGGGCCAAACACAGACTCCCTTCGATGAGAATAACTAAAATAGTCTTTTTCCCACCCTTAACTGAGTTAAGTGACAGGAGAGGAGATTAGAGCAAGGTTGGAGGCAATAGTTTGAAGGTGATCATAGGGGGAGGGTATTCTCCATTGCATAAGCCTTAATGTGATGTCAATCTTCTTAACCTAGATTAGAGCGAACGAAATTAATCTATTTTCACAATGGACCAAATAACATCGTGTAATGGCATTTGCTTGTACATGGATTGCATCTAACTAACTTGGTTGAAAATCCTGCTTATGATGTGCAGAGTGTATACTTCTATCTTCACCTTCATTTACTGAGCAAGTTGTCACTCATTCCCCTATAATTTATTTTGTAAGTTCCAAATGGATTACAAGTACCTACACCAAAATACTAGTAAATTGGGATGAGAAGTAAGACTCAATGAGAAATGGCCGGTTATTGTCTTTAGTGTTAACTTTTTTATTTTTTAAGAAAAATTATACAGGACTTCTCAAGGGGCTCAATGGTTTTCAATATTCTAGACAATATATGAAATGATAGGTGCTTATAGGATTTACTACCACCCTTTTATGAGATCAAATTACAAATTTATTTTTAATAAATTATTTTAAAGGATTACTTAATTGGTTTATGTGAAATAGGCATCTAATTGAACACTTCAAAATGGTAGAGTTGAATATGCCTGGTGTAAACTAAGTCTAGGATAGCAACTATAAGGACAGATTCTATCTTAGGATGACTCACAAGACGAAATTGTTACGATATCACCTTTTCTGGGCGTGGCATTGGAGGATCGTGGAGAGTAGAGGGCGATCCAAACTTTACGTTAAAATTCTAAGCTTGATTTCTCTATCCCTCTCTCTTTAAATTTTTGTACTTTAATTATTTCCATATTGCATCCATTTAGTTAATTTGACTAAAGAATTGTTATTAAAGTTAAATTTGGTCATTAAACTTAATCAACTACATCCACATCCACTTCCCCCAACACCTCCCTTTGAGTTTGCAGTGTAATTTTTTATTTGGTACTAGAGTTAGTCTCTATAGATTTCATTGCTTAATCCTATTATAGAGTAAAGATCATGGCACTAAATGCACTAGGTTTCATGGAGAGTTCAACTATAAATAGGGCACTACTTCTAACTAATGGAAATCATCTCTATTGGAAGTGTAGGATTAAATCTTTATTAAAACACAAAATAGAAAACTTTAGAATATAATTGAAAAAGGACCAATTAAAATATAAGGAAACAAAGAGGACAAATATACCTAGAAAGATTAGAAGAAAGTAAACTTAAATGAAATAACCATGAACATATTACATTGTACTATGAGCAAAAATGTTTTAAATAGAATTTGTACATGCACAAATGCTAAGAAAATTTGAGATGAGCTACAAAGTACATATGAGGGCACATATAGAGTTAAAGATACTAAAATAAGCTTATTATGTGGTGAATTTGAAAACTTCAGAATGCTCTCTAATGAGACCATATATGAAATACACGAGATTTATTGATATTATTAATCTATTAGCGGTGCTTAGTAAGAAATTTTCTAACTTAGACATTAATTCAAAAATTCTTAGTTCTCTTCCAAAAGAATGGCAAGCCAAGAGAACTGCCATTGAAGAAGTGTATGATCTAGAAGCATTATCAAAGGAGCAACTTCTTGTTATACTCAAGACCTATGAGATGATCAAAAGACATAGAGAAGGATCTAAGAAGTAAGCTATTGCTCTCAAAGTTACAGATTGCAATACTAGTGATGAAGGTAATGAGAGTGATGATGATGGCAAGGAGATTTAAAATGTTCATGAAGTTTAATAGGAAGCTAAAGAGAGACAAAGTTGATGGTAGCAATACCTCGAAGCTTACAAAGGAGAAAAAGGAAGTTATAAAGTGCTACAATTACCATTAATCGAAATACATCAAAGATTGTTGTCTTCTCCTCATGAAAGGCAACAAAGTATTAAGAAAGAAAGCCATGATGGCCACTTAGAGCAATAGTGATTTGGATGATAATCTTTGCCTCATAGCCTTGGATAATGGAGTATGCCCCACATCCAAATCTTCTTATAATGAGTTGAGAGACATGTATGATGATCTTTTAAAAGAGTTTGTTAAAATGCAAAAGAACAAAAAGATTCCAAACAAATGATGAATGATGTAGGACATGAATTTGATATATTCAAACATGAGTATAATAAAGTAGTTGAGAAAAAAGAGAACTTAGAAAAGGATAATGAATTTTTAAGAATTGAAAATGAAAAGTTGAAAGTTGAGCATGATAGTTTTAAAAAGGAAAATGGTGAATTGAATAAGATAAGAGGAAATCATGAATAAGAATAAAGAACTAACTAAGGAAAATGAAGGAATAAAATCAAAGATTAATGCAATTGAAAATGAAGATGCATGAATAGATAAGTTAGCTAAGTTAGAAATAGAAAATAATGAGTTAAAATCTAGCTTAGATGATTCAAGATAAACTATAGCCAAGTTCGTTGAAAGAGAAAAGAATCTCGAAAAGATTTTGTGACAATAAAGATTTGGTCTTGAGAAAACTAAAATTAGCTATAGTAAGAATAATATATATAAGTCTTATAAAAGTTACTTTGTCAAAGTAACTAATAAGACATGTAATCATTGTGGAAGGTATGGCTATATTCCCCATACTTGTGTAATAAGGAGAAATATCAACTTGAATTATAAAGTAAAGATAATTTGCGTCTCCAAATGACATAGTTTTATTGATACAACTAACCCAAAAGACCCAAACTTAAGTAGGTACCAAGTTTAAATTTCTTATTTTTGTAGAAACCTTCAAACAAGAGCAACAAATAGATTTTAGATAACGGATGCTCAAGACATATGATGAGAGAGGCTACTAAATTCACCATATTAACCTTAAAGGATAAAGGAAATATCACCTTTAGGAATAATAGAATATCAACCGTCCTAGGTAAATGTAACATTCTTATTAATAATAATCTCGTTATTAACTATATATTACTAGTTGATAATCTAAGACATAACTTTCTTAATGTTAATCAATTATGTGATGGTAGATATAAAGTTACATTCCTATCAAATAAGTATATTATTGAAAGAATTATCAATGATCAATGTAACTTCAAAGGGTATAGATAAGGAAACATTTACAAAATCAATTTTGATGATTTTTCGAGTCTAAATGAAACTTATGCATGGAAGTCATTTCTAAGCTTGTCAAAAGAGATCTTGGAAAAGGTTTACTAAAAATTAATTTTCAAAAGGATAAAGTATGTCGAACATATCAATAAGGAAAACAAACCAAAAATTCTTTCAAACCAAAAGATGTTATCTCATTTTTCGAACAACTACAACTACTACATTTAGACATGTTTGGTCCTACACAAGTGTTGAGTTTAGGCAAGAAAAGATACACTTGGGTTATTGTTGATAATTTCTCTAGATACATGTGAACCTATTTTCTTGAAAGTAAGGTTGAAACAAATGATGTATTTTTTAAGTATTGTAAGAAAGTCCAAAATGAAAAAAAAAACCCTACAATTGCCATTTTTAGGAGTGATTGTGGGGGAGAATTTGAAAACATTGAAATGGATGATTTTTATAATCAATATGGCATAGAACATACGTCTTTGGCATCTAGAACTCCACAACAAAATAGAGTTATCAAAAGGAAAAATAGGATCCTAATTGAAATGGTTAGAACAGTGCTTTGTGAAGACAATCTACTAAAATATTTTTGGATGGAAGTTGTCAACACTACATGTTACATTGCAAACTATGTTTCCATAAAACCAATTTTAAAGAAAACCCTCTATGAGCTTTAGAAAGACAAGAGGCCTAACATTTCTTATTTTTACCCTTTTAGTACTAAGTTTTATGTGGTTAATAATGCTAAAGAACAATTAGGCAAATTTAACTTTAAATCGGATGAGGCTATTTTTCTTAGATACTCACTAACATGTAATCCATGTAGAGTATTTAACAAAAGAATTTTAGTTGTTGAAGAGTTTATACATATTATGTTTAATGATTCGTTGCCTTTATTACATAATGTATCTCATAATGAAATGAATGATATGAGTGCTCACTTGGATAAGCTAAGCTTAAGCAATGATCAAAACAATATTCTTGATAAAATTGTTCTTAGAGAAGATAAAGATATGAATTAATGAAATTTAGACCTCTATAAAGAATGGCAGTTTGTTAAAGATCATCTCAAAGAACTAATTATAGGAGAACCTTCAAATAGGGTGTTAATAAGATCATCTCTTAAGGATATAAGCAACCTAGTATTCTTGTCTCAAGTGAGCCTAAGAATATTAATGAAGCTCTAAAAGATGAATATTGGATATAAGCAATGCGAGAGGAACTTAATCGATTCACTAGGAATGAAGTATAGGATCTAGCACCTAGACCTAGTGATAGACTTATAATTGGAATAAAATGGGTCTATATGAACAAACTTGATGAAATCGGTATAGTAATTAGGAATAAGGTTAGATTGGTTGCTAAAAGTTATAACCAAGAAGGGATAAATTTTGATGAGATTTTTACCCTGATTGCTAGATTAGAAGTCATTAGGAAGCTTTTAGCATTTGTTGCATAAAGATTTCAAAATAATCCAAATGGATGTCAAAAGTGCCTTCTTAAATGGCTATATTAAGGAAGAAGTGTATGTAGAGAAATCTCTAGGTTTTAAGCATAATGAGTTACCCATTCATATTTATAAACTTAATAAAGCACTCCATTGACTTAAATAAGCTTATAGAGCTTACCATGGCTTTATAAGAGAAAAATTAGATACAACTTTGTTCATTAAAAGTCTAAATTCTTATACAGTGATTGTTAAAATCCATAGAGATGATATTGTGTTTAGACCTACTAGTATGGAACTTGTAAATGAATTTGTAAAGTATATAAAGAAGGAATTTGAACTCAATTACATTTTAGGTCTCTAAGTTAAGCAAACCAAAAATGAAATATTTATAAATCAATCTAAGTATACAAGAAAGCTTTTGAAATGATTCAACATGAATAATTGTAAAGTTAGGTCTACTCCTATGAGCACAACACTAAAATTAGATATAAGATGAACATGGTAAATCAATTTATGAAAAGCTCTATAGAGGCATGATAGGAAGCTTATTGTATTTAACCACATCTAGACTGGATATCATGTTTGTTGTATGCTTATGTGTAAGATTTCAATCTTACTCAAAAAAATCTCACTTGAATGTGGTAAAACGCATCTTTAAGTATTTAGCGGGTACTATTGAAATTGACTTGTAGTATCTTAAATACACTTCTTTCAATATTGTAAGATACTTCGATGCTAATTTTGTTGAATGTAAAGTTGATCGAAAAAGCACAAGCAGTACATGTCATTTTCTATGAAACTTTCTAGTGTCTTGGCACTCTAAGAAAAACAAATCCATAGCAATCTCAACTACCGAGGTCGAATATGTGGCTATTGGTAATTGTTGTGCTCAAATCCTTTGGATGAAGCAAGCTTTACATGACTATGGCCTTGATTTTTCCAATATCTTAATTCGATGTGATAACATAAGTGCCATAAACCTTATAAAAAAATTTGATTTGACATTCTAAGACTAAGCACAATGAGAGTAGACAACATTTCATTAGAGATCATATTCAAAACAATGATGTGTGTTTAGAATTTGTGAATACAAGTAACCAAAAAGTTGACATTTTTACAAAACCCTTGAGCAAGGATTGTTTTTGCACTTTAAGAAGAGAGTTAGGCATGATCATGCAAGATGAGTGTTAAGGCACATGAACCTATAGAGTAATTTTTTTATACAGAAAGTTCTCTTTACGACTACCGGTTTAGAATACCATTTTTGGTCTAAGAAATATACTTAAGTAGGCTTCTTATATGAATTTCCTCATTTGGTGTGTCTTGTGCAAACTTCATCATCTTTCTTGTTTTCATTAGGGTATATCTCTTATCAAATGATTTTTAAATTGTATATATGTGTTTGTGTGCTTGATTGTCTAAAATGGTCACTATATGAATTCACATATCTTGTCTATTAACGAAGCTTAATTCAATTTAGAGAATCTAATGTTAGTCTAAGCTAAATCCCTCTCATCTAACGTATCAAAAATGTTCTCTTTAGGTCTTTTATTGATTATTCAACTAGTCTAAATGCTAATCCTATAAAAATCACAAAGAATTCATAAGTTAAGTATCTTCTTAAGTTGGCTATTGTAGATTGTAGTTAACTAGTTGGACAATAATATCTACCGTATGCATGGTTGCATCAGGTTCTTTGACCTCATAATTAATCTGTGAATTGTTCGGATTGTTGCACCCAATCTTAAGCATGGTCCTAATAGATGCTCTTGAAATCAGAACTTCTATATGCAACTGTTTGAATAGTTCTCCTTATACCGTCTAATCGGTTCACATAGTTACTGCACAAAAGGGGCGGGGGGGAGGGGGTGCATCCTTTTCTCCCATTTTTCCCTCCTTCATGTCGTTCATATACTTCTCTCCCTCCCTCAACCAATCCTCACTCCCCTTCACCATTCTTCTTTCTTTCACCATCCATACTACCCCTTCATCATTCTTTCCCATCCCTTATCATCTCCATCTCCATCCTTTCTCTTAAACCCCTCTATTTACAAAACCTAAACCCCAACTTTTTTTACCCTAAACCCTAACTCTCTTACATTACTTTCTATAGCTAGAAGAAGAGGCAGAGCTTAGGGTCTAGGAAGATAAGCTCTCAATGCTTAGTTTGACAATCATCTTTTTCTAATAATTTGACATGCATAAATATATACAAAGTTTCATCTCATGAAAATAGATCATGGCTATCATTTTAATGAGAATGTTCTTTGGGCTTTTGGTATTTCTGAAATGGAAGGGGTTACTACAAATCGCATCATTGATACTATGGATATACTAAATTTAGTTAATGAAGAGGCAGTTAAGTAATTCTATTGTAATATCATGGATGACTATGATCATGATGGCAATCTATTAGTTGGCATGGACACTAGTGAACATTGGTGTTTATGATTGTATAGTTATGTATATGAACAAGAGATTGAAATCATTAGGAATGATATATACACCATAATAGGGGCTAACCCTAGTGGTATATGTTATATGGAAGGGATAGATAATGTTGGATCCACATTTTATGAGGATATCTTTCAAGGAAGATAGATTGGTGAAAATAACTGAGCCATTCGACGCAATCTTAGAGCCATTAACTGCCTTTTCACTATTGGATTCTTCATTTATTCATCTATCATAACTATTGTCCAAGAAATGGAAGATATGAGCATGTGACCAAAGGTGATTCGTGCATATTAGGTCACATTCATAATAATGGACAGATTGATCACATATACTTAATCTTCCACTATTTTAAAATGGTCACTAACAAGTCTAAGTAAGCCATTTTTCACTGTGGTTGCCTAATTACTCAGCTTCTACTAGCTAAGGGTGTTATTTTTCTCGTTCCTAGCATCAATCCACATACTTTGCCCTTCACCATGAGCCACATTGGAAAACGAGGATGGAAATTGGATAAGCGGGTTTGTTGGGTTTGAAAAGAACCCCTATCATCTCTTACTAGCGATACCTCTTAAGAGTTAAGCAAACCAATTAAGGATGAGGATGTTAAACTAGTTGAATCACATGCTTAGAATATTCCTTAAGGAAAGAAAGAACATGTAGGAAGAGATATTCCTCTAAGAACTTTAGCTCCTATTCCCCTAGTTTATATATCTCATGGTAGCTATCAAAAATCTATCTATACCTACATTAATCAAATGGAGGGTTGACTTTGCCACCACATTGATGACAACATTTATCATATGAAGAAAAGGGTCTCTTACAGGTGGGATCTCATCTTTTATCTCCTTTTTCAGCACTTCCAACTGTAGTACCCCTTCCCTCTACCTACTTCCAACCCTTACACTTAACCCCCCACCTCATCCTCCCGAGCTTTTTAGCAGCTTTCCTTTACCTCTAGAAAATTAGCTCATGAAGTCCTTTTATCCTATTATTTTTTTTCTATTTTCTCGTATTTATACTTAAACTTAGCCTTTAACTATCTTTTATGCTATTTCTTTAGTTATTTATTGGCCTTTCAACCATCTCTAGTTGTCTTTTGTATGGACTTTGGCCACTCGGTCTTCTGTTTATGAGCTACTCTATGTTTACATGATGTTTATTATGGTGTTAGGTTTTAGCTCTTGGTGTTGTTTTGTACTTGCTTAAGTATGCTATTCATAGCATTTGCTTATATTATTGGCATTCATAACTCTTGTTGATTTTCTTATATCCCTGTTGGCCTGTATACTTTTTTCCTTTTGTAGGTGGTATACCCTTAAGCTTAAGTTAGGGCTATGCTAACTTTTTGCCTTACTTTTCTCTTCCCCTTAACCACCGGGCCTCTCATCCTTTTGATGAGCCTAGAAGGAGAGAAGAATTCAAGTCACCCAATTAAGTGTTTAAGTAAAATCAATTTGTCTGTAAAAAGAAGATTAGTATGCAAAAATTTGAAATATGGAGTTAAAATTGGCTATCTTCCAAAGCAAAGAGTAAATTCTCAAATAGTCTCAGCTTGCTTTAATTTATTCTTCCATAAGTCTTCGTATTTGATTTTTTTTATTGCCTTTAAGGGGGAGTCAAATTGAAGAGGAACATCTATTAAGGAGAAGTTCATTTAGTAAGATTTTATCTTAATTAAAAAGGGGGAGATTGTTGAATCAAGAGGCTTTTGTGTGTAATTTTGATGAGAATAAAACTATGTAAGTTATGCTAAATCAATTATTATTATAAATTGATTTGTAACTCTTAAAAGAACTTGATCAAGTATATCTTTTAAGAAAGTAGAATTATCTTGGAAATACTTCATAACTTATTGAATTGATTTTGATGTTGTTGAAAGAAAAAAAAAAAGGATCAAAATTGTTTGCTGTGTCTTGGTGTGTTTTTAGTTGTTTTGGTGTGAACCATCTAGTTAGTTATGTTGGAACCGTTCAGCTGGTTAAACCCGATGAACTGTGATTGGAGGCATATGTTAGACTATGCAACTAGTTATCCTTGGATTGTTCAATTGGTTAAGGTAAGTCTTTTAAGGTCAGAGATCTATGTTGGACCATTAGGTTAGTGAACTATAAACCGCTTGAATGGTAACCCTATTTGAATGAATCATCTAGTTGGTTCAATGACAATCGTTTGGCTGGTCAACACAAAAATTAACCATTACAAAGCATTTAATGTAAGATGAACAAGGAGAACAGTTGGATTTTTACTAAAAGATATAAATGCAAATTTGTAGGTAGTTAAAGTATAATTAATAGAGCCAAATGCCTGTAATTATTCCTCTTCTCTACTTGTACTTTATTCCAATTATCTTATGCTTATTATTTGCAATCTTTTGTAAACCCTAGTATAATGCTAAGCTTTATTTTTTGCAACATTACTCAAGAGAAAGTATTATACTAAGTGATTGAGAGTTGCTGTGATTGCGATATCATTTGTAATAGAGATTGGGTGTAGACACTTATGCCATTAAGATTGTGATCAATAAAATTATGTATGAAGACCTTAGTTAAGGCATTAGGTGATCATAGATAGTAGAGGGCGTCCGAACTCCACGTTAAAATTCTAAGCTCGATTTCTCTATCCCTTTCTTTTTAAATTTTTATACTTTAATTGTTTCTTAATTGTTTCCATATTACATCCATTTAGCTAATTTGATCAAAGAAAAGTCATTAAAGTTAAATTTGGTTATTAAACCCAATTTACAACCCCTCTTGAGTACTTAGTATAGTTTTTCATTGATTAATGGGCTTATATAACCATGAGAATGAAAGGAGAGTATGAGTAGAGATTTCATTTAATTTACATTACTTTATGCAGTTCTAGTAAATTAGGATAGGTTATGAGACTGAGAGGAGATTGATTCCCTAATTTCTAGAACTACAATACTTAGTTCATAATATAAAGTAAGTGTTTTGCTAATTGTATATGAAAATGAGATCAAGAGAAGATTTTTTGCTACATAATTGAGTGAGATATCCTACTTAGGATTAAACTCAACTAGCTTCCATCAAAACACTCATATAGACCTTATGTCACGTCTCGAAGCGGCAGAGTCGTAACAGTCCCACCGTGTAAACCATTCTAAGATAGAAGTTGGCCTTACAACCGTTATCTTAGACCAAATTTACACAAAGCGTCCACGACTAACCCGCTTTGAAGTAAACAGTTTGTAATTTAAATAAATCATTTACCTCAGAAAGTAAGGAAATATATATATACATTAGAATTCAGTTATTACAATTAAAGTTTACAATATTTCTCCGTAATATATTTCCTAGTTATTACATTATTCAAAAATGAGAAATTCTAAAGTAAAAGCTTAAACCTTGAAAGTATGTGTTTATTCTTCAAATATTTTTCCTCACTCCCCAGGATCCAGCAATTGCTAGCTTTAACGTAGTTGTTAGCCAGCACTTATACGGCGTCTATAGAGATGTGAGCAACCACAGCTCGGTAAGTTAGGATGGAGGACTTAAAACTATACTATAAACACAATAAGGTTTTCAATCAATTTATTAGGTGCAATACATGTTCAAGCAAATGCCATTGCACGATATTGTCTAGCCCGTCGTGAGATTAGAGAAACTGTGTTTGCTCTAATTCGGGTTGAGGAGTTGCCGTTAATGCAATAGCTCACAACTAAACCCAGGCTTGTGCAATGGAGACATGTCTCCTCTCGTGACTACCTTCGAACCATTGACTTTACCTTTATCATGACCTCCTCTCCTGTCACTTAGTTTGACTAAGGATGAAGAAGGGACCATTTCGTAATCCTACGCTATTCCTTTCGAAGGGGTCGGTATTTGGCCGGAGAATCCTAGGTCCCTTTAATGGGTTACCATGTAGGTTCGATTATGATTACAGGTCTTATATTTGATTAGGTCTAATTTAGGGTGATCAATCATTTCACACAAATCATACAATACAAGCCAGAACAATAAACAGAATCATAGCATCACTCATAATCAAGCACATGCACACAATTAATTATCTAACAAGCACAACTAAGTATAATCTCAAGCTTCCAAAATATAGCAGCGTTTTAATCCCAACTTACCTAGACTTCTCGCTCGCTCACTCGAGGTCCAACTTGCTCAGGCTATCGCCGATCATCCCTATAACATAAACGTGATTTCAATTTTTTTTCTTATAACTATTATAGGTTCGTTTTATCCAATAACGCTTATCGTGATCTTTTGTTTAGAGTTTAATATATCCAATTATCTAGGTTCTCAAATCTTTTACAATTACTCTAGGTTTGGGGTTAGGTTTAGGTTTAGGTTTAGGTTCAATTTCCATATCGATTTCTAAATTAGGTTCTAGTTCGATTTTCTAAGTACTGTTTTATACCTGAACCCTAGAAATTCGTTTCAACTCATAATGTGAAATTAATCACATTACTTCCCGATATTCTAAATACCATCACTACCCCTAGTTAGTATTTTATTCCACCCGGTACACTTAAATCCGTATTAGTGTACTGAATTTATTCCCAATGTGAAAAATTTTTACATTTTTCATTTAATTACATAAATTTAAGTTTTCTATCAAATTTATTATATATTTTTATTATTTTCATAATATCAATTTATATTCTAATATCTTCTATTTATTATATTTCTAATAATTATGTATTATGTACTATTACTCATTATGTACATAATATACATCTAATATTTTTATCACTCTAATTACCATCTCCCAACATCAATTATCATTTCAAAATGTCTAAATTCATCCTAAATCAGATTTTACTCCTAATTATCCTAATTTACAAAATTGGCTCAAAATTTACTATTTTTCCCTATTACTCATTTACTACATAATTAACCTAATAATTACATATAACACCCTAAATGCTACAAGTATCACACTTCATCAGATTTCAACATCCTAAAATATATAATTATTCACTAAATCAATAATTAACCATTTTATTACTTAATTAACCCTAAATTACCCATTTTATGCTTCGTTTTAAGGCTTGAAAATTATCTGAAATTTTCGAAAATTAATTTTTGAAAATGGGCTTCATAGTACTATTCTATATCATCTAAGTAATCTACACAAAAATTTTGGGCTCAAAACTATACTCCTAAGGTAATTTATTTCGAAACCGAAACATGCTCGGTTTTGCATGATTTCTTAAGGATCATATATCACGGGACATATTTTCATTAAAATAATATTTTTCATAAAAACTATATACAAAAATGTTTCAGAATAATAAGTTTCATAATTTTCTAAGAATATTTACTATTTTTACAAAATTACACAAAATAGGGCTAGAAATCGAACTCACTAATTTGGGTGGCTCCGACCACCGTCGATGGCCATGAGTGTGTCAGACCACTTAGGCGCTGCTACCACCGTGTGGTGATGGTGGCTGTCTACTCCCAGCTGCTCGTCGGGTCTGGGTTCTCCTTACAAGTCCCAATTGCACAGTTTTCTTTTTCTTCCTTTTTTTTTGTTTTTCTCTTGAATTTTCGAAGCTATCTATTTTTATCACTCTCCAAACTACCCAAATGAACTTCTAAAAAATTTGGGGTATTTATAGAGCTTTGTGGTAATTAATGTGAATTAAATTGGACAAGACATTGTTCAAATCTCTTAATTTTTGGCTGTTGTGTTACTATAATTTAATTGGTTAATTTTTTTTATTATTTTCCCCAACTGCCACAACCTAATTCTTGATTATTCCTTATTTTTTATGATTTTTATTTATTTTTCATTAATTAATTATGAATTTTCTTTAATTATTTAGTATTATTTTAGCACATTTCGTGTATTTTAAGTAATTACGTGTATTTCTACATACATGTAAATTTGTATATAGTACAAATAAATATACCTAAATATTATTTAGGTTATTCTATGATTTTTAGTATATATATAATTTATCTCTAGCAATTTGTTAATTATCGGAATGCATTTTACGCATTTTCAATAAATAACGAGTTATATACTTAAAATTTGGAATTTCTATATTTTTTTAAATTCAAACTTACGAGATCATTTTACTGATATTTTTAGCTTTACTTATAATTTAGTCTCGATCGGATCTTTCAGCCGATCAAAGTCTTAAGTGACTAGTTGTGGGGCTTACACCTTACTTGATATCTTAATGGCATAGTGTCACCATTACATTATAAGCATGTTACAAGCGCATACATGTTATTAATTTGTGTTAGCCGTTATTTTTCTACTCTCGTACTTTCGTTTCTTCTAAATTGCCAATACACTTTATTCAATTAACCTATATTAGAGTAGTAGGTTAAGATTTAGTACATGGATAATTAATTTCCTCGAGAAAATGACTTGGTGAATATTCACCAGTATTATTTCTGCACGCGATTTGGCCTACTGGTCAGTTAATAAGATACATCTTCAAAGTCTATGTTTTTAAAAGCTATTATTTTAATTAATATCATCGTATCGTTATGAGTCATAAACTTAAGTTTCAAGACCTACCGGCTTGCAGATAGACCTTGTGGTGGCCAGTCGTTGAGTGTATTGTCAATTGTAGAATGTCTAGAGATTTTAAGCATATTGGCATCCAATTAATAACCTTCTTACCAGATGGAAGTTAATCCATAATGTACTTTTTTTAGTGTCTTAATTACAATAGTGTTATTAAATCTTATCGTCATAAAACTTTATCAATCTTTTGATTGCGATGAGTTATTGCTTGATTGCTTGTGAGTAATATTAGAATGATCGCATTTGTTCTTATCATTTCAATGACTCATATCCATATTAGTTTGAGTGTTTAAATCTCTTGTAATCTAAAACCCTTATTTCATCTAAATTAGGAATCCTTATATTATCAATGTTAGCTATTATAATTAATAGCCCAGTGATGATCTCCTCAGGTATATTAATAAGTATCAAGAGTAAAACGTTAAATTTAAGATTTTACTCAATTATTTTTCAAATGCATCATATGTGTGTATATGTATTTATATGTGTTAATATGTATGTATATATGTATGTAATTTACTAATGATCTTGATAAAATTATTAAGTATGGACATTTGAGTAAATTATCACAAAAGATTTCATAGAAGTGGAACTAGAGCAATTTACCAATTTAACCTTAATCTTATACTTACTAAGTGGTATTATATTAGTCTTTCTAACTTAATTGAAGAATAATAGAGTTACAAGAAAATTGTAATAGACATTTGGAAAAATTTAGATTTAAGAAAATCTCTTTAAACTCCTCTCGTAGTATCACGCTACATAGAAGGATAGAGGGAGAGTTCTTCCTCCAATCAAGGTTTATTTACTCAATTAAAAAGTGTTTTAGTGGATTTAAGACTTCTAATCAATATTCTATATCATATATGATATGTTTACTTAATCTAAAGTTTAATTAAAGATAAGTTTAATATTATATTTTCTTTGGGCCAAAGTTCAATATTAATTTGAGAAGGTATTAATTCTACAATGATTGAAGGAACTGAACAATAAGAGGAAGAACATATCGAATACTAGCCTTTGTAGTGGTTTACATGGTGATTAAGGTAGTGATAAGTGGGTTTTGATCTTCAACGAACTTTAAATTGATATGTTATGCTAAATCCTCTAATCTATTGGTTTAGTGTGCTCATTAGGTGCTTAATTACGAATTTGTGTAAGGAGTTTAGGATGGTCTAAGTGGGTTTTAAGTAATTTTTTGACGAAGTTATAACTTTAATTGAGGTAGGTTTTATAAATCTTTTACTTAATTTACATTGGATTAATGAAGATATAGAAGTTCAATGTTTAGAGATAGAAATTAGGGTTTAGTAAAAATTAAGTAAGCTTAGATGCATGCTAAATGATTTGCATCACTTGTAGTTTGTTGTTGATGTTTGATTTTATTAATTAGCATGATTCATGATTTACTGAATATTAAATCTTATTATTTATATGTTTAATTGTTGAGTCGAATGAATAAGTGAATAGAAGTGGGTATACGTTACTTTATGTTATTTATAGTAAAATAAATGGGAATTTGATTGATCTATCATGTGTGATTTGATAATATTTGATTTCAGTATATGCATTCATATTATGGAAAATAGATTTGAAAGAAAAAAAAATTTGAAATTAAACCAATGCATGTATATATGTATGTTGTGAGCTTGGAATGGGCATGGATGATTTTACTCTTATTTATGTTATTTGACTTAAATAGTTGTTAATAACATATTTAAGTAATATTTATATGGATATTTAAAGCTGTCAATTGCATAGTCTTAATTTTGAGCCTTAATCAATGAATTTAGTTGTGACTATATGGTTGATAGTTTGATCTTGTTGTTAATCTTGTTAGCTGATGATCATGGTGTTGATGCTGTGTTGATTATGTTCATATTTATATTATAGTATAATTTCTAATGGATTTTTAAAGAGCTTAAGTTGAATTTGAAAATTTATAGAAATTTTAGAGTTGAATAAATGAGTTTGAATGTTAGTTGATTTTTAGAAAAAATTCTAGAAAATTTGATTGAATATGATGAATATTTGAAGATGTTCTTGAGATAGTTTTTAATATGCAAAGTGTTCTTGAAATAATATATTTTAATTCTTGATAATCAAGAACCTTTAAAAAAGTGTTTAGAATCAAATATTTTTTTGGGAGAATTTAAGATTCTTTAATCATTTTCATCATGTTTATATTCAAATTCAAAATATCCTTTACTAAAATGCCACTTTAATTTTTCATAAGCCTTTAAATTCATCATTTATATTTGTTAACAATTTTTGAGTTGATGATCGATTTATTTAGATTGAATACCTAATATTACTTTATGATCATTAGATTCCCAATATATATCATGAACACCAATTGAGATAATAGGAACCAAAAGTTTTAAATTAATACTTGTTAAAATAGTAGTTTGATATTCTGGAACAAGTGTACTATGTTTAAATGTATTTATGAAGACAAGAGGCTAAATTAATAATTTTTTTAAATAACAATAATAATAAGGAGAACGACAATTAAATTAAGGAACTATGCCATCATTTGCCACGTGACATGGCTAGTTTTTATCAAATATTGTCCAATAAAACTTAATTAAACTAAAATAAGTAGGCCTAATTAATTAAATCCTAAGATTAATTTGGGGCTAACTATACAATTGTATCAATCCTATAAAATATAAAAATTATACTTAATATAAGTAATGTGTTTAAAGTAACTTTTAGGGCCAAGTTATAAAACTTAAGTAATTGAGCCTGATTAATAAATCTAAATCTTGAATTTAATTAATCAAACTAATTAACCTTAGTTAAAACATAAATCACTTATTAACTTTATATAATCTTAATTAACTAGCTAATGACAATTATCGTTTACTGTATGTAAAATGTTTATCGCTTTTAAAGTCAAATTTTGACTTATGTGGTGATCATTTAGACCTTCGGTTAATGTACGTGCTAGTTACTACATGTTGCATACAGGTGGTGGAATTGAATCAGACTAATATATAAACTAAACTAAATTAATTGTATGATATTTGTGCTTCATTATACTAGGTCATAGGTTGACATACATAGACTAGGCTTATAATTAAGGATCATACGGTAGTTAGATATCTAGGCTATAATAGCGATGTGGCGAGTAATTAATAAGTAAGAGTTTAATTGGTACGAGAGGCGAGATCAAAGGGAAGCTACAACAGGTTTTGTATAGAGGTATGAGACTCACATATAATATGTTATACGTGGGCTGTGATCGTTAAAGATAAATTTAGGTAGCAAATTCCATATAAGATAATTTTCATTATAGTTTTAGTTTCAGAGATATAGTGGTTTAGCCACTCTTGTCAACTTGAGATTGCTTATTATAATGGGATTTAAACACCTTTATTCCCTATTTTGATGAAGAGTCATGAACTACTCTAATTTTCGGGACAACAAAAATGTGTTGCTTGTTTTAATTATGTTTCAATGCATCTCGATTGCTGCTTTAAACTTTTGGCCCGTAACCTTGTTATTACTAGAAATCCCTTGAAGCTTATTATAATGCATGACTAATTCTGTTATTCACTTCTCCATAGATATTTTTTTTTTAAAGATCATAAGCAAACATATTTTATTGTTTAGTAAAAACTTTATTAACATAAATGTTAGCAATAAAGAAACCTCATCTAAATAATAATACCTCTATTAAAGCTTACCAGCACTCTAATTAAATCTTATATAGACATGAGATAGGACTCTATGTAAAACAACTTAAATTATTGAAAGGATTGAACACTTCATCGCAATTATATATGATAGTCTTTGACCATCTATTCTTGATATTCTCCTTACTAGTGGATATAAGTTTTGTTTTTTTCACAAAGTTCCATTACAAATTATCATACGCAAATGAAGTAAAGGTTCTATCTTCTTGTTTCTATTAATCATTTGGTGGTATAAAGCATTAATTATATACTTATCCATTGATTCTATATGAATATATGTCTATTTTCTATGAATTCTTTTAATATCTCCATTCTTATTATTTTTGTTACTCATTTTTTCTACTACATTGACAAAAACAAATATAAAAGCATAATATGCTAATATATTACTAAATTACTAGAGGTAATTCTTATATAATACAATTATAATAAAAGAAATATAGAAGTGTAAAAGCTAAGATATATTATAGAATTAAGTGTTGTCATAGAGCACTTAAAAAAACAGACTGTTAAATAGCTAAAAAATGTCTTATAAACTATAGTTTCCTTTTAATAACATAAAGCTGTTACTCTCAATTATCTATTATGTAATCGTACCAATTTTATTATACAGTATTATCAATTCAAATTTCTCCCAATCTGGCATCATATCTAAATCTATCTTATATGCAACTATTATCTTCTATTTTAGTGTTAAAAAATTCATGATTAACTTCGATGTAAATGCCTCATCTAGATCAACACTTACTAGAAATTTATGTAATGTATAATAGATTAGAATGATATTACATCGTGTTTCAAACTTATAATGCTTCTTTGAAACACTTGATATAGTCGAAAATCCTATTTTAAGCATGCCAAATGTTCTTTTGATAGTATTATGAAGTGATGAATATTGATGATTAAATATTTTGTAAGGTTTTAGAGAACATATTGAATATTCCTTAAAGTGACATCACAGTCTATAAGGAGATATTAGTACACTTCTTATCATGTAGATGACATCAACAAGATAATATTTTTTAAATAAATAAACCACATTATTATATGAAAAAGTTTAAATTGAAACACACTTATGCAATTAACAATTTTATCTTGAGGTATTTCAAAATTATCTTTTCTAGGAAAAGCATTTTTCATTATCTTAGAATTTGCAGCAGAAGCCTCCTACCCAATATTGCATATGTAAATCTTAGGTTAAAAGCATTAGCATTAATACATTTTATGTTGGATATTCTTTCCAACTATGAGATCTTGATACCTTAGCATTAGACACTTTTATATGTAGTTATTAAATATTTCTCGAGATATTACCATGCCATTGGATTGCTTAACAAATTCATCTTCAAAAGCTATTAATACTCTAAGCAAATTATAGAAGTACTTACTCATGGATTCCTTCAAAAGACCAAAAAAAAAAAAGGAAAGAAAGAAAAATATATTATTTAGCTCTTAAAATTATGCGCTTGATCATGTAGAAGCTTAACGACGTGTTTTTTAATTGATGCTCATTGAGTATCTATAAGATGATCAATAGCTCTTAACATTCTCCATAAGTTTTCAAAAGTCAAGAATATATGCACACAATTTCTCAACATTTTCTATTGTCTCTTTATTGAACCGAAAGTTTTTATCAAATTTGATCCCTTTCAAATGATGCAGTGATATTACTATTAGTCTTTCAACAATATATGAATGTTTAAGCACCCTATATATTTTTTTCACCATATAGCGTTCTACTTGTGCAATTGTCATTTTTTGCATTCTTATTCATCCTCAACCCAATCATCCTCAAAATCATTAGTATAAGTACAATCCTCCATAAATTCATCTCCATGTGAGAAAGTTTAAAATCAGAATAGTAAAGTTTTAGAAAAAAAAGAAACACAATAGCAAAGTAGTTAGTAATGCAAATAACAAATATACTTGAATAGCTTTAATAACGGTCCTTTTCTTTTATTAGAATGTGATAAGAACTAAAACTTGCAACAATATCTAATCAATTTAAAAAAAAATAGAGCACTTTATTATTAATTTTAAGATTTCTTATAATAATTAAAACTCATGGTCACATTTAGATGTTACTTCCACTAGTATAAAAAGTTTTTAAAAATTTTCCTTATGGTTACAATTACAAATTACTTCTACTACTATTTGTTTCTAATTGTTTGTTGATTCCACAAAATAATTGGTGCACAATTTTAAATTTATAAGGAGGAATATACCATTTATGTTATGTTCATAAAGAATGCTAAATCAAGTGGACATTTTACTAGAAGTAGTTAGGTCCCATTACTTAACATGCATCATACTTACATTAGGATGCAGATAAGAAGATAAATAACCAATAAATCCTTGTAGACATGTCGTAATGAATTAATTTCTCAGTGTTACTTATCTATAAACAAGATGGGCTCATTGAAATAATCTTCACAATTTTAACACTTTTTATTACTTAAATAGTCGAGAAGAGAAAGAAAATGCTTTGCACTATATTAAATTACTTTGTAAGTACATCTATTGAGTTCCAAAATAGAAAGTATAGGGAAAAAGAGAGAGAGAGAGAGAGAGAGAAAGAGAGATCTTAGTATGTACTGGTAGTAAACATTAAAAAAAATAAATTTTAAATGTTAAATACATTTGGCCAAAGAAAAAAAAAAGGGTTAAAATACATAATGCACCTATTCAAGTGAGTTGTTCTTCTTCTTCTAAAGAGAGGGGAAAAATTAGTGTGATATGTGAGACATAAGGAGAATTAAACTCTGCTTTTAGAGAGGAAGGAGTGGTTAATATGTAAAATAGTATTCAACAACACTTTTTTCCTACCCTTTTTGAGGGCATATTTATAACTTCACATAATTTTCTCTCATTTTGCTTCATTTTATCCCAATTTAAAGGAAGAAAAAAGGAAAGTGCTTGTTTAGATAAAATAATTCCTTTAATTTCCATTGGATTCATCCTATTTCCACCTTTAACTAAATTAGCCAAACACTTATTACTTTTCTTTAGTTTCCATGGATTTCTACTATTCCAAAAATTAAGAGGTATGCTTTTAGAGGAAAAAAAAAGATCAAAGAAGGAGAGTGTAGTCGAGTGAAAGAGGAAAAGAGTATAAGGGAAGTGATAGGAATCGTAGTCTAATTACCCGCTCCTAAGTTCGTAGAATGGCTACCTTGTTTCGTTGAGCTCTACCGTAGCAACTCATAGAGGAAGAGGCCGAGCTTCCTTAACAAGTCGACTTGATGAGGTCCGAGCCTCCACCAGTTTACTATCTCTTGGGTAAAGGAAATCTTGTTGCATTCCAACGTAAACTATTATTAGGATGGCCTTATACCAACCTATCTAGACGAGGCTCAAAACTAAGGGGACTGCTCAGCAACCTTCCTAATGGATTAGCTAGCATCCCTTTGTGCTTTTCAACTAGTTTGTTGACCTTCAGTAAGCCTGTTAACTTGGTCTCTAGTAATTCATTAAATTAAAGATGGATTCCTCGCATTAGGAGATGCTAATTACAATGTGACACTTATCTTCTAATAAAGTACAAAAATCAAGACCTTCATTTGATTCCGACAGTCGACATAGATCTCATGAGACTTACCTACTCTTACTACAAAAAAAGCTTTGCCCTTTTCCTTTACTATTGGGAGAGTAAACAACTTCTATTAGTACCATACCTTGAGTCAAATTGATCGTGTCATGTGCAATGTCCATCAATGATGGTTCATTAATATCCATTGATTTAGACTCCTTCCCCCTTTTAAACTACGAATAAGATCGAGAGGAGCCTAAACCTAAACTAAGAATGAAAATGGAAGCCTTTTGATTCACTCCCCATTCTCTCTTAAATAAAGCTTACCCTGGAGCCCTGGGTAGGTCACCCAGGTCTTTCCCTGTTGTTTTGTTCCTACTACAAGAAATACATATGAAAGATGTATGCCCAGCACGTGGAGTATTTGTTGAGAGTTTAAATCAGTGTATATTCTTCTTTTCGTATTTTCCTCATTTTAGTAAATGTGCCATCCTTGTAAGTTGCCTTAAATGGCAACTATAAGGGAAAAACCCATTGTACACTAATCGTAATCACTAGTGGAATATTGATCTTCTTCATTTGATTTATTATTATGTAAGTACCAACTTATCGAGTTAAGGCTTATTAATCTTATCTAGTTTCTTGAACAACAACTAAGGTTTAGTAGCCCATTTAATTCAATTGTGCATAATATCAACTAAGTTAGTTGGTCTGCTTGTAGCTTTCCATACGTCACATCCAAATGTTAATGCATAAATTTTATCTCACTTTAACTTTTATTTAGCTTTCTATCCATCTTGTAGATAAGACCCATTCTTTTGTCTAATTGTCGACCGTCATGTATCTATCCATAGTGCCCCATCATCTTGGTGTGAGTGGTTTGTAATGCTTACTCTATGATATTGTTACTAACGAAGCATGCATTGAATCTTTAAGGAATCAAAGCAACTCCATAAAAGACTTCAATCTTCATAATCTTGATGACATTAAGTTGAAAATTATTTACTAGACATGTAACAATTTTAATAGAGGTAAATTAGTCATAATGAATTGCAACTACTATATCATCTATGATTAGTAATTGAGATGACATTACTTGAAAGTGCAATGACAAGAAAAAATATCTTAAATATCATCAACTTTTGTTCACAAACATCATATTGACAATTATAGAACTAAAGTTTCATGATAGGAAATTTGCACTTATGTTGACCTTGGCATCTATGTTGCCTGGCCTCTTCTTGCTATTAAAGATTTTCAATCTTATTATAGGATTTTAAGATAACAGGGAAATCTAGCAACTTCTTCAGCTTACATGAAAATATATGATAAAAATATAGCCTTAGAGTTGAGATGACATGCTCCTTTAAAGTGCTGCAATTTCTCTATTGGTAAACAATATCATAAGTCAATCAATAGTGGCATGGCTTCGCCTTTTATGTGACATTGATGAAATAAAATTTCTCTTTTGTAAGATGGTGTGCCTTGGAGTTTAGTTATCATTTGGACTTACTGTATCAAATTTGCCTAAAATGGGTCTTTCAAAATATCGAAAAAATTAGAAGGAAATAGTCTACAGTCGAACAAGAATAGTTGATATGAAGTTACTCGGATGATATAACTTACTAATGAATATAACATAACTTGACACCTCACTTGATATGACGCACAAGTTGATGTCAAGGCCCACCTGCTACTAATCTTTAGTTGCTTAGTAAGATTAGATAAGAATATATGAAAGATGTACTTAGAGAGGATTATCTCATAAGAACAGAATATTTCAATCTTAATTGTAAGTTATTTGCGGCTTACAACACACACAACATTACAAATAAAGAAATTATAAGAGGGTATATACAAAAATGGGGATTCTTAATACATACAAAAAGGTAAAAAGGATAAAAGACAAAAATGGAAAAATAGTACAATGTCAAATGAGGTAGAAAGGTGGTAGTGCAGCATTAGTCTCATATGAAGATTCTTTAAACATAGCAAGTGAGGGAGACTAAGATGTTGCCGTAATAAAGAAGCTGAGGTGAGAAGAAGGTGACGAGAGAGATAGTAATAGGTCGAGAGAAAACTACGCGATCGGTAAGTAAGTCTCTCGTCACTTGGTAAGAACTTTTTGACAATAGTTGGTCGGATTACTTGACACAAGGTCTTGGGTAAGGGAATGGTCAACATCATCACAACTGAGTGTATAGATTAACTTATGACATTGTAGGGAGCTCCGAGAGTTTAGCCACCTTCCTTTGTTGTAAAGTTTCTCGTTATCAGCAGGTTACTAAGAGAGGATTCTTTGAGAGAGGGATTGGAGGCTTCGGAGCCGTGTGCAAGTAATGAGATCGATGGTCGGCAGTTAATTAGAAGATAAAATGATTTAAAGGCTTCTTCCTTTATGCTAATGCTTTCTTTAGTACTCCATTGATTGTACAAGCAAGTAGGGGCAAACTAAGATGATTATGTAAGAATGTTCTCTCTTGATATAGTCACTGCATGAGGAGTTACTACTTATCCCATTATGAAATGCCATTAACTAGGAAAGAAGTACTGAGAGTCTTTAGATATGGCAAATTCTATTAACATCTTGTACTCCTCCTTAGCATTATGTTAGATATGCAATAATCATTTTGCATGGTATCCTCATGTGATATTTTTTCAACATATGGTTTCTGCATGAAGCATGATGAAAATCTCCTCAATTGGCATCAGAATGTAATTTTAGAAGCAATAATGCCTGCCTTACTTGGATTCCAACCTCTTCATGAACAACTTGATAACTAGGTAGTTCGCTTGTTTGACTTACTTGCTCCATTGCCCAGTAGAATTGACTAAGCTTGCTCTACTTTAGTCTTTAAGTGCTTTTAACCTCCATCTCTAAAATATCACATTAAACAGAAAATACCCTTGGAAATTGTATGATTAGCCTAGCTATAGCAAAGATAGAAAACTTTTATTAGTTGTCCATCGGTATGAACCATTAGCTCCTTCTACTTAGTAACATCATCAATGTAGGAATAGTAATCCTTTGACTCTTTAATCATGAGTTAACAACAAAACATGAAGATATATGAATGATGTGTTATTGAGAAGCTAAACAAATGCTTCTCCTTAAGTATATTTAGCTAATGTAAAGTTCTCATATGATCTTCTCTGAATGTTAGGCTTCAGATGATGTAGTACATCTATGAATGCCATTTTAGTGATGTTTCCTTTAAGAAGGTGAATTAGGTATGGAATAAGGTAGCTCTTATCTCTAATTTCTGAATTGAAGGATGGATTCTCCTTTTACCATGAGATTTAGGCTGTGTTTTCATTGATGAATCGAAGAGAACCATTGGTAGGTTAGAGGCATGCAA
This sequence comes from Lumnitzera racemosa, assembly GCA_024138005.1. Lineage (NCBI taxonomy): Eukaryota > Viridiplantae > Streptophyta > Magnoliopsida > Myrtales > Combretaceae > Lumnitzera > Lumnitzera racemosa. The sequence continues at coordinate 37,122,795 of JAMXBC010000008.1, forward strand.
TACTTCATGTTTGTGATTTTATGCTTTAATACCTCCTCTAGGTTGGTTTGGTTAGTTTAGTTACTATGGGGTAACAAAACTATTGGTATTCTTTTGTAAGAGTAGATGAAGGAATCTCATTAGTGAATCATTAAATTGAATCTAGGATGATGATCTTTAGACTTTTGGGTAATGGTATTTCGTGATGTATGATATACTAGAGCAATGATAGTTATATGAGGATATTAGAGAAGTAAAAAAAAAAAAAAAAGAAAAAAAAAGAAAAAGAAAAATTCGATTAGTTGTTTAGAGATCCTAAGGAATCATAGCAACTTAGAGTCCAGATGGATTGGTAGGGACCTTTGGTTCATTGTTAAGTCATGAATGTTTATGTTGAAGAAGCTACAAAACTTCAAGATTCCTTATAAGAACAAGTTAACAATGTGATTAGAAACATGAATATGAATAATTTCATAAAATTCAAAGATCAAAACCAAAAGAAAAAAGGAATTGAAGCCTACTTAAGAGATAAAAGCTTTAAATTTTACTTCTTACAAAAAGCTATTATCTTCAAGAACCTTATTTCTAGAATGCTTTCACTCCTTGAACGCTCTTAAGGCTAAATATGGAGTGCATTCATTTTGTTTCAAGGGCAAAATAATAAGAACAAGCACTTTAATGGGGTTTGAGTAATACACGATTAAGGAAGAGGAGCAAATCACCTTGAATTTGCATTAATACCCATTATCACTACCAAAAAATAGAGTCTTGATCAAATTAATGAAGATTGTAATGTTATTTGATCAAAGTGACCAATATTAGTTTACTGAGATTATTAAGAAAGAGAATTTTTCATTGAAAAAGAAGTTACTATTGTTGAAGAGGTTGGGAGCCACAAAGACTCCATGTGGTTATTCGATTGGCCTATTAAAAAGTTGTAGTTGCTTGGATGGCTTCCATGAGCTATCAAAATGGCATATGTCATTGTTTAGAAGAAAAAAAAAAGAAAAAGAAAAAGAAAAAGAGTCATGCATTCTATGTTGAAGGGAATTCTATGCCAAATGCTAATCATTAGACACTACAAAAAATTTAAAATCATATCTTACCTTCATCTTGAAATATGTCACAACATAGTAAGAAGTGATGACATTTCTTATAGTTGTCATATACAATAGTCTAACCATATTAATATAAGTCCACTTTGGACTTTAGAGTTTTGATTGTTTTCAATTTATTTTTAAATATTGGGTTGGAATAGGGATGTAAGCGAAGCAGGTTTAGGATAGGTATCATAAATTCAGAATCATCCCATTACCCTATTGCTTGTTTGAAAACTAGTCCCAAACCCTATAAGGTTTTAAGCCCAATGCTCAAATCCCGCCCATTAGTGTATTAGGATACTTGCAATCTATCCCGTAAGTTAACAATATTTTGCTTACATATTTTTGAGTTCATACTTAATAATCTAAATAAAGTAAAAGAAATTCATAACTATTAATATAAAATAATACATATAGAGGAAAGAAAATACCATACAAATAGAAAATAAAATCTGAAAATGGTAGTACAAAGAAGTCAAAAACACATGTCTCAACATCACAAGATACTTTGAAACATAATTTCCAATTGGTGATGGCATCTTTTATAGTAGAGATTATTTAATAAAAAAAATATATACACATCTAACACTAAGTCAACATTAAAGAAAGTAAAATAAAATATATAAAAAAAAGAATACAAAAAAAAGCAAGATACTCATTGATGTGTAACGAGACTTCACTATAAGAAGGAGGAGATGAAAGTATAAAGGTGAAAAGTAAAATAAAATGGAAAGAGGTAGACATGGAATGCTCTATTTGGAAAGAGTAAAAGAAGTAGGATAAAAAGAAATATGAGAGTATTAAAGTCTTTTCCTTATGTTTGGATAATGAAGGGAAAGAAAGTGGAAGCAATATACAAAATATAGTGTAGTATAAAATCACTAATGTATCCATAAAAAAAATAATAAGAAAGTGAAAAGTTAGTACAAGCAAATAGTATAATATAAAAATAATAAGAAAGATGGACATATAACACGTTGTTTGGAAAGAGCAAAAGAATTAAAAAGGAATAAATATGAAATGAAGGAATGTGAAAGAAAAGAAACATGAGAGTATTTAATTCTTTCTCTTGTGTTTGGATAATGAAGGAAAAGAAAGTGGAAGAGAAGTTAATTATTATTAAAAAACAAAATAGAGTATAATATAAAATTACTAATGTAATCATAAAAAATAATAAGAAAATAAAAAGATAGTACGAGTAAGGGATAGATTAGGAAATTGAAGAACTTTTACACTCCTTTCTCTCTAAATTTAAAGGGTAACATAACTTGATGAGATCCGTAAAAATATTTTCTTTCCAAATCTTTTTGTCCTTTCCCCTCGTTTTTCAAACAATGAAAAGTATCTTGAGAATTTTACTTTTCATCCACTTTTCACTTCTTTCTAGTTTTTTCATTCATCTCAAACATATTCTAAAAAGTTGAAGTGAACTTGGTTGAACTAATAAAATAATAGGTTAGGGTTTCATAATTCAAAACTTGAAATAATAAAATATTAATTAATGTAAAGAGTAAAAGCTAAGAGGACAACTTAAATTTTAGCCAAAATAAGGAGCCAAATAGTAAATAATAGATTAAATAAAGGGTAAAAACTTAAACTTTAAAGCATATTTATAAAGTATTATCATATCATGCACTCATATTGCGAGTGTATTAATAATTATATTTAAAATCATTAATGAAAGTGATTAAAACATATTACATTTGTAAGATATGTTTATAAAAAATATAAAATAATTATGAAACTTAAGATTAACTATTTAAAAAATACATTAAAAAACTTCTATATATCTTTTATAAAAATTTATACCGAAGTTTTAATAATATATAAAATTTAGATCAAACAAAAAGAAAGTTGGAAGACCTTGATATGTATAATACTAGTTATAATTTGCGAGATAGTGAAGCTAAAAAACTAGAGTTACAATATTGTTGGAAAGTATGAAGAGAAGAGAGAGAGATAGGGATGGGAGGGGGAGAAGAAAGTGGAAGTCGGATGGAAGAGAGAAAAGAGAATTGAAAGAAAAGAGAGAGAGAAAAAAAAAAGAAAGTAATATATTTATTTATTATTTATAATTTTAATATTAATTTTTTTATTAAATAATATTAAATAAAAAGTAAATAAATAATTTTAAAAATGATAACTATTTAAATTTTAAAATACTTTAATAATATAGATAATAAAATCATTAATAATAATATTAATAGGTCTAGGTCTGCGTCCAAAACCGGACCTAATTCCTATAAAAAAATTACTCGAAACTCAGGTCCCAAATTCCCAAATCCAATATGATAATATACCATCGGCTAAACCGCAGGTTCGATCGCCCGGTAACCATATAATACCCGCCTGCATGCATCCTAGGTGGGTTTACCTTGTGGAACCGGGCTAGCCGCTCATCCATGAGCTAACTTTTTCAGGAGTAGCAAGGAAGAATGCAATGCCTTCACTCATCCTTTTTCCACCCAAACTTTTCTCTTCTGCGTGCCAATCGTAATAACAAAAAATTCAATTCGAATTCTTCATCCAAACAGTCGTTCACTCAACAAGAACAAACCCATCTTCAATCTGGCCCGAACGACCTCGTCGAAGGTATTGCAACAGGTAGTTCTGTACTTGCTCGTTCTAACGCGAAGTACATAAGTAGCACTTCAAACCCATTTGTGAAACACTGTGTAAAGCTTCGTCAAAGCTCTTCGTATCGTCACTTTCATGGCTCCGTCCTTGTTGTGGGTTCTACTCCTATAAGGTCTATTTCTCGCTCTTCTTGCTTCTGCTGTTGTTTTTCAGCTTCAATGTCTCTTTTTGTTGTTGATTATTTTATCATTAGTGATTTTATATGGAAATATGTAGGTACTGTACTTTTCATTCAAATTGAGGTGGGATTCGAACTTACTAGAGAAGCCATGGAGGCAATTCGTAATTATATTGTAATCAAACATCGTAATCAAATAATTTATCCTATTATTATATGAATACATGTCATATGGGAATCGTTATTGCGATTTGACTTAATGAGAGCTAGTGAGTGCTCAATGCATTTTGCATGTTATTCCATGAGATAGAAATTTGTAATTCCCATCTTCCCGCGAAGGATCACTGAAGTCTGGAAAGATGAAGAGGCCTCGCGCATGCATGCTCAATCAATCCCCTTGACCATTGTGTTCACCACTGTATGTGTCCTGTCATGCAAGAATTGGAGCCTCATTATCACTAGTCAGTATGCTCTTTATCTCTTGCATTTTGTGGAGTGATTAAACTGACTAGTTAGTGCATGAAAATAAGATGGGTTGTGCCATGGTTTGAAGATAGCCAAAGTCTTACTTGATATAAAAAGAGGATAGAAGCCGGATCAAGTGGTAACTTGTTGTGTGCTATGACATAGCCACTTGTGCTGGAGAGCCTTGCTCCTGAAGTCTTAGATATGGGCAAGTTCTCAAGTTTGATTACATAACAAGTTTTCAAAATCAATCCATTGGATAAAATGATCTGTTTTTAGCTCGGGCTTTTATGATAAGTAAATCAATGGGGCCAGTGTATGGCGGTTATGCCATGTTCTTTACTGGATCCTTAAATTACAGGTCTGCCCTTTCTCAGTTGCTTAATCAATTATAAGACCAGTTCTTCCCATTGTAAATTGCTTAGGCAAATAGTATGTTTGATGATACAATCAATGGAAAATTTACATGTCGGCGGTATAATCTGTTCCATTTGTGTTTTCTAAATGAAATTCTATAATGAGAATTGATTCTTTTTTCTTTTTTGAAAGCTTTTGTTGCTTTAGCAGTTCTTAGTGAGAGAACAAGACCTGCATCTCGTGTATTTTGAAGGAACCTTTACATTGGCAATCCAAATAAAGACTACAAATCTGAGGATATAAACTTTGAATGGATTGAGATAATTTTAAAGCATGAAGAAATTATGATAACTTTTCAATAGAGTACTTGGTCAGAGTCAATTAATGCTGGAAAGATGCAGAGTTCGTGCCTTGGTGAAAGCAATGCAACAGATATGAAGCTCTTGTAAATTAGCCAATGAGATATTTGTGGGTTCTATAAGTGCTTCCAAACATGCTTTATTAAGTGCATATTGTTGGGAACTTGGAGATAATATGTCATGAGTTGAACAAGTTAATTGTTGGGAAAGACTGGCTGAATTTTAAAAAAAGAATATGACGTGTGACCAAATTAAGCCTCTATGTATATGGCAATAGGCATTCTGTAAAAAAGTTTCAAGGGCTTAATGCATGGCCATGATCTTTTACATGTAACTACAGAAGAAGTACCTGGCAGAAATAATCTGCTAACTCAAGCCTTGGACATTTTAAATACATCTAATTGATAAATCTGTATCTAATCAATAAATGATCTTAGCTAATTGTACCTTTTATTCATTAAGTGTATAAACATTCACATGGATAAACTTAGGCCTATCCTCTCAAATTCTCTATAGGTTAAGAAGGTACATTATAAATGATTCTCATTTTATTTTACGTGCTAAACAAGCAGACTAGCATTTAGATATTCTTCTGCAGTTTCTTTTTCTGTGTTTTCTTACTTGATTTCTTCTTGACATATCTTTTTGATAGAGCTTCAAAATTCATATATCATTCTTTAACGTGTAGAAACCACACCAATAATATTCATGCTTGAGAAAACTTTTTTCCTTGAAGCAGGGAAATCTGCAGTTTTCAACAGTTGCTGAAGGGAAGAACTGCAGGAATTGAATATTTGCTGCTTCTTGATGAAGACAGGGTCCCTGAGGAGCTGAATGGGCTTTCAGCTCCCATTGTGCGTGTTAATTCGTCAGTCATGAGAAAACTTTCAGGGATTGAATCAAGCCAATCTATAGAAGCTATTGCATTGATGAAGTTTCCCACATCATTTCATAATGTCTGTCATGCTAAAAAGAAAGGTGGTGGTCAGAGATGGTTTCCGTCAATGCATAGGATTCTAGTTCTTGATCGGATCCAGGTAAGTGATGCGCTTGTTTTGAGTAATGAAATAACTTTTGGTATCTGTACTTTCATTTCTTCCTCACTAAGTTACTATATTCTGCTTCTTTATGTATCAATTGCATATAAAGGGATTGTTTTCTTTATCTCATGGACTGGTGCATGCTTCAATGATCATAGGCGAGCCATCTCACATTTTCATGTCATGACAATATATGTACATACAACAGTAGGATTGTATATGTTGTGTCAATTCCCAGTTCACAAGAAGATAAATGTTGTATTATACTTTTTAGAAAGGAAAATGTCATGTATTTGGCAGTCACTTGGCCACTGATAGCAAACTTATCTACAAGAATGGATTTGCATTTTTTGCTTCTATCTTTCATGGAGGGACCTATTATGAAATAGGTTCATGGACTTGTTAGAAAGAATTCTCCAGTGATAGTAATTTTGGCTAATTTAAGAGATAATACTTACTGGTTTTTTTACTACTAATAGCAGTAGCAAATTTGTAAATCCACTAACAAAAATAGAAAAGTAGGCAACTATCAAAATGGTAAACAAAATGAATCTCCCTTAATTTCTCCTAGAATGCTCCTGACGTTGCATGCCTCCTGAAAGATAACCTTGTCCTCAAACACGAGTAGACTATTGTAGAGCTATATAAGCTGCCTCAGCATCTATGTCAGGGTATACCAGGTTCAGCATGAAGAGCATCTTACACAGTTACACTGGTGTCCTACAGATATATTTTGTCACAATTGAAACATAAATTCAACACTATGCTTAGCTATTTTCTCATAATTACCACTAAGTAATAAGTGGCCTAGCTTATTGTGCCAATGCTGGTTGTTGCTTATCGGTGATATTCGGATAAGCACTACTAACCGGCATTTTCTTGTTATATGCCTGGCTAAACTCATAGTGATTTCTGGATGCGGTGGCTTTTAAAGCTCCACATCTATTATGATAGGGTAAGACAATTCTGTAGCTCCAAATTGCTGGGTCAAATTGCATGCTAGGAGGTCGTGCCCTTTGCACACTTCAAAGTACGCCTCAATCATGAATCGGGTTCACGTGATTCAAGGGGCTATCCCTCTTGTTGGCGTATGACTGGACATACAAAGTGAAATCCCCCTTGGCTTGCACCCATAGATCTGGAAGTGTGTTAGGTCATATGTGAAAAGTTAGCACTTGTCGGGTTGCAGACTTGATCGTTAGCTTGTGGTTCAGTTAAAATGGATAGCGTACCTAGGATTTATGTGCATGGTTGGGATCAAGCTTTTCTGGACGTAACATTTCTGGTAACTTATTTGGCAGGAGTAGTTGTTGAAATTCTAGCAAGTGGTCATCTGGATGTTGGGGGCTTACTCAACTCCTTTTATTTTGAACCCCTTCCACTGGTACTCAGCGCTGCTGGCAAAGTACGGTACACAGACCTCAACTCCAAGATGTGGCACCTTGTCTTCTCCAACATAGCAGCCAACAGTTGTTTCTTTTCTTCGTTGCTTTTCTGTCTTTTTTGGCATTCTGCCTTTTCTCTCTCCTCCTCTTGTTCGCAAGCTGCCTTGTCTCTGTCTCTTTTTGCCTCTATGTCAGCTCATTCCTCTGCCAATCGCTTGAGGTGTTCCATCAGTAGTTCTTGAAACTGGTTGAATTCGCCCGTGATCATGGGCTCCACTACTACCAAGTTGTTAATATTGTGGTTCCGGGTAGTGGATCTAGTCACTAAGCTGTTGATAACATAGTTGTCTATAGGGAATGGAATTGGCTTTCTTTGTATTTCCTTTCTCAGAGGAACCTATTGTGGATTAGGGTCGAGATGCTGGATAGAATGAACACTTCAATTACATAAAACATTAATCAATCCTTAATGAGATTGATTTGAGGAACAGTTCTTCTTCAATGCTGATAGTAATGATTGCAGAATTGTGGAAAATATCAACCAAAAAAAAAAAAAATTCTCTCATTTTCTCTTGTAAAATATGCTGAGTAGAAAACTCTAATGGGGACCTTACGTGCTGGTAATTATCCCTTCCAGCACAAATGCTGACAGAGAACATTTAACTTTTTTATGCTGCATCATTTGCTTCCAATGGCCTTTCCCATCTAAAAAAGGTTGTTGGTCCACATGTGGTATTTAGTGAAGGGGTGATTAACAGTAAAATCACTGATAATGACTTTGTCTTTGAGTAGATTCTGACCTTTCTTAATGGAACCTATGGCAAAATTAAAGGCTCATTAAGAAAGAACCCATTGATCACATAAGGTACAAAATAGAAAATTAACTTCTTGACTTGTCTTATTTCTTGGAGCAATAGCTTATTTATACACACCTTGTGACCTAACTAACCAAAAATGAAGGATAACAATAAATCTGACAATCTCCTAACTATAACCATATATCTATTGAACAAAATAACAAAAGTAAGATAGATATTTAATTTCCTAATGTAATTTTAATTTGTTTCTAGGGTAATGTCAAAGATGTTACCCGAAATTTTCAGGTTTTTACAACGTTATGCTTGAAATTTGAAGTTAATAAATGTTTAAAATTGCTAAACATTATGTCTAATTAAACTTTTACTAGTGAAATCTATCTCTTTCACCATCTTGAGAAAGATAATATGGCAAATACTCATTGGACAAAAAAGTACAATAATAAAACAATTAGAAGTAAGGAAGTAAATTTGATAAGTAAAAGTTTGATCTAGTATGAAATTTAGTAACTTAAAGGAAATAAAAAGTACAATTAAAGTTTAGGTAGTGATTTTAACATTGTCCCTTTACTTCTTCTAGGATCAAAGTCCATAACTAAGAACAATACTGAACTCTGTCTTACATGGTTCTCTGCATGTCTGTAGCTTGAATTTATTTTCCACTATTTGCTGCAGGACCCAGGTAACCTTGGAACGCTGCTAAGATCTGCTGTAGCCTTTAACTGGGTAAGGACTAGTCATAAATTCTAAATTATGTTCCTATACCCCTTCAAAATTCTCACTTAGTTTATGCATTCGACCTCTCTTTTATTTGATTCTTGTAGAATGCTTTCATTAGAACCAAAGATGGACTTATGGTAATGCTTTCCAGTTTTTGTTGACCAAGTATTTCCTTTCACTGCAATGAACTGGTTACGTATCTTATTCTTTTTAGTAAACTATTAGTTTCTCAGACGTGCACATTTAAATATAATCATAAGGTTTAAAATGCCATGCATACTTTCATTTTCTTGTTTTGGTCTCTCCAACAGTTGCAACTCTAGCATACTGTTTTTATAAACATAGTCAATTTGTATCCATCTTCTAATTAGTCTATTTTCACAAAGAATAATGCTCAGATGCATGTCTGATAGGGTGGTGTTTTTCTACTTCCGGGCTGCTGCGATCCGTTCAATGAGAAGGCCCTGCGTGCTAGCCGAGGTGCTGCTTTCCAGCTTCCAATAGTAATGGGAAATTGGGATCATCTCAAAGAACTTGGAGAAGAGTTTCAGATGAAAATAATAGCTGGCCACCCAGATATGAGAGAAGGTCGGAAACGAGTTTCCTACCTTTCTCAGACATTAGTGGACTCTTTAGCAGATGTACCACTTTTCTTGGTTTTGGGCAGTGAGGGCAGAGGCCTCTCAGAAAAGTCTCAGTTGATGTGTGAGCTCTTTAGTATTCCAATGGCAGGAAATTTTGAATCTTTGAATGTTTCTGTTGCAGGTGGGATTTTTATGTTCATGCTACAACCTACAAAGGAGAGAACTTTTTGATTTTAAATGATCCTACATATGGCTAATGAGAAGTGACCTTTACATTCTTAGTTTATGTGGATATTAATAGGGCTTAAACCTTCTTGTACGATTGGTCCTTTTTTCCGAGCATGGGATTGGTAGGTTAGTTGAACGAGAGTTGGTTGGGAAGGAGGGGGGACAATGATTTTTTTTTTTTTTTTTTTCCCTTTCTTCCTCTCCTTTCTTTTATTTATTTATCTTTTTGATATTTTAGTTGGACGTATGCTGCTTCTTGAGTACTGTATAGCTTGTTCACAATCATCCTTGTGATCCTGTCAAAGCTTCTCTTAGCTTTTACATTAGTTCAATCAGTCTCCTTTCTTATTAGCTCAAGAATCTACCTTAGCTCTGATAGAAAAAATGGACATATCTTTATAAATATTGTTTCTGTTTTGGTCTGGGCTGAATTTATATACAGATAACATATCTTATTACTATCTCATGAATAAACTAGAATAGTAGAGCAATTCGTTTACGTGGAAACTGTTGATCAGATGTCTGAAGTGGGGTGGGGAGGGAAGAGTCAATGTAGAGCATGAGATGGCAAATTTCTTTCCTACTACAAATGGCCAGCAAGCCACTTGGGCAAGAAATATCTTGTGGACGCTAGAATTCCAATCAAAGCTACTAATGCGCTGTTTTCCTGGCGGAATTTGAGAACTTCTTTTTCCTCCTTGTGTTTTTTTTTTTTTTTTTTGGGTGGTTGGGTTATTGAATTTGAGAACTCAACGGTCTAGTTGTACCACCAACACATTTTTGGATGCTGTTGCAATATTTTGAAGCAGTTTTGAGCCTTTTTTTTATTTTTTTTTATTTTTTCCGGGTGTATAAATCCATTTACAGGGTATATCTTATTCACGGAACAATTGTTTCAGTGACATACTGTTAATAATATCCCATTGGATGCATCAATCAATTTTTATTTGAGTTTAAGCTAAGCACAATACGTTGTGCATTAACCTCATAGAGTAAACATGCCATTGATTTTTGCGTTAGTCACAATACAAAGCATATAAAAACTGAATTAATGGACGAGTTCTTGGGCTGTTATTATTATTATTTTTTTCCTAAACTTGTTGATAGAGTTGGACTAGATATATAAAACCATCTTTGGAAGCATCAGGTAAGTTGAAAACCGAAAGCCATATCAAGGTTGCTTTTCTAACATGGACAGGTTTAAACCGTAGTACCAGTAGTAAATGAATCAGACTATTAGTTGAGAATTTCATACGTGAATCCGATTAAATGCAACCACAGAAAAAAAAAAAAAAAAATCTCTCGACACGATTTTCAGCCATGTTATCAAGCCCCATTGATGGAACATTATTTCAACTTGATCACTATTGGTGGACTAGAATAGAATGTTTCATCGAAACCAATCTGCTCTTGTTTTAAATGCAAACTTGGTGAGAATATGCATATAAGGACAAAGCTTGTGCATCCAAACAACTCACTTCCCTTTCAAGCACAAATTAATTTAATCTTCAATTTCCTTAACTCTAGAATTTCTCATTAAAGAAATTTTATCCTCAATATTCTTTATCCTCAATATTGATAGGGCTTTTTAGACTGGAACCCTCAAGCCTATGCCAATCTAATTGAGCTCATAACCTACGTTATGCTTCTCTAAACTTGACCTCCTTACCCTTAAGGCTAGCCTTGACCTAGGCCCATTGGATAGTCTACTTATGCAGTATAAGCTCCAATGGTTGAAAGACAAGGATGAGGCTCGAAAGACCTGGTTGATAACTACCTCTTACAATTCAAGGCCATGTTGGCCTATACATCTCCATTACCCATGACTTATGGACGTGTCTTTCACCCACTAATAGTCCTCCAGCCATTGACTACCTTCTTCTCTAAATACCAAGTCACCTCTCAATACTAAATCGCTTAATACTTTGCATACTAGAGCTTTATTCTACTTCTTAGCATATTAGCTACCTCTCTCTCTACACATTCCTAACTTAAGTATTGCAATAATTACATCAGCCAACCTCCTGCTACCCCTCATTGGTTCTTATTTTGTAGGCTCAGCCCAATCTCAATTAATCTTTATTAGCCAAAACCCAAAGATGACATTTGGTGCTGTCTATGGGAAACAAATCCAATTTCCTACTCGGATACACACTAAACACTTACCTAAACATTATGTTTGATTGCCAATATGTTTTGCATCGACAATCCTGAGAACAACCAATTGGTGAACAACTAACCTACCAACAACTATCCCCCAACTAAGGAGACACTTGAATGGCGCTTGGAGCTTGTAGAGCATCTATTTGAGGAATTATTACCTAAAACAGGTTGATCCATGCTCGCCTTGAGGATGCCGAGAGGTGTAGCGGACAGACCCACTCGCTTGAGGCGTTTGATGCTTGCACTGGCATGGAAACTAACATCAATAGTAGCAAAATGGACAGGATCAACTATTTGACCCCCTAATGTAGGAATAGTAGGCGTGATCTATGGTTACTTGTGATCGTACCCTTACTAGCCATGAGCAGGTGGCTGACTCCTATGGAGAATTAACATACTCTATAACACATTGAGCTCACCCAATAGACAATGTTGACCTTAATGAGCTCTATACGATCGTATGGAGGCTCTTTGAGCAGTAGGGAAATAAGGTAGTTGATGACGTTAGGTTGGTTGCTAACAACAAAACCCCTTTACTAAGGGTGTTTAGGACGAATTTTTGCTTCTAATAGCAAACTTACTACCTTAAACCAGTACAATGGAACTGGTGATCTTGATGATTACCTCCTTTATTTTCGCACTTTCATGAACATCCATGGTTAGGGAGATGCTATAATTTGTAAGGCTTTCCTAAGTACTTTGAGAAAAACAGCTTGGATGTAGTTTAACCACATACTCAAGAAATTTATCGGCTGCTTTCATGAGCTGGCACACAGGTTTAGTCTCTACTTTAAGTCTGGTTTGCCCCCATCTAATGATACTTCTTCCTTGTACTTGATTAGACAGAGCTAAGGGGGGACTCTAGAAAAATATATAGCCTAGTTCAACAATATAGTGGTTGAGATCTCTTAGTTGGATGAGGGAGTAACAGTGCATGCCTAGTAGCTCGACATAAGACTTATGGGAGACTTATTCTGTTTGCTTACGAAGAGTAAGTTGAAGACCCTAGTTGAACTTTAGAATAAGGCCTAGAAATAAATGGACTAGGAGGATAACATCCATGTTAAGTGTGATGCTTATTGAAAGAGGTCGAGTGGAAAGAAGGATAAGGAAAGATAATCTATAAAAGATCACCTTAGATGTAAGGTATCAAATAGAGCTAAGGGGGAAGGCTCGAGAAGTAAGAAGTGCCAAGCCGAGCATAACCTATTTCCCCCTCCCGTATATACATAGCATACACCTTTAAACCGACTAATAGCCTAGGTCTTTGTTGGAGTATGGTATATAGGCTTGTTACAGAAGCCTCCTAAAATGAGGGGGAATCCCAGTTGATGGAACTCGAATAAGTATTGCTTGTTCCACGATGACCATAGCTATACTATAGAGTAGTGCTTCTATTTGAAGAATGCAATTGAGTATGCTATTTAGCGGGGTTAATTTAGTAAGTTTGTGGCCCAATAGAGAAATGACAACTGTTTTGATGATAAGGATAGGGTGCTTTAGAGGCGGTGAACTAAGGGCGCCTGAGTAGAGCAAATCGAAGATCGTCGCGATGATCGAAGCCCCAATGATTGAGCTCCTAATAGTGTCATCAACATAATCATTGGGGGCCATACTTAGGGAGACAACTGAGCACCAATAGCTCGATTAATGTCCTATCCAAGGTTTTGGTTATCAGAAAGAAGAGGCAGATTGACACTTTGATCTCTTTCTCCGACGATGACCTATAGAGAGTAGACACCCCTCATCAAGATGCCTTTATCATTGGGGAGAGAATTGCAAACTTCGATGTCCTCAAGATTATGGTGGATATTGGCAGCTCCATTGATATCTTCTTTTTACATACATATGAGAGGATGAGGAGCAAGTTGCCTATCAAGATGAAGCCCTATTATCATAATCTCATCTGTTTAAATGGGGGAATTGTTTAAACGAAGGTATCATCACTTTCGACATGGAGCTTAGTGATGATGATAATGTTGTACGATGACCAGTAGAGTTCGTCATAGTTAACTGCCCATCCCCTTATAGTGCTATCTTGGGATGATTGAGATTAAATGCCTTTGGGGTCATTACCTCATCCCTCAACCTGAAGGCTAAGTTCCCAACTCTCGCCGGGTGGGAATTTGTAGGTGTGATCAAAAGCTCTCGCAAGAACTTTATGTTAAGGCTATTAAAGCTAATGGTGTCTTCACTTTGGAAATTAGCCCATATGAGAAGCCAACTGATAGAGGGGAGTTGGGTGAGAAAACAAAAGAGGTGTAAATTGGCACCTCTTCTGATTGAACCACCAAGGTTTGGATCTAAACCCCTCCCAAGGTAAAGGAGGAGATAGTATCCTTCCTATAGGCCAACTTAGATAGGTTCACTTGGTTCACGTCAAACATGCCTAAGATTTTCCCTAACTTGGTAACCTACATCCTTACTATTGACACCAATATTTGACTTGTCAAATAGAAGAAGAGGCATTTTGCATTAGAAAGGTAGGTCGCTATAAAGGAAGAAGTTTAGAAGTTGCTTAAGGCTGACTTTATCTGAGAGAAGAAGTTCGACTTGATGGTTAATGTGGTGCTAGTCAAGAAGAAGTCAAGAAGTGGTGAATGTGGGTCAATTAGACTAACATTAATAAAGCCTGCCCAAAAGACTGCTTCCCTTTTCTCAAGATCAACCAACTGGTTGATTCTACATCTGGGTATGCTCTACTTAACTTCATGGATGCCTTTTCAAGCTATGGACTCGAAGGATGAAGTCCATATCTCCTTTGTCATTGACTTCGACATATATTGTTATAATGTCATGCCATTTGGCCTTAAAAATGCTGATGCAACATATCTACATATAGTGACCAAGTTGTTCAAGCCCCAACTCAGGTAGAATATGGAGGTATATGTAGATGACACGATAGTTAAGAGCAAACACCCTAATAATCATGTTAGGGACTTGTAGAAAGCCTTTGACCAAATGAGAAAATATGGTATGAAGCCAAACCCCTAAAAGTGTGTATTTAAGGTCGGTTTTCGTAAATTTCTAGGCTTGCTGGTCATTTAGAGAGGAATTAAGGCCAACCTTGAGAAGATACATGCCATTAGAGATATGAAGCTCCCTTCCTCAATTAAAGACGTATAGAAGCTTATTAGCACGATAGCTGTATTGAGTAGATTTGTCTCTAAAAGCACTGATAGATATGATGCTTCAAAATATTAAGAGTTTTGAATGGATTCCTTAGTATGTGGCAGCCTTAAAGGAGCTACAAGACTCCTTCGCATACCTTCCCATCATCTCCAAGCCCATTCTAATGGAGGACTTGTATTTGTACTTGGCCATTAATGATCAGGTGCTCTCTTCTATACTAGTTAAAGCCAAAGGGAAAGAGCATATGACCACATATTATGTTAGCTATATTCTCTAGGGGCTTGAGGTCAGGTATACTAGGGTAGAAAAATTCACCTTGGCCAGCATCATCTCGACACATTAGCTAAGGCGTTACTTTTAGGCACACCAGATTATTGTGCTCATACATTAGCCGTTGTGTACATTACTGTAGAAGCTTGATGCATTTGGATGGATGGTGAAGTATGTGATGGAGTTGAGTGTATACGGAATCCAATATCAACCACAGATGGCCTACAAGGCATACATCTTGGCTGACTTTGTGGTAGAATACACAAGAGAGGAGGAAGCATCATTAGGGGATGATAAATCAGTGTAGACTCTCCATGTTGATGGGTCATCCACCTTAGGAGGTGGAGGTATGGGCTTGGTACTTAATGAATGCACAAGATCACTATCTATTATGCCCTCAACTTTGAGTTCAATACTAGCGATAACAAATTCGAACACAAGGCACTAATAGCTAGTCTGAAGCCGGCCAAGGAGATTGGTGCTAAGCATGTACAAGTTTCCTCAGATTCAATGCTCATCGTCTAGCAAGTTTAGGGTGAATATGAAGTTAGGGATGACACCATGGCAAGATACTTAGAGAAAGTGAGGAGTCTCTTAACTAAGTTTCCCTCTTAGAGCATTACAAATATCCCCTTAATCGAAAACTCAATAGTAGACTAGCTATCTAAGCTCACTTCTACAAGGATATAAAAGCCTAAGGTGAAGGGCATGAAAATTTTTATTGAGTACTTGCCAGAAAAGAGCATAACTCTGGGCTCGTTTGAGGTCTTAGACTTGACAATAGCACCATTAGAGTTGAGTTGGATGGACCCCGTCCAGACTTACTTAGAGTAAGGTATGTTTTATAGGATAGGAGAGAGGTAAAGAAGCTAAGGTACCATGCCACCAACTACACATTTATTGACAACATCTTGTACTGTAAGGGAGTTAGTCTTTCCTTGCTTAATTACGTCAGAGTAGACGAGGGGTTGTGCATCATGTAGGAGCTGCACATTAGAGTATGTGGCAACCACATTTAGTCACAAGCCTTCTACATCTGAGCCCTTTGGCTTGGATACTACTAGCTTACTATGAGGTAGGATACTAAGACTGTAGCTTAGAAGTGCCCCCTATGCCAGAAGCATGTACTAATCAATTACGTCCCTAGCACTAACCTCTTTCCCTTGACTAGTTTGTAGCCGTTCGCTTAGTGGGGCATTGACATTTTCGGTACCTTCCTTAAGGTATCGGGAGGTTGGCAGCACATCATCATGGCCATTGATTACTTTACTAAGTGGGACGAGGCTAAAGCTATGGTTAAGATTACCAAGAGGAGTATTGAGTCATCTGTTTGCAAAAATATCCTCTCTAGATTTGGGTTCCTTATGCCCTCATAATTAATAATGGGTTTCAATTCGATAACCTTAAGTTTGGAAAATTTTACACCAAACACTACATCATACCTTACTTTACGTCGATTACTCAACCTCTGTCGAATGGTTAAGTTGAAGCTACTAATCAGATGATCCTTGAGAGCTTGAAGAAGACGGTGGAGTGAGCTTAAGGTGCCTTAGTAGATGAGTTGCTTAATATTTTGTGGAGATATATGACCACCTACTAACCTTTATAGGTGAAACCCTATTTTTCTTGGCGTTTGGGTTAGAGGTAGTCCTCTTAATATGGATTGAAGAAACAGCAGTGGATCTTGAAAAACCTATAATGGGTCGAATGGGTATGACTGACAAGGAGCGAGATGGTTAATTTCGATAAGGAGTGAGACTAGCACACAAACACTATTAGGGGTTTGAGCTCGAAATAAGGTTCGATACAACTCATGAACACTAAATGTTGCTCGGGATTTAAATTAGTGTTGTTCGGGATTCAAATGAGAGTTACTCGGGATTCAAATGAGAGTTAGATACGATTCACTAACTTACTTAAATGAAGGGGTTCGCTACAATCTTGAGAATAAGATTGATAAGAATACGGGGATGATTAAAGAGTTTGATCTATACTTGATAATCTGGCAAATGTTAGCGCAAGAATAGCCTTGCTCAAAAGGAAAAGATTCCAATCGCAGGAATATACTTTTCTTATTTGATTTCTTATATTGATGTTGATAAGGATCGAAGAAACAGCAGTAGATCTTGAAATAGGGTCAGAATGGGTCAATGGGTTTGACGGAGGAAAAGTGAGATGGTTGGTTTTGATGGTAAATGTGAATGGATATCACATACAAAGATATAAACACAATCAAGGGTTTGAGCTCGAAATAGGGTTCAATACAACTCACGAACACTAACTGTTGCTTAGGATTCAAATGAAGGTTAGATACAACTCACTAACTGGTTCAAATGAAGGAGTTTCCCATAATCTTGAGGACAAGATCAATAAGAACATGGGAGAGATTAAAAAGCTTAATCTATACTTGATAATCTAACAAATGCTAGCTCAAGAGTAACCTAGCTCAAGAGTAGCCTTGCTTAAAAGGAAAAAGATTCTAATTGCAAGAATATACTTTTCTATCTGATTTCATATATTGATGTCTATGTATGTATATGTTTACAGATGTTTCTATTTATAACAAGTCCTAAACCCTCGTGGTAAAATTATAAATAATGTATAAGGCCTTATACCCTAAAGAATAGGGCTCATAAATTAAATAAAGGAAAACATGTACAAGAATACAAGATTGTACATTTTACAAGGGGAGTTTGCACGCAGTCACTTGGCATGTCCTAGAAGGAGTCGTATCTGAATCGGATGAGGTTGGCAGTTGGATGTATGGGTTTGAGAAGAAGTCCTTGAAGTCTTGCAGTATTTGGCCAAGAAATTAGAAAGGTCAGCCCATAATTGTCCAGTCCTAGAATCAGTTGGCATGAGTCTCTTAGTGTTGTACTGAGTGGTTCTTTGGTCTCGAGAACCCGGTCCTGTGGTATCTCGATATCTTGGCTGACGACAAACTTGATGCTGAGTGTTTATCTTCCTTCCTTTCGTCTTTCTGGCTTCTACTCGGCCTTAGCAAGCATTGATAGGCCTCAACTTTGGGAAGGTCTATCTCAGCTTAGATATAGTTGGAGGATGATTCCCATCAGGTAGCTGCACTAACATCATTTTTGCTGACTTAGTAGAAAAGATGAAATTGTTGACTTACCCGTACCCTTGACCTTATGGATTGAAATGGTTTAATGATAAAGGTATGGTCCATGTGGATAAAAGAGTGTAGATCGCATTCAAGGCAGGGCAATATGAGGATGAGATTGACTTTGATGTAGTGCCTATGAATGCCGCGAATCTACTTCTTGGCTGACCATGGGAATTTGATCAGAAAGTGATCCATGACGGATTCTTCAACACTTATACTGTTCGGAAGGATGAGAAGAGCTATCTCTTAACCCCTATGAGCATTAACGAAATCTAGAGACATTCTGCACCCATGGTAAAGCAAAAAGGAAGAAGGAGTTTATTTAGCATCCTAGCCTATGCTCAACACTTAACGTCGAGGATGACTTCCTTTCAAACCAGAGATAATGATGGGAATCAACCTCCGACTATATCGAAGCCGAAGTAGACCTATTCAAAGCTGAGGCTTATCAAAGCTTGCCGAGGTCGAGTAGAAGCAAGAAGGACAAGATGAAGGAAGATAAATACTTAGTATCAAGTCTGTCATCAATCGAGGTGCCGAGATACCACAAGGCCAAGTACTTAAGACCAAAGAACCACTTGGCACAGTATCAAGAGATTCATACCGATTGATTTTAGGATTCGGCAATTATAGGCTGACCTTTTTGGTATCTTGGCCAAACAGTGTAAGGCTTTGGGGACTCCTTCTTGAACTCGCACATCCAACTGCCAACCTTGTTTGGTTCTGATACTACTCCTTCTAGGACATGCTGAGTGACTACATGTCGACTCCTCTTATAAAACATACAGTTTTGTATTCTTGTATATGTTTTCCTTTATTTTATTTATGGGCCCAATTCTTTAAGGTTTAAGGCTTTATATATTATTTACAGTTTTACCATTAGGGTTTAGGACTTGCTATAAATAGCAATATCTATAAAAAACGAAGATGTATAATAGACGTCTGATGGGAATTAGCCTTCGACTATATCTGAGCTGAGGTAGACCTTCCCCAAGCCGAGACCTATCAATGCTTATTAAGGCTGAACTAAAGCCAAAAGGATGAGAGGTAGAGAGATAAAACTCAGCATCAAGTTTGTCATCAGCCAAGGTACTGAGATACCATAAGATTGAATACTTGAGACCAAAGAACCATTCAGCACAGCTCAAGAGACTCATGCCAACGAATTCTAGAACTTGACAATTGTAGGCCGACCTTTTTGGTGTCTCAGCCAAACACTGCAAGACTTTGGGGACTCCTTCTCGAACCTATACATCTAACTATCGACCCCATTCGGTTCGAATACGACTCTTTCCAGGACATGCTGAGTAACTGCATGTCGACTTCTTCTGTAAAATTTACAGTTTTGTATTCTTATACATGTTTTCCTTTATTTTATTTATGGGCCCAATGCTCTAGGGTTTAAAGGCTTGTACATTATTTACAATTTTTCCACTAGGGTTTAAGACTTGCTATAAATAGTAAAATCTATAAACATATACATACATAGACGTCAATATACGGAATTAGATAGAAAAGTATATTCTTACAATTGGAATCTTTTTCCTTTTTAAGCAAGGCTACTCTTGAGTTAGCATTTGCTAGATTATCGAGTATAGATTAAGCTCTTTAATCTCTCTTACATTCTTATCGATCTTATCCTCAAAATTGTGGCGAACCCTTCATTTGAATTGGTTAGTGAGTTGCATCTAACCTTCATTTGAATCCTGAGTAACATTTAGTGTTTGTGAGTTGTATCGAACTCTATTTCGAGGTCAAACCCTTGATTGTGTTTGTGTCTTGGTGCGTGATATCCATTCACATTCACCGTTGAAACTAACCGTCTCACTTCTTGTCCATTGAACCCATTCGACCCATTCTGACCCTATTTCGAGATCTGCTGTTGTTTTTCTGATCCTTATCATCTTGGTATTAGAGCTTTGGGGAGACACGTGTGCTAGTGTTTTTCAAAGTTGATTCATGGTTTAGACATTTCTGATAATCATTGTTCCATGGTTTGTGTGTTGTTTGTATTTCTAGTAGTCGTGGTATTGTGCTATAGTTGAGTTCAGTAACATTAGTTTCAGTAGTAGATTCTAGTTGTTGTGGAAATGTTTGTCAATAGTGGTAGTTGTAGAAGCTGAATAGTGGTTGTTTTTAGGTTACTATGATTGTGTTTTGTTGTTTGTTCAATTTTCTGGAAAATTATTGTATTGTGTTTTGTTATTTGTTCAATTTTCTGGAAAATTATTGTATAGACAAAAATGTTAGAAGATAGTGTCAACAACATTGGTGATAGCCCTCGCGGAAGTTTGAGACAACATGTTGATAACTTGGAGTATCAGATTCAGAATCTCATTGACTCTATCCAAGAACTCACTGCATTAGTTAGAGGCCATAGATGAGATGGTCGAGAGGAAAGAAGGGAGAGAACACCCATTAGTGGAAGTGGTTCTAATGAACTTAATCATGATGACTGACAATGGAGAAGAGCTGCCAAGCTAAGAAGGGGAGAAAATTAACTCGAGCCAGGAAGAAGAAATGAAAGGAGTGTTGACTCCAAAACAAATCAAGGAGCCTGGAGAAGATAGTCGAGGCCGAGAAGGGATATGGCTGAGTAAAGCTCTAATAGAAGTAGTCTATCTGAGGTGAACCAATTAGCTAGGAATGCAAAGGATGAACCCCAAGCACCTGGCCGAGGACTTGACAATGTTAAGCTGAAACTGTTGACCTTTAGTGGAAGTAGCTAACCTGAAAAATTCCTTAACTGGATTCAATAAGTTAAGAAGTTGTTTAAGTGCTACGAGTATGATGAACGAACAAAGGTTAAACTGGCTTAATTATCCCTTATTGAGTATGTAAGTCTTTGGTGGGATAAGTTGGTTGCCAAGCGAGATGCTGACGGAGAAGAGTCGATCAAAACTTGGAGGCTTATCAAAAGTCGGATGAATTAGTGCTTCGTACCTACTTACTTCAAGTAGGAGATGCTCCATGCTTTCCAGCACCTTAGATAGGGCCGAAACATTATTGAGGAGTACTTGCAAGAGTTCGAAATCCTAACGACGAGATGTGAGATTACCGAACCATAGGATCGTACCATTGTTAAGTTCTTAAGTGGACTCTTAGATGATATTGCCGACATAGTTGAATTGTAGTTGTTCAACTCTTTAGACGAGCTAATTAATTTGGCATTAAGAGTAGAGAGATAGAGGAGAAGAAGGCATCGGAAGTCGACTGGCCAACCTCAACAAGATAGCCCTGAGCCTAAGAAGTGTGCTGAGAGAAGGCGAGAAAAGACGATAGAGAAAGGAGAGCTTAGCTGATCTATCCATGTTGAGAAAAAGATTGCTGAGAAAGAGAAGGCACTTAGCAACAAGGCCTGAGAGGTGAAGTGCTTCAAGTGTTTAGGCTACGGATACATTGCTTCTTAGTATCCAAATAAGAGGATTATGGTCTTGAAAGGCGAAGGACCTAACGCTCAAATAAAGAGTTAGAGTGATAAGAGCTTGGAAGATGGATTGATAAAAGAAGATGTCTATATTGAAAATCTAGATGAACTCTTATCCCTGACGAGTCGACTAGCCAATCAGAAGGTAGATCCTGAATAAAGGGAAAATTTATTCCATATGCGGTGCTTAGTGAATAGGAAGACATGTTTCTTGATTGTTAATGGAGAAAGTTGCACCAATATCGTCTCTGCCGAATTAGTAGAAAAGATGAAATTCCTGACCTACGTACACCTTCGACCTTATGGATTGAAGTGGTTTAATGGCAAGGGTATGGTCCATGTGCATAAGTGAACTTGGATCGCATTTAAGGCAGGACAGTACGAGGACAAGATTGACTTCAATGTGGTCCCAATGAATGCCACAAATTCACTTCTTGGCTATCTCTTAACCCCGATGAGCATTGAGGATATCTAGAGACACTCGACACCCAAGGTAAAATGAAAAGGGAGAAGGAGCTTATTCGGCATCTCGGCTTGTGCTCAACACTTAACGTCAAGGACGACTTCCTTTTAGACCTGCGGTAATGATGGGAATCAGCCTTTGATTATATCTAAGCTAAGGCAGACCTTCCCGAAGCTAAGGTCGAACTGAAGCCAGAAGGATGAGAGGTAGGGAGATAAGCACTTGGCATCAAGTCTGTCGTTAGCCAAGGTGTCGAGATACCATAAAATTGAGTACTCGAGACCATAGAACCACTCGACACAGCACTAAGAGACTCGTGCTGATTGATTCTAGAACTCGAAAAACATTGCAAGACTTTGAGGACTCCTTCTCGAACCCATACATCCAACTGCTGACGCTATTCGGTTCGAATACTATTCTTTCTAGGACATGCCGAGTGACTGCATGCCTACTTCCTTTGTAAAATGCACAGTTTTGTATTCTTGTACATGTTTTCCTTTATTTTATTTATGAGCCCAATTCTTTAGGGTTTAAGGGTTTGTACATTATTTACAGTTTTACCATTAGGGTTTAGGACTTGCTATAAATAGAAACATCAGTAAACATATACATACATAGACCTCAATATACGAAGTCAGATAGAAAAGTATATTCCTGCAATTGGAATCTTTTTCCTTTTTGAGTTAGGCTACTCTTGAGCTAACATTTGCTAGATTATCGAGTATAGATTAAGCTCTTTAATCTCTTCCACATTCTTATCGATCTTGTCCTTAAGATTGTGGTGAACCCTTTCATTTGAACTCGTTAGTGACTTACATTTAACCTTCATTTGAATCTTGAGCAATATTTAGTGTTTGTGAGTTATATCAAACCCTATTTTGAGCTCAAACCCTTGATTGTGTTTGTGTCTTGGTGCATGATATATTTATTCACATTCACCGTTAAAACCAACGATCTCACTTCTCGTCCGTCAAACCATTCGACCTATTTTGACCCTATTTCAAGATTTGCTGCTGTTTCTTCAATCCTTATCACTACTTCCATCAATAACCAGGGAATAGGTCTTCCCATTCATTAGGTACTGCTTGTAAAATAAGTTTTCCCTTTGTCCGAGATTTTCCTTTTGGTTAGCTAGTTGGCTGGTCAAGGATAACAGTTCATTTAGATTTTTAGCATAGACATCTTCTTTGATCAATTCTTCTTTCAAGCGCTTATCACTCTAACTCTCTTTTTGAGTGTTAGTTCCTTTACCTTTCAAGATCATAATCCTCTTATTTAGATACTGAGAAGCAATGTGTCCGCAGCCTAAGCACTTAAAGTACTTCACTTCTCGGGCCTTATTGCCGAGTGCCTTCTCTTTCTAGGCAATCTTTTTCTCGGCATGGACAGGTTGGTTAGGCTTTGCTTTCTCTATCTTCTTTTCTTGCCTTCTCTCGACATACCTCTTAAGCTTAGGGTTACCTTGTTAAGGTTGGCCAATATGCTTTTGATGCCTTTTTCTCCTCCATTTCTTTATTCTTAAGGCCAAATTAATTAGCTTGTCTGGAGAGTTGAACGGCTACAATTCAACTTTGTCGGCTATATCATCTCGAAGTCTACTCAGGAACCTAGTAATGATATGGTCCTATGGCTCGGCAATCTCACATCTTGTCATTAGAGTTTCAAACTCCTGCAAGTATTCTTCAATAGTGTTTCAGCCTTATCTAAGATGATGAAAAGCATAGAGCATCTCTTACTTGAAATAAGTTGGCACAAAGAGTTGATTCATCAGACGTTTCATAAGCCTCCAAATTCTGATTGGCTCATCTCCTTCAACATCTCACTTGGCAACTAGCTTATCCCACCAAAGACTTGCATGCTTAACAAGGGATATGAAGGTAGCTTAACCTTTATTTGTTCTTCACATTCGTAGCACTTGAATAACTTCTTGACTTGGGGAACCTATTCAAGGAATTCTTTAGGTTAGCTACTTCCTTTAAAGGTTAGCAGTTTCAGCTTGACATTGTCAAGTCCTTGGCTAGGTGCTCAGGGTTCATCCTTTGCATTCCGAGCTGGTCGATTCACCTCGGTTTGGCTACTTCTGTTAGAGCTTTGCTTTGCAATGTCTCTTCTCGGCCTTGGTTCTCTTCTTTGACCTCCTTGATTTGTTTTGGAGTCAACACTCCTTTCATTTCTTCTTCTCAGCTCAGGTCGGGTTTCTCTCCTTTTCAGCTCAACAGCTTTTCTCCATTGTCGGTCATTATGATCAAGTTCATTAGTATTACTTCCACTTATGGGTGTTCTCTCCCTTCCTTCCTCTCGACCATCCTGTCTGTGGCCTCTGACTAATCTAGTAAGTTTTTGGATAGAGTCAGTAAGATTCTAAATCTGATACTCTAAGTTATCAACACGTTGTCTCAAACTTCCACAAAGATTCTCACTAGTGTTGTTGACACTATCCTCTGACATTTTGTTTGTATAGTAATTTTCTGGAAAATTGAACAAACAACAAAACACAATTAGAGTAACCTAAAAACAACCACTACTTGGCTTCTGCAGCTACCACTAATGATAAATAACTACTACGAATAGCACACTATACTACAAAACAATGATTAGTAGGGAGGTAGAAACCATGAAACAAAATTTGAAGAACACTAACACGCGTGTGTCCCCAAAGCTCTGATACCAATATGATACGGATCAAAGAAACAGTAGCGGATCTCAAAAAACCTAGAATGGGTTGAATGTGTATGATGGACAAGGAGTGAGGTGGTTAATTTTGACGATGATTGTAAATGGATATAACTCACCATGACATAAATACTATTAGGGTTTTGAGCTTAAAATAGGGTTTGGTACAACTCACGAACACTAAAATTGCTTATGATTCAAATGAGACTTAGATATGACTCACTAACTTACTCAAATAAAGGGGTTCACCATAATCTTGAGGATAAGATCAATAAGAATATGAGGATGATTAAAGAGTTTGATCTACACTCAATAATCCAATAAATGCTAGCTTAAGAGTAGCCTTGCTCAAAAGGAAAAGATTCTATTTGTAGGAATATACTTTTCTTATTTGATTTTGTATATTGATGTTTATGTATATATCTTTGTTGTTTATAGATGTTGCTATTTATAGTAAGTCCTAAATCCCAGTGGCAAAACTGTAAATAATATACAAGGCCTTAAACCTTAAAGAATTGGGCTACAAGAATACAAAATTGTGCATTTTATAAGGGGAATCGGCATGCAGTCACTCAACATGTCCTAGACGGAGTAGTATCCGAAGCAGACGACGTTGGTAGTTGGATGTGTGAGTTTGAGAAGGAGTCCCTAAAGTCTTGTAGTGTTTGGTTAAGATACCAGAAAGGTCAGCCCATAATTACCGAGTCTTAGAATTAGTCTACACGAATCTCTTGGTATTGTATCGAGTGGTTATTTGGTCTTAAGCGCTCGATCTTGTGGTATCTCAGCACCTTGGCGGATGATAGACTTGATGCCAAGTGTTTATCTTCTTTCCTTTCGTCCTTCTAGCTTCTACTCAGCCTCGGCAAGCTTTGATAAGCATTAGCTTGAGACAGGTTTGCCTCAGCTTGGATATAGTTGGAGGCTGATTCCCATAACCTCCTTAGCGAGCTAGAGCTTCTTAACATTTGGACTTAAAGTTTCAATGTTATCATAAATGAGTCCTTACTATAGGCTAGTATCGATACCGTAGAAGAAATTAGAGACCTTATTACAACTTGGGCAATCGCTTATTAGTATAGAGCAACCATATACTATGATTAGAAGGTTAGGCATAAATAGTTTAAGGTTAGTGACCTAGTTTATTGGAAGTTAGAAGCCAAAGGCTCACATGAACAACAAGGCAAGTTGGCCCTTAATGGGGAAGATTCGTTCAGGGTAAGAGAGAGCTTAGGGAATGAAGCATATAGATTGGAGAGATTGGATGGCAAGCTCAGCCTACACACTTAGAACAACACTAACCTTAGGCCATATTTCGATTAATATATAGACTCTTTGTAAATACTTTCACAATCAATGAAAGTTCTATTCCTCATGAATGCTATGTATTTTCAATTTTCTTTATCTCCCTCTCTTACCATTATACTAAGTTCGAGCCCCTTAAGGGTAAGTGGACCCATACTTGGGTAAGTTAGAACGCTACTAGCCTGACCCCCTTAGGTAACCTTAGCAAGGGAAAACACCCTTTGTACAATGAGGAACTCCCATACCTGGGAAGGTTAAAACACTATTGACCTAACCCTCCTCAAGTAACCTTAGCAAGGAGAAACGCCCTTTGCATAACTGAGGAACTCCCATACTCGAGTAGGTTAGAACAACATCAACTTGTCACCCCTTGGATAACCTCAATAAGGGAAAGTGAACTACAACTAAGCTTAGGCGAATAAACCTTAAGCGATAAATTACACATCAGTATGACAGAAGCATTGAGAAGTCGGAAGAAGCAAGATAAAAAATTCTTCATTAATCAAATCATTGTTACACATATTTAGGACTAGTATACCAACCTAACATATCAAAAGGAACGTAAGTATACAGGAAAAATAGAAAAGGGAAAACAATGGTTATCGCTTTAGATTAGTTGGCTATGGTAAGTCTAAGGAGTCTAATGTGCTTATCTGCTCGGAGGATTGATTCATTTGAGTTGTTGGGACTTAAGTCAGCTAGACTAAGGTCAAAGAAGGATGAGGAAGGGTCTGCTGGCTTTGATCAACACTAGGGTCACCTAGACTTTGTTTGGTCTTTGAAATGCTTGTAAAGATGGCCCACTACTAAGCCTCAATTGTGGAAGAGGATGAAGGAGCTTCTTAAGTAACCTTAGCAGCGGGAGGGGTACCTTGAACAGCTTTAGTTGATGGAGAAGCCGTCGTTTCCCTCTTTTTAGTAGCCTTCTCCTCCTTGTGTGTAGGCTCACTTAACTTAACTAATCCAGAAAGTTTAAATTGAGGTTGGGATGATGATCTTGTATAATTTGGAGAATCACCTAACTACACTTAATGGTGATATCTTGGCACTCCTTAGCCTATTGTCATGACACTAAGAAGTTCTTCACAGTCTTATCTTTGGTAACTTTATTGAGGACCTTGCTGCTTTCTAGATCAGTAATGAGATCCTTCATACCCTTAGGCCTTAGCCTCTTTGAAGAGCTCCTTAATCCTTTGCTCTAGCTTAACCTTTTGATTAGCCAACTTTAGCAAAATATTTTTGACAAATTCGCATTCAGCTACCTTCATCGCCGGCTCGGTCTGTAGCTTGGAGATTGACGCATTTAGCTTAAGGTTGCACTGGTTGAGCTTTACTTTGGCCTTTCTCTCTGCTTCCAGTTTCTTTAAGAGTTTAACCTTCGACTTCCGCTCCTTATTCAATTGAGCTTTCAGTGCCTTAACCTCCTCGTTGCTCTCTTCGGCCTCCTGCCAATCTTCCCTCTCCTTCTACAACGTAGCCTCCAAAGTGGCATTTTACACATAGTAACGATGCAGACATTAGTTAGTCCTATGAAATTTCTTAAGTATTTGCTTAGAATAGGATTCCGTCCCCTCTAAATCTTTCGGTGAACTAAGCACTTTCGATTGGAGATCCTTTACCACTTCTAACAACTCTTTGTAACAATTGATCTATAGTAGCACCGGCCATGGTACTATATAACAAGAATAACAGTGTCGATAGAGAAAAGAAGACTTAGGAAAACATGACAAAAGAAAATGACCTAGGGTGAATAGGATACACCTAATGGTTTAAGGAATTGAGGCAGCCTAATAGCTTAAGGGGGTCATCAAATGTGTGCATTGATGTCATCTCCAGGACGCTCCAGTCTATGAGGGTGAAAACCCTAGTAAGACCTCTAAGTTGAGAGCACAGTAATGTAGTGTTACATCGCCACCTCGGATACCCTAATAAGGTCTGTAGATCTTTCCCCTATACTACTAAGTGGTCGACTCAGTGTCCCCTTCATCGAGATGAGTATTCTTAGACTCGTATAGAACCCTCTTATAGGAGTTTGGAATAATATTCTTCCTCTAGTACTTCTTTAAGGCATCGGCTTGGGCTCTACCTATATAGTCCATGGCGAAATAAGGATGGTTGGTTGGGAGCCACTCATATAATGGTTTGTAAGGCGGCATTGATAGCTCGGTATTCTTTAAGGCCAATGCCTCCTTCCTCCCCTCCTCAAGGAGTCTCCTCTTCTGATAGGCTAGACCTTTGGTAGTGTTGGTCTTAGGCCTCTTCCCTTTGTCTTGGGAAGGTGAGGGAAGAATCAACAGCCTCCATTTGTCAGTAGTGGCCTTGTCCCTCACCAGAGTGGGCTCAGACGTTAGGGCAGTTTTAGTTACAAGGGAGACCATACTTAGAGTTTCAGTAACCATGAGCTCCTTAGAAGCTCCATTGAGAGGAATCCTTTGAGGAAGAATTAATGATTCTACCCTGCTAGTCTTGCCTGCCCTTATCACAGGACCCACAACCTTACTCTTGGGGTCAGTGAACTTCCTGGTTGGCTTATCTTCAACCCTATGTCCCCTCAATTGTTTTGACCCAAAAGGGTGCAGTAACTCAGCCACTTTGAATAGCTTCTTACTTGTGAGGAAGTAAATAAACAACATTAATACAAGGCAAGCGTATCGCACTTACTTACAATACTCTGTCGTGACCAATACGAGCAATAAGAATCTTCTTACTATCAGAAAGATTTTGGACAAAGCATTGTAGACACTTAATTTTTGCTCCTTTTATCTTTATTTTTATTTTTTATTATTTTTCTTTTCTCAATTGGATCCTAAATTAGAAAAAATAAAAAAAATATAAAAATAAAGAAAACCCCCCAAATTAAGAAATTTAGAAAAAATAAGAATCATAGAAAAATAAAAAAAATTTCAAAAATAAGAAAAAGCACAAAAAAAAAAAGAAATTTAGAAAAGAGACCCTAAAAAGATAAAAAGTTAGGAAATGAAGCTTAAAAAATTTTAGAAAATTGAAAAATTACAAAAAATAGAATCAAATAACACCAATAATATTGTTAAGTATGGAGCATGCATCATGGGACTCAAGATGGCCCCAGAAAAAGACATTTAAGAATTAGAATTAAATGGAAACTCTTCACTTATTATTGGCTAAGCCCAAAGAGAGTATAAAACTAAAGATCCTAAGCTGGTGTCTTATCACTGATACTTGACTGAATTGATGGGAAATTTCAAAGAAGTCACCTTCAATTACGTACCAAGGACTTAAAATCAATTTGCTGATGCCTTAGCCACACTAGCATCTATGATCCAGATATCTAGTGGAGTTGAGATTCAGCCTCTTACTATTGAAATTGAAGATAAGCTTGCCTTTTACCTAACAATTGAGGGTATGAACAACCAAAAAATCGTATTAAGATGTTTCTACAACAAGGTACATACCCCAAAGAAGTTGAGAAAAGAGACAGAAAGGTGATTAGGAGATTAGCCACTTAATTCTTAATAAGCGGGTTCACTTTATACCAGCGTTCATTTGACAGTACACTCTTAAGGTATATGGGTGACAAAGAGGCTAAAAATTTAATAAAAGAAGTGCATGAAGAAGTATGTGGCCCTTATATGAATGGATACATGTTGGCAAAGAAAATTACGAGGCTAGGGTATTATTAGTCAACAATGGAAAATTAATGCATCAAACACGTTAGGCATTGTCACCTATGCCAAGTTTATGCAAATAAGATAAACGCCCCTCTTCATGAACTGCATACCCTTTTAGCACCATGGCCTTTTTCAATGTAGGGCATAGATATCATTGGTCCAATTACTTTAAAAGCATCCAATGGGCATCACTTTATACTTTGTTGTACTCGAACGTTACTAAGGGAGTCGTAGTTAAGTTTATCAAAAGAAACATCTTAGCTTAGTATGGGACCCTAGAAACAATCATCATTGACAATGGCACTAATCTCAACAACAATCTTACGACAGGATTGTACCGGTAGTTTTGGATCATTCATAGGAACTCTATTCTTTATCGACCTTAAATGAATGGAGTTGTTGAAGTAGCTAACAAAAACCTCAAAAGAATCATTGAAAAAATGGCTATTACATGTAAGGATTGGCATGAGATGTTACTATTCACACTCATGGCTTATCGGACTTCCATTAGAATGTCGATTGGGGCAACACTGTACTCTTTGGTATATGGAACTAAAGTGATGTTACCAGTAAAAGTTGAGATCCTGTCACT
This sequence comes from Lumnitzera racemosa, assembly GCA_024138005.1. Classification (NCBI taxonomy): domain Eukaryota; kingdom Viridiplantae; phylum Streptophyta; class Magnoliopsida; order Myrtales; family Combretaceae; genus Lumnitzera; species Lumnitzera racemosa. Next base: position 37,153,378 of record JAMXBC010000008.1, read on the forward strand.
TCGGGTACTATCAGAAACTCAGTTGGACGGAGCCAATTGGGTGAGGAAATGCATTGAGCAGTTGAATTTGATTGATGAAAGGAGATTGATAGCCTTGTGTCATAATTAGTGCTATAAAAAAAGAATGGCTCGGGCCTTCAACAAAAGGGTATGACCTTGGAACTTAAAGGAAGGAGATTTGGTGTTGAGAAAAGCTCTCCCCAATGCACAAGACTCCAAAGGGAAATTTGCTCCCAACTATAGAGGTCCCTACATTGCAAAGTGAGTATTACCGGAAGGGGCTTTGATTTTGTCCCAAATGGATGGTCCGGATTTGAGAGACCTTGTAAATGCCGACGTTGTAAAGTTCTACTATTCATAAGAAGTTAGTGGAAAATTTACTCAAAGAACGAAAATGCTAGTCATTCTAAATGTCATTATGGTCTAATTTTCATTATTTACAAGCAAATTTGGTATCCTTGGATGTTGTCATCACTGGAATAATCACCCTCTCCATGGAAAGGTTTAATCCCCTTTACCCCATCTAATTGAAACCATACACTAAAAAACATGAGAGAAGTTAAGAAGTGGAACCTAGAACATTGGTAATTAACAAAATTCTTTAAAATACTCTATTATGGATCGATCCCCCTAGATGGGGAGTTTTATTGTCTGTTTTTCAAGGGAATGCAAAACCCGAGTAAGCACGATAGATGAAGCTTTGGGTTCATGAAAGTTCTAAAGAGACAAAAATAGTGGGCGGCTTTCTATAAGGGGTTAATTTCTATGATTTCAAAAGAGTTGATGAAATTTTAAACGTTCTGCATTAGGAACATCAGGGTTGATAACAAGGGATTAAAAAATGAGCTAGCTGTTTTTGATGGGGCTTTTCAAAAGGGTTTGGCAATTTAGGTGCTATCGACAAAGACTAGATAAGTATTTCTACATAATGTTAGCACACTAATTTTTGAATCTTGCACTTGTATTTAGACTATTTTTTTTTATTCCCAACAGTCTCTTGTGAACTAGCCCATAAAAGCATTCACTTTTTGCATTTAGTGTTTAGCCAACCTTCGAAGTTTTCTCCCTTCATCATTTTCTTCTTAGCATGCCCTTAAGGACACTTTCCTTCATAGTTTTTTCTCTCAAGCATGCCCATAAGGCACTTCCCCTTTACTCATAAAAGTTTCTTTCAAGATTGCCCTTAAGTAAACCAACAGGGTATCTCCCTTCTGCTCACCAAGCCCCTAGTGTACTTCTTTTCACCAAGTTTCTCTTAGCCAGCTCGTAAGGCATTTCCCTTCATCATCTTCTTAACAAGCCTTTAGGGTACTCTCCTTCCCAGTATTCCCTTAACAATTCTAGAAGGCACAACATTAAAACCAATTTATGGTTGCTAGTCCATAAGAAATGCTCCCACCTAGGTTAGTGAGCCTAGTGAGACATAACTAGGTTTTAGATTGATCCTAAATTAGGGTTCTAGTCCTCGAGAGATGTTCTTGCTTAGGTTAGTGAGCCTAGTAAGGTACGATCGGGTTTTAGATAGATCCCAGATTAGGGTTGCTAGTCCCCGAGAGATGTTCTCACTTAGGTTAGTGAGCCTAGTGAGGCAAGGCCAGGTTTTAGATCGATCTCATTTTAGGGTTACTAGTCCCTAAGAGATGCTCCCACTTAGGTTAGTGAGCCTAGTGAGGCACGATCGGGGTTTAGATCGATCCCATTTTAGGATTGCTATTCCTCGAGAGATGCTTCCGCTTAGGTTAGTGAGCCTAGTGAGGCACGATCGGGGTTTAGATCGATCCCATTTTAGGATTGCTATTCCTCGAGAGATGCTTCCGCTTAGGTTAGTGAGCCTAGTGAGGTATGATCAGGTTTTAGATCAATCGCCGTTTAAGGTTGCTAGTCCCCGAAAGATGCTCCTACCTAGGTTAGTGAGCTTAATGAGGTAAACTAGGTTTTAGATTGATCCAATTTTAGAATTGCTAATCCTCAAGAGACGTTCCCATTTAGGTTAACCAGCCTAGTAAGGTAAGACCATGTTCTAGATCGATTGTAGTTTAGGGTTGCTAGTTCCCGAGAGATGCTCTTACCTAAGTTAGTGAGCTTAATGAGGTACAGCTAGGTTTTAGATCGATCCTATTTTAAGGTTGCTAGTCCTCGAGAGATACTCCCTTCTAGGTTAGTAAGCTTAATGAAGTACAACCAGGTTTTAGATCGATCCCATTTTAGGGTTACTAATCCCCGAGAGATACTTCCGCCTAGGTTAATAAGCTTAATGAGGTATGACTAGGTTTTAGATCGATTGCAGTTTAGGGTTGCTAATCCCCGAGAGACGCTCTTGCTTAGGTTAGTGAGCCCAGTAAGGCACAACTAAGTTTTAGATTGATCCCATTTTAAGGTTGATAGTCTCCGAGAGATGCTCCCATCTAGGTTAGTGAGCCTAGTGAGGTATAACTTAGTTTTAGATCAGTTCTAGCACTAGATTGTTTGTCCCTTTAAGATACTCTCACTTAGGTTAGTGAGCTTAGAGAGGTATGACCAGGTTTCATTTGTTCATCCAAATCGATTCTAGGATAACTATAGTTGTTTTAGAGTTATCCTAGGCACAAAAATAGTGTCTTTTTTTATTTTTTTTTATTTTTGTGGTAAAGTTTTATTTAAATTTCTCTACAAAAATGGGCAGTTATAGATACTTAATTTTTGCCCCCTTTATCTTTATTTTTAGTTTTTATTATTTCTCTTTTCTCAATTAGGTCCTAAATTAGAAAAAATACAAAAAAAAAAAAATTAAGAAAACCTAAAAAATTAAGAAATTTAGAAAAAATAAGAATCATAGAAAAATAAAAAAATTTCAAAAATAAAAAAAAAGAACAAAAAAAAAGAAATTTCAGAAAGAAACCCTAAAAAGATAAAAAAGTTAGGAAATGAAGCTTAAAAAAATTTAGAAAATTGAAAAATTACAAAAAATATAATCAAATAAAGATTTTAGAAAATAACTCTTTATTAGGGTAGTTTTTATTTTTAAATTGGGCTGTTGAATTTAGGTTTAGATTTAAATCTAGCATACACTGACTAAGTCCATATGTGCAATTTAGTTGCATATATGGACAAGACATAAGCCAACAGCCATGGACATAACATTAATAATGAGCATGAGGTCTCAAGTTTGAAGCTTTGCAAAGGTAGGAATGCCTTTTTCTTATTTTTTGTTTTCAATCACATCAAAGATTACCACATATCAGGATTTAATTGCCCTACATATTCTGACACGTGGCGGGACGGGATTAGATGACCTGCTAGCATTGCTCTACGTGGCATGCCACGTGTTACGTAATGACATGTGTTACGTTTGGGTTGGCCGAAACGGCTGACGTAGCGCTAGGTCATCCCTTCTCCCCCCTTTTCCTTTTCCCTTCGTTTTGTTCTCTTTTCCTCTCTTTCCCTCCTCTTTCCTTCACTTTCCCTAGATTTCCTCCCCTTTTCTTGGCTCAAGATCACTTGACCCCTTCACTTCAGCTCCAATTTTCACACAAATTCTACACACATTCACGTAGTTTTTTGCTTTAATCTTGTTGAGCGCATAGCCTACTATTAATCGAACCCACTAACTCGTCCAAATTCAGTCAAAAATAAATTCAACTCGAGCTCCTAAGTTGGGAAAAAAAATGAAATCTCGACATTTACATTGAAGGCTGATTTTAGCTTTCCAAAGTTTCTGGGTCAAATTCGTGTATAAAAGGGTACTGGAGGAGCTCATATAAGTACGAACAACCCACACACAACCTCAAAATCAACTCCCATACTCATACTCTCTTTTCCCGACTACTTTCTCCCTTTATTAATCTCTCTCTCTCTCTTCAGGTTCCTCTCTCTAGCTAAACCCAAGCCCAGCCACCACTACAATCGTGACCCTTACTTGTTAACTCCTTAACTTGACCACCTTTTGTCGTAGCTATGTCCCCTAATAGCCTCGAAGACAAACCTTAAATGCTACCCTTCTCTCTCTTCAAACCATCAACACTACCACTCCATGTACGAAAGCAACCACACTACGAAGCTCGCCACACCTTTGAACTTAAGTCCCAACCCCCATTGCACCTCCAACAGCCATGCCGTGCACTACCCAAACACTACTACTAACCGCCACCTCCAACAACCCTCTAAACCATTACCAAACTCCCCTACACTTGGCCTACTCCCCTTAAGTCCAATCAAACACTCATAAATCCGCCCTCACCCCTAAGAAAATCCGTCTAAATCAACCGGAATTGCACCTTCCAATTGTCATTGCTATTGAAGTCAGTAGAGCTTAACTCAACTCAACCTACTCTGACCGATCTGATTCGACCCGATCGATTGACCCAGGTCCGACCCGTGCATCCAATTGTGTCCATATGGATTATTTATTTATTTGTTTTATTTATGTAAATGTAATAGTATAAAAGGAGGAAAAAGAAAGAAGGGAAAAAAAATAGAAAAACAAAAGAAGAAAGAAAAAGAAAAAGAGAGGAAGAAGAAAAAGAAAAAGAAAAGTAATTTTATTTTATTTTATTAGTTCAATAAAAATAAATAAGATATAATAAGTAATAAATAAATTAAGTGATAAAATATGATAAAAATATAAATAAATTAAAGGAGGAAATAAAATAAGAATAAAAATTTGTTTTTATCAATTAGAAAAATTGATTTTTTCGAAAAAAAATATAAATCAACCATTTTTCAAATTAGGACCCTTTAAGATTTTCAAAAAAAAAAAAAATTCAATTTAGAACTTTCATTTTTTTAGAAATTTTCCTCAAATAAATCAAATTAAATTAAGAACGTAAATTTGATATGTTTACAAAACTAAAATCAAAGTTTTCATTAAAAGAACTACATACGTTTGATCTTGAATAATGGGTACGCAGGTATCTATGAGGCGATGGTAAAAAACGAAAAAGCCTAATTTCCCTTTTTCTTCAATTTATCTTGTTTTATTTATCCAATTAGACTAATTAAATTAAGTCTTGTCTTTCGAAATTAAAAGATGATTTTTAAGTTTAGTACTAATTTTGGAAAGTTAATGGTACTTGCAAGGGTTTAAAATTCCTAACCTTCGAACCTAAATCTTTGATTTTCAAAAAACCGTTTTACAAAAAATTGGTTTTAATCGATAGATCAATAGCTAAGTTATAACCAATTTACCCAATTGGTTATAACTTAACATCTGTTTCTCGACTTCGGTTAAGTAGCGACTTTAAGCCCTTTTCAAATTTAGAAAAACGGTTTTCTTTAAACCCTAGTTGGGGGTCTATACTAGATGGGTAAGGGTTTAGTATTGATCAGTTTAAAGAAAGCCTATTTTATAAAAAGAGCAGGGAGGGTGAATGTTCGGGCTCAATAAGCATAATTGCAAATGAGCCTACATTAGCACGATGGAAGAGGCAGCTAACGCTAAGGATGGACTTATACCTTCTACCGACTTCTTTGCTACGGCTTTATGCATGTTAGGGAAAAGCTCGGAGATCGGGAACTTGAAGTATTTCCCTACCATTTGCTCAGCATTGATCTCTTTGCTGTTCTTCAGCAGCATGAAGGCATTAATTCCTTTTTAGCCTCAAATTCATTAAGGCTGAGCCTCTTCTCACTATTGATCCGAACCAATAGGGTCCTTACATCTAGAAGTTGGTATGTTTGAGTAGCTCTACTATCAGGAACTTGTCTTGTTAGCCCTTCATAGATGAGTACAAGCCCTCAAACACCTTCCTCTTAGTGTGGTTATGAAGGTATGTCTACCCATTCAGGTTCTTCTATTGCCAGTAGTAATTGAAAAGTTTAGGGGTATATTATATCACAGGATATTCACATAACGCTTGGAACACTTTCAATACCATCTACCTATTGGGAAGGATATGCATTGGACAACACCAATGGTAATTAAAGAGTTCCTTCTTAACCTCATTGACGGAAGGCACATTCTAAGCTCGAGACATTTTTCAAACATCGTAAAGCGTCTCCCCTACAGTAAGGGCACTCTCTCCTCCCTCTACTGTAGTTGCACTACTTAGTTCGATATCGGTCCAACTGAAGAGGTTGTTAGGACTAAGTTTATTAAGGACAGTCTGCTCTTACTAATTTGTCCACTCAGCCCCCTATCCATCCTTAGCTTGGTATATAAATCCATAACATCTAGTAATATGTCACATGGGTAGGTGTCCTTAGGAATAGCTCTGATAAGCTTTGCTTTGTTCATTTCTTCCACTACCTTTCTCGTCTCCCTATCTATTTGTGTCAGTGAGGACGAAGCTTCTTAGTCCCTTATTGAAGGGGGATAAGTACTCTTCATAGCCTTGAAGTTTGAGGATGTAATGTTACACTTACTAAAATTAGTACCCCAGTTTGATATTTTAATAATGAAAAGAAGAGAAAGTGAGAGTTTTAGTGATGAAGAAGAAGAAAGAAATTGAGGGAGAAAGTGAAGTAACTATTAATATTGTTGGCTGCAAATAAACACAATAAGGGCAGTTGTGAAAGAGTTATTTGTAAAGGGTCGAAGGTATTTATTTGCCGAATGCTTAGCAAAGAGAATAAATGGTTATAGGGATCTGTTTAATTGTGAATCATGTGGTATGTTACGATGTTGACACCCATCTTTACTTTGATCGGATGGTTGTGGTTAAAAGGAAAAATGTATGCAACTGTACATGAGTAGTCTGTGGGGACTTAACACTTGTCTTGTTACATTTACTGCACCATGAAGGAACATGATAAAGTACGAATTCAAAAAGTTGCTTTGACAAGAAGTTTTCTCAAGGCTTGTCTAGCTTCCACATTTACCATAGCCCTTTAGTAACACCATACCTTAGCACGGACGTATTAATTTGGTTTAGCTCCATTGTTGTCTCCTTGGTTACTCTACCCTAACTAGGTGAAAATCTAGTTGCTTTGCACTCTTCTTTGCTTTAGTGAGTTGTATTGCCTGTACTTTACATCGTTGCTTGATTACTCAGTGTCAGCTTATATGACAGATTGTTCGGCTTGTTAGGTTTAGTTTAACCCTTGAGTCATCCAGCTCAGACGCTTTTGCTTGGCATTTTTTTACTCAACCCTTATTTGGTACTAATAACCCTCCTCAGCTTTGCCATTGCTTGCTTGGCACTGCTTTCCTAGATCATCTAATGCTTTTGCATACTTATTGCATGAATTGCCCAACTTATTTGATCCTCATCTCAACTTGAAGGGTGTCTACCTTGGATCACCTATTCAGTTTTGATGGAGTGTTGACCTTCAGACCCATCACTCGAGCTCACCTCTGAGGCTTATAATCTTTTACAAGAAGAATTATGTCTTCTCAACCTACCAAGGATGAACTCTAATACTTGTAAGATATGTGGACGAACTCCCTAAGGCCCCAACTTAGACATACTTTATTTTGTTTAGACTCTTGCACAATTGCCGACCTACTGAGTGTTGAGGTCGAGGCTAAGTGTACACCAAGCCATCCTATGTCATCTTACTAAACTACAACTTCCCATCACCTCGGAAACTTGCGACATGACTCATCAATAGCAACCTTAACATTAACTTAGCTCAACTACTGCACCTTAAGATCTCAAAACACAAATCCATTGACAGGTTGCCATCTGTTTCTTACTTTTTTTTGACACTTGTACTATATTCCTTTTCTCCTTTTATCACATTTACCCTTTTTTGAGCATATTAGGAATCTCTTTCTATATTGTGTTTTATGTAATTCTCCATTATTGTATTATTGTCCTAAAGGACTTACCATAAATAGTCCTTTCTACTATAGCCATAATCATCTTATAGAGTATTATTAATGAATATCCTTGTTCTTTTGAGATATCCATCTTTGAGTGCATCCATTTTTAACACTTTTATCTAATATTGTTGAGTAGCTTGAGATTAGTAGTGAGTGGGACTTAGTATTAGCTCGTGCTTCATATTAAGTAAGATACTAAGTTGTGTAGTTTTCTTCAATGAGTCATATTCAGAGAGCAGTTTCATGAAAGTGACTGTATTTGTTGACTTGTCCATCTCATTTTCTTCGATATCTCAAAGGATTCGCTTGGTCATTACTTCCTATGGTAAGTCTTAGTGATTATTGAGGTCTTAGGCACATCATATAATCCTGATATCAGAGCTTGAGGTTACAACCGAAAGCAAAGTATTATAGTAGTTACTTCTTGTTATAATATGTATGTTCTATTATACTCTATTCTTTAGTAGCAAAACAGAGTTGTCCTTAGGTCACTGTACGATATTATATTATCAAAGTTGTATGTATTCTTTTGTTGAGTAGTAGGCTTCCTAAAGTTTTGTATCGAGAATGTCTAATTCTAGTGTTTAAGGAGAGATTAATGATGTCGAGAGTGATGTTCTTGGTCATGGTCGTATTACCCAATAGACCCCATGAACTACTAATGAACAATTGCAAGACCTTACCGCTATTATAGCCAACTTGGCTATATCTATACAAAAGGCTGTAGAAATTTAGCTATAAGGGAGATTTGATGAACGAGGATGAGATGCGAGAGATAGACTGTGAAGACAAGTCATTGAGCCTAGAGCACTAGAAGTGGTAAATGTGAACCCAGCTTTACGTTGACATGCTGAGAGATTTATGAGGAGGAGACTTGAGTTAGATGAAGTGAAAGAGTATGGGGTGGAGGAGCAATAGTCTAAAGGATTTGAAGAGCACGAACTTTGTACCCCCAGAAGAGCTAAGCATCTTAAAGTGTATATTCTTAGCTTTAATGGGTCTAGTAGTGCTGATGACTACTTAGACTGGGATGAGAAGATTGAAAAGATATTCGACTTTTATGGTTGTGAAGACTCATTACATATTTGAGTGGTTACTTAAAATTTTTTTGTATATGTTGCAATGTGGTGGAAGAAATTGCATAATGTACGTCGGCACACTTGATGTGAAACCTGAACATGGAATGAAATGAAGAGAGTTTTGAGGAGTAGGTTTGTACTAAAAAATTATGAATAAGATACTTTCGATGCCTTTAGGAACTTAAGTAGGGTAGTCGACCTATGGATGAATATGTTCGAGAGTTCCAATTGTTGATGATTCGCTGTGATGTAGATGAGCCTGGAACCTAAACAATAGCAAGGTTCATTTTTAGACTAAGATCTAAGATTGGTAATGTAATGGTGGTATAGAGGCTTAGAAATCTAGATGAGACTATCTGAATAGCCCAAAGGGTTGAGAGGTAAAGGCAAAATCAAATCAACCGAGCACAAGATAGCTGACCTCGCTTGTTGAGTCGACTTGGATATGATTAAGCTCAATACAGTTTCAAGGTAGATTATCGAGGTTAGATATCGAATAGACTTGATGATAGCTAAGGTAAGATTAAGGCCAAGGAGCTTAATGACAAGAAGGATTAAGGTAAGAGTTTAGGGAGGAACACTTGAGAGATAAAATGTCTCAAGTGCTTAGGTTTTGGACACATAGCAAGTTAATGTCCGAACCGATGTGTCATGACCATTAAAGGAGATAGACCATAATTTGAAGTAGAGAGTGCTAGTGAAGGTGAAGTAGAGGAGAATTCCAAGTCGTGTCTTAATGAGTTCTTCGAAGATCCTGAGGCCCTTACTTGACCCAAACTAAGAGAGCACTACCTTAGGTTCATTGTTCGAAGGATTCTTAACATTAGTGCTATAAGGGAAGATGAACAGAAGGAGAATCTCTTCCATACAAATTTCGGAGTGAATGGTAATCTATGTGCTTTGATCATTGACGGAAGGAGTTGTACTAATATCATAACATAAGGAATCGTAAAAGGCTTTGAAATTGCCAACCTGTCCTCATCCTAAGCTTTGTAAGATTCATTGACTTAATGAGATGGGGGGCTTACCTATTGCTGAACAAGTTAGAGTACTGATTTCTATTGGTGATTGATACAGGGACGAAGAGTTGTGTGATGTCCTACTTATGTATGCTTCACACTTATTATTGAGCTAACCATGGCTCTTTGATCTTAAGGTACTCCATGATGGGTATAGGAATACTTATATATTCCAAAAGGATGGGAAGAAAGTTGTGCTGACCCTAATGAGCCCTAAGGAGGTCGAAGGGAAGATTTCCAGATTGCTTTAGAGGAAGTCCTTAGTGATTTCCCATGCCTAATTATCCAAATATGTTAAGAAGGAAGAGTTTGCACTCTCATTGTTTAGGAGATTTCTTGAGTTGAAAAAGATTAGAGCCTTACCAGCCAAAGTGTAAGCATTGCTTTAAGAATATGCCAACTTGTTTCTTGCTGAGTTGTTGAAAGATTTACCCCTTGTTAGAGGTATATAGAATTGTATTGATCTCTAACCTGGAGCTGCTTTGTTTAGTCGACCTGCCTATAAGCTCAATCTTGAATAAGCAGCTAAGTTGAAGAAATAAGTTGATGAGTTGATTGAGCGGGGATATGTACAAGAGAGCATGAGCCCCTACACCGTGTTGATAGTCCTGGAGCCAAAGACGGATAACTTATGGAGAATGTGTATTGATAGCTAAGTAATCAATAAGATCATTGTTAATTACTGATATCTAATCCTATGATTAGATGATATGCTTGATGAGTTACATGGTACGCGAGTATTTTCGAAGATTGATTTGAAGAGTGGTTGCCACCAGATCTGAATGAAACCTATAGATGAGTGAAAGATTGCTTTCAAAATAAAGGATGATCTATTCGAGTGGATAGTGATGCTGTTTGGGCTTACAAACATATTGAGCACCTTTATATGGCTCATGAATCACGTTTTAAGATCATTGATTGGTATATGTGTTATTGTTTACTTTGATGATATTTTGGTACATAGTGCTGACCTCATTTCTCATGTTACATACTTGAGATCTGTATTTGATATCCTCTATGATGAGTATTTATTTGGCAATTTAAAGAAATGTGTATTTTGTCAGAGTGAGATAGTATTCATCGAATATGTTGTCTCTGAAGGAGGAATCAAAGTGGATAATGAAAAGACTAAAGCTATTCTTGAATGGCTAACACTAACCAGTGTTGCAGAAAGTTAGGAGTTTTCATGGTCTAGTTTTGTTTTATTAAAGATTCATTTGGAGCTTTAGTTCTATAGCTACCCTATTGATTGAGCTGACTAAGAAGAACATTGATTTCAAATGGTCCGAGAAAGCTTCAAGGCGTTTTAAGGAGATCAAATCTAAGTTGACCTTTACCCCAGTGTTAGTACTACCTAACTTTGGTAAGGTTTTTGAGCTGGAATATGACGCAACTGAAGTTGGCATTGGAGTTGTTCTCATGTAAGAGCATTAACTAGTTGCATATTTCAGTGAGAAGCTCAGAGGTGTCTTACTAAATTACTCTGTGTATGACAAAGAGGTCTATGCCCTTATTCGAGCACTTTAGAACTTGCTATACTACCTATTATTGAGAGAGTTCATTATCTACATAGACCATGAATCACTTAAGCATCTTAGAGGACAACAGAATCTCTCCTAATACCATGCTAAGTGGGTTGAGTACTTAGAAACTTTTTGTTATGTCATCAAGTACAAGAAGAGAATTTCTAGCACTATGGCTACTACCCTTTTTCGTTGGCATGTCCTTATCATAACCTTGTAAGTTAGATACTTGGGTTTGGGACACTAGTAAATCAATATGAGCATGATCTGTACTTTGGACTCTTAGTGGCCAAATGCAACATTAGAGGAGTAGTGGATAGGTTCTATCTAAGCTAAGGATTTTTGATGAAGGGAAGGTAAGTTTGTATGCCAAGTAGTTATACTACAGAATTAATTGTTTAAGAAGCCCATGTTAGAGGCTTAGCTGGCTACTTTGGCAAGAAGAGGACTGTTGGGTTGTTAAAAGAACACTTCCACTAGCTTGGGATGATGAAGGATGTATGCAAAATTCTTGAGTGTTGCGAGGTGTGCAAGAGAGATAAGGGGATGAAGGATCCATATGGAGAATATATGCCTTTGCCCATACTTGAGTGATTATGGATAGATCTGAGCATGGATTTTATCCTTGGCTTACTTAGAACACCTTGGAAACATGATTCTATTATGGTAGTGGTTGATTAGTTCAACAAAATGAGCCACTCCCTTACTACAAAACTAATGATGCTTTATTTGTTATTAACCTCTTTATACGAGAGATATGTAGTTGTGTGAAGTTTCGAGGAGTATTGTATTTGATTGTGATTTGAAGTTCATGAGATTCTTCTAGCAAACACTGTGAAAGAAGCTCAATACTAAGCTCATGTTCAGTATTTCTTATCATTGATAGATAGACGGCTAAATGGAGGTGGTGAACAGAACAATAGGCAACATCCTTTGAGCTATAGTTGGGAAGAATCTATATGATTGGGATCTATCCCTACACATCACAAAATTTGTGTACAATTGCTTTACTCATAGCTCAACTAGAAGGTCACCTTTTGAGATAGCCTATTGACTTAATTTGAACTTACCTTTGGATATGATTACTAACTTAACTTGCTAAGGAGAAAGTCAATCAGGTTTGTAGCGTGTCGAGGAGTTTTAGAAACTACATTAAAAGGTTGTTGAACAGCTAACCAAGATAATGGCCGAACAAAGAGAGCAAGGAAGTTGAGGTAGAATGGGAATTACTTACAACTTAGGAGAGATTCACCTCAACAAGGAGTGGTTCCTAGGAAAGAGAACAAACAAGTTATCTCTTAGGTCCAATGGCCCTTTTAAGATCTTTTGATACATTAATGACAACGCTTATGAGCTATAACTACCCAAAGGATACAAAGTATCTCCCTTTTTCAATGTTGCCAACTTGATGCCTTATGTGCTAGAGGAAGAAGAAGACTAAGATTTGAGGGAAAATCTTCATTAACCTCAAGGAGTTGATGGAGTGCCAACCCTTAGACCTATCACTTGAGCTCACTTCTAAGGCTTACAATCTCTTACGAGGAGAATTCTATCTTCTCAACCTAGTAAGGACGAGCTCTAGTACCTAAAAGTTTTATGGAAGAACTCCCTAACGCCTAAGCGCGAACATACTTTATTTTGTTTAGACTCTTGTACAATTATCAACTTGCTAAGTACTGAGGCTGAGGCCTTTGTACACTAAGCCTTCCTATGTCATCCCACTAACTACAACTTCCCATTTCCTTAGTAGCTTGCAGCACGGCTCATCAACAGTAACCCCAACATCAACTCAGCTTTGCCACAATGCCTTAAGATCCTAGAACACAAATCCATTGAGAGGCTGCTACTTGTCTCTTACTTTTTTGATACTTATACTATATTCCTTTTGGCCCTTTATCATATTTACCCTTTTTCGAGCATACTAGAAATTTCTTTCTTATGTTGTCTTTTATGTAATTTTCTATTATTATATTTTTGTCCTAAAGGATTTACTATAAATAGTCTTTTCCGCTATAGCTACAATCATCTTATAGAGTATAATTAATGAATATTCTTGTTTTTGTGAGACACCCATCTCCGAGTGCATCTATTTCTCACACTCTTATTTAACCTTGTCGAGTAGCTTGAGATTAGTAGTAAGTGGATCTTAGTATTAGCTTGTGCATTATATCAAGTGAAATACTCAGTCATGTAGTGTTTCTTGGTGAGTCATATTTGAAGAGCAACTTTACAAAAGCTACTATGTTTGCCGACTTGTCCATCTCATTTTCTTTGATACCTAGAAAGATTTGCTTGGTCACTACTTCCTGCAGTAAGCCCTAGTGATTGTTAAGCTCCTAGGTCCATCAGGATTAGTACTTGAGCATTCAACTCTACCTTAGTATGTTCTCCTTAGGTTACCTCACCACTGTTTAGCCTCGTACATTATTAGCTTAGGCTTCCTCATTGACCATTTTCTTTTCTTAGGTATTATGCTAGCATTTTCGCCATCGCACCTAGCCAACACGAGCACCTTAGGACTAGGTTGACCATATGCCTGAGAAGCACATCTCTAAGTATTGATAAGGCATTTTAGACCTAAACTCTTTAAGGTTGTGCTAACCTGATTGGGCTCATGGCTTAGGTTATACTTCTCTAGACTTGGCTTCCCTACCTTCGAGGTTGGCATTAGGCTAGGCCCATTGGATAGCCTGCCTATACATTTCAAGCTCCAATGGCTAAAAGACAAGGATAAGGCTCGAAAGATTTGGTCAGCAACCACCTCCTTCAATTTAGACCTACATTGGCCTACACATTTCATCTAACCACAACTTGTAGATGTGTCCTCCGCCCATTAATGGTCCTCTAACCACCACCTACCTACTTCTATAAATATCAAGCTACCTCCCAACGGTTAATCACTTAATACTTTGTGTACTTGAGCTTTATTTTACTCCTAGCATATTTGCTACATCTCTCTTTGTATATTACAAACTTAAGTATTGAAGTAACCATGCCGGATAATCTCTTGGCGTCCCTCACTAATTCTTGTTTTGCAGGCTCAATTGATAGCATATAACCCAATTTAAATTAATCTCTACCGGTTAAAACCTAAAGATGGTACTCAATAATCAACCAAAGCTAGGTGCATATTCATGAGTAATAACTTTTAAAAATGTTGAGAAGTATAATTATTAACGATCACCCGTCACCCCATGACAATATACGAGCTACAGACTTTGATCTCATCTAAGTGGTACTTCAAACAACAAAGTCATAGATGTATGTATGAGGAGAAGCAAAATCCAACCCATGAGTATAAATTTATGTTTAACATTGTCCAAATAGGAAACGAAATAATTTATAAAAGGGTAAATGACATTTTGTAAATCATAGATAAACTAATACCCCCTTTTGCATCACGAATAAACTAATTTCCCCTTTTCATGATCTATTGAAATCTAAGGGGTGGATGTTAATGTGTTTCTAATATCAATAACAAATTGATATTTAAAATCTCCTTTTTGAAGGCGCTCCATAGTTGTATTAACATAGTCCATAGGAATTATCTCAACATCTACAGTTATGTTGTGTTTGGTAGCAAAGTCGATCATTTTTTGAGTATCTTTCATTCCACCAATATTACTTCAGCCACAATCTTCCTTCCTGGTAATAGAGATAAGACCATAGAAATTAAGAAAAAGCAAGAAAATCAACACAATAGTATGTATCATATTATAGCAACACATGCAAATGACAAATATGTGCTTTGAATCAAAGGAATAAGAGGCAACTCTAATGGCTTATTAGGAGCACCAACCAAAATAAGCTTCCCATTAAACTTAAGAAGACCTATCAATGGTAAGAGAGAGTGGTCTACTGAAACAGTATCTATGATTCCATCCATTGTCACCTTTCCAGCCTAAAACGCATTCGAGTCAATAACGACATCGGATCAAATCGAATAACAATTGTACATACGGAACAAAGCAGTATGATATTAAAGAATTCAGAATTGAGTTAGTTAATTACCTGCATCTCTTGCTTGTTTTTGCTAACCAGGAAAGCGTTAGTACCAAGAGTCTCAATTGCTTCCATCTTTTTATTTGGTAAGGTACTTATTACCGTAACCTTAAGTCCAAAGGCTTTTGCAAACTTGATGGCCATGTGATTGGGACTACCTAGTCTAACCACACCAAGGTAGAATCTTGGTTTATCTAACTCGAAGGGTCTTATGGGAAACCGGAACACGAAATGCTCATCGGACACTATGGAGTCAGCATATCCTCTGTATGTGATGGTTGTGTCATAGTATTTGCTTTGGTATACATCAATTATATTGGAGCAATGGTTTTCAAGATTATCAGTACATCTTGCACATGAGTGACAAGCCCCTACCACGCACTTGACCCTAACCTTGTCTCCAATTTTGTATTTAGTCACCTTATAACGCACCTCTGTAACCTCACCAACCATTTCATGCCTGCATTGGCCATTAATATGTTGAATTTGAGATTTGAAGTGAACGCTCCTGAAACTTTCAAAATTACACAAAACAGCCGTGTTTTTTTAATCGTACATGTATGCATAGATGTAGCATTTAACTGCTCATGAATTTCAAAAAGATATGGACATTGCTAGATAATTTTATTACTACACAGAGACCCCCTAAAACTTTTTATGAGGGAGATCCAAATATTTTTCAAAAAGATATAGGCCATATCATTGTAATTTTATAAGTTTACAAAACCTAAAAAGATTATAAAGCTATATCATTTTGCAAAACATTTGTAGTTAATAAAATCTAAATATACTCATAAAAATGATTTTGCATAGCCGGGTACCATTGGATAACATCGTGCCAATCCCTTTTCATGGTTTTTTTTTTTTTTTTTTTTCATGTAGAGGTTAGAATGATAAGTTCCACAATATAGTACCCTCATTCTTTCATCTGTCTCCCTCGTTGCTTTGAAATGAGAATGAAAATGGTTAGTTATTTTGAAAAAATACACTATATGTAAGGGGGAAATATACATGTAAGCTAGAAAACACCGATCAATAAAAAGATTGGGTTATGAATATGGTCGTTAAAATCGTGAGTTAATTATATGATTTTATAAGCTTACAGTTTCATGATATTTTTTTTTTAGTTAAAACAGATGCAAAATTATTTAGGTGTAGATTTTTGATGGAATTATGATTTTTTGTATACGAATTTATAAGTTTACAACTTTATCAGATTTGGACGATTTTATATATTTAAATACATTGAAAATTTTGATAGAATTGAGACTTTTATAACCATAATTTTGGTTATAAATTTAATATAGATGGAGCAAAATTAAGTGTGCCATATTCGTATTGAGAGTGGTGTTTGGTTGTACTTTTTGTCAATTCACAAAAATAGTTGTCAAATTCATTAAAGTTGATTGAAATTACATATAAGAAAAGTATTATAATATCATATCCATTCTTACCATTATTGGGTCATTTTTTTGTTGCTTATGTTGATCAGTTAGGGTTATTTATCTATATTATTTAAGTTAGAGTAGATTTTAGTAATCATCTTTTTGAAAATCACTTATTTAGTCTCAATCTTATATGATTAAAAAAAATACCAATATTAACAACCTGTTTTGTTCGTCAAATGGAATTTGAATTCATTGGGAATGTAATAAGGGGGGAATTTGTATTACATGGTTTAGTTAAAAAAAAAAAATATAAGCCTAACATGAACCTATAATAAAATTAAAAGACTATTTTACCCTTATTTTTCTTCTTCTTTAATTTTACTATTGCTGCCGTTGAAATCTTAACCCAATTGACAACATGGTCAACTTTATAGAATGACTCTTTTTCTAAATCCATTATCAACTTCATTTGTGTTAGCTTTCCCTTAGTTGTGTTAGCTAAACAAATCATTGATTATGATTTCATCTACATTGAGGTCCAAATTTTTGTTGTGTTTGGGAATAGCCATGGAGGTGAGATTCAATCGGAGGAGGAACAACCATGGGAAGCAAGATTCAATTAGTGGAGGAAGATTATTTATTCAAGTTGTAAATGAATTTATCAATTCCCAAAAATGTTCAACCTTTTCTTTATAAACCTAATTAAGCTTTCATTGTAAACCTAAGTGAAGGTCTTCTTCTTGTAAGCTGTTTATAGACCTAATCAGGTTGTTTGATTTTCGAAAAAAATAAACCTTTTCTTTGTAATTGCATGACAGTATGCTACTCCCATCTTTGTAAATCCATGGCTGTTCATCACTAGTTGGATGAAGAAAAAGCACATGCTCAACAAGAGAAGCACAGTGGTGCTCGGAGCTTGGTGGTGGTCGGTGTTGATAGTAGAAGTTGCATTTAATGGTTGGTGGTGGTCTATCATTTTTGATATTTGGATGAGGTCAATATTGGAAAGAAAAGGCATACCTATAAGTAATGGGGAATCTTGGGTAAGATCATTGTAATTGCAATTCCATGATAAGTAATTTGGATTCTATTGTATCACAAACTGGAGATAAAAAATGAACTAAATAGCACAATGAGAGTATCACAAGGAATAAGGGGAGAATGAAATCAACATTCTCTCTAAGTGAGCATGGCGTAATATTATCTATTAAGTAGGGCTATAAATAAGCCGAGTTATTCTTGGGTTACTCGAGCTTAGCTCACTTTAAGTTCAACTCAGCCTTGAGCTTAATGTAAAGCTTATTTATCTAAATGATTTGAGTTCGAGCTCTAATATAAGCTTATGAAACTCGCTTATTTAAGCTTGTGAGCTGGTTCATTTAGACTCATGATTTGGTTCATAAGCTCTATGTATATTACAAATATTATATATTATTAAAATCCAAAAGCTAATATTTATATAATATACATAAGTATATAATATGTTTTAAGATAACATATAATTTAATCCTTATTTACTATTCATCAATCTATTTATTCATATATTTCTTCATTTTGTATACTTAAGCTTATGAGTAAACTGGAGCTCGAAAGCTTGCTTTAAGCTTAGCTCAACTAAGCTTGTTCACTAAATGAGTTAAGTTTGAGCTCAAGACAAAGCTCATTTATCTAAATGATCCGAAATTGAGCTTAATTTGTGGGCTCGATAAAAATTTGTCTTAAGCTTAAGCTCGATAAGTTTTAAATGAGCCAAGCTTATCCCTTGGTTCGATTTGGCTTGTTTGCAACCCTGCTATGAAGGATTTATAACATGGGTAAATGTGCTCCTTAACTTTTCTCCTCAATTAATTTCTCTCTCTTCTTTTTCTAAGTAAATTGCTTATTTAGCCTAAATCTAATATTATTAACAAAAATAACAACATCAATATTATCTATGAAGATTAATAATATGGATAAATATGACAGCTCCTTAGTTTCCCCTCCTTATAAATCTCTCTTCTCTCATCTCTCCTCTTTTTCTAGGTAAGTTTTATATAAAAAAAGCAGCTCTTTCACTATTATAGATTTATTTACTTCATTTTTCTCTAATTATTTTTTTCCATCATCCATTTTACCAGTATAACAAATCTCACATCAATATTAATATTTTGTCTTTATTATATAAACTTTTTATTCAAATCTCAAAATTAATTCATAATCTTTGATTTGAGTAAATTTTATTTAAGCAATTTTTATATTTATACACCTACAATGCGAGTGCATCATCCACTAGTTTATAATAAAACTAATTCTACATCAAATTGTGACAAGTCTAGTTCACTAGTCGTCTTACTATGTTTACATGAAAACTGTATTTGTTGGAATATTTACATTCTACCTTATTACCTCGCATAGTTCTTAATGCACATTTTATATTTAGCATTAAAAATGAGTCAAGCTGTCTATGAGCTACTTGAACTCAGTTCATTTTAATTTTGATTCAACTTGAGCTCGACTAATAAACAAGTTCAACTTATACTTAAGATAAAACTTGTTTATCTAAAAGAGCATGAGTAGAGCTCGAGCTCTTTTTTAGGCTCGCAAGTCGTCTTATTTAGCCTTGGGAGCTTTATATTTATTATAAATATTATATATGTTATATATAATATATAATTAAAATTTGAAAACTAATATATATATATATAAATAATACATATAAATATACAATATAATATATATAAATATTTATATATTTATTCACTTTGTATATCTCGGCTCATTTCAAGCTCAATTTGTAAACGAAGCAAGTTTAAGCTCAGACTAGATCTTGCTTACTTAGATGAACCGAGCTCGAACCTGTAATTTTTTGGTTTTATAAATGTTTGGCTCAATTTGAGCTTAATAACTTTTATATGAGCTAAGCATGAATCTTTATAAGTTTCACTCAGATTTGCTTATTTACAACCCTATTTATATTATCCGATAATTAAATGGAATCAGAATTTAAATGTTAAAGTTCTAGGAAAACACATGATAATAGAGATTAAGCTCAAATAATAGTTATATATAACCTCTTAAATTAAAATACCTCCTCGAGAATAATTATTTCGAAATAAGATGATTTTTATATTTTATAAAAAAGTAAGCTATTTCATAGGGCCTTGGTTCTCCGAGTATAATGATTCTAACATAAAATGATATTTATGCTGACTCAATACATACAATGCATTAGGGCGTTCCAAGGGTTAGTGGTCAAAGGTACTTTACTCTCTTTCATTTTATTATTAGATGTCTTGGGCAGATTCATTTGTCGGAATATATATAAAGAGACAATCAAACACCTACTAAAATTTGGAACACACATGAGAAGGCTGAACATCACTTACTAAATATACCCTTTCTATTTCATTTCGAAGGTCTTCGTTTGGAAAGAAGATCCAAATTTTGTTTGTAATACATCTCCTCTTATTAGATATTAATTAACTTGCAAAAAAAAGGAAAAGTAAATGAAATGATGTTGATGCCATTTTCCCTATAAATATTTTTGTCAGAATTATAAGGATTTATTGCAATAAGATAGTATAATTATTCCCGTTGTACGATAGCCTTTCTAATCTTGAATAAAGAAAAAATGTAATTTTTCCTATATGTCGTATATATATGTTTTTCAGTGATTAAAGTAGATAAGAGAGGATTCAAACCCAATCCATCAATTAGGAGACTGGTATTCATACCATTAGGTTATAAGTCTATGTTATATATTTCAGAAGATAGTAAATTATTTTATACATGATAATTATTTTCCATCTAGGGGAAGGGGTTTTTGAACATGGTTCATCTATTGGGAGACTGGTGTTTATGTTATTTGACTACAAGTCTATTTAGCTATATATTGTATATTTCAAAAGATAGTAAATAATTTTATATATTTTAATTATTTTGCATCTAAAGTTCAAAATTTAGAACTGACCTTCTTATAGAATCCTATGAAATTATAAATTTATTTAATTAAGTGCACATTAATATGCAAATTAAACTATATTATAAGGCTTTTATATCTTTTGTACATTGAATCAATTAAATGTTTGCAAAAAAAAAAAAAAAATCAATTTAATGTTCACTTAATATCATTTAATTTGCCTATGTAAAGTAATTGGAGATGGACATTTGCGTTATAGCTTTTTGGAAATCGCCTTTTGTTGGGATGTCGAATGAATGAAGTAGATACTTTATTAACTTATTCCCTTCGCAAAAGGGTTTATAAGTAGGGATGAGCGAATAATCTCATCGTACAGTGTATCTAATCAAACTCTATTCCACCAGACAGGTTTTAGGTGGATAATAAGGATCATAAGATAGGTTTTAAGTGATAATTTTTCGGAACTTGATCTCATAGTATAGAGTAGAGATATGAAATCTGAGTACCCCATAATGTTATGTTTGGTATGTGAAAATGAATTGAAATAATTAAATATATATATAAATTAATATTATCACTTTCTTTTTCAATCTTAAAGAAATAACAATGAAAGTCAAGCTCATAATAAAACCTTACTGTCACATTTGGTATGTGAAAATGAATCGGAATGGAATCACGGCACTAAGTTCCATTCTCCTTTTCCATGTTTACAAGTGTAATTTGAATGCTAAATTGTCCATTCGATCTCAAATCCATTCTACCCTTATTAATTGCAATAATCTAAAATTACTTATTTTATTTTCAAATAAATTGTAACATGTAATAATAAAGTTTTTTTTTTTTTACAATTACTACTATTTATGCATTTAATATGATTTCATTTTGTTTTGTATCGTTTCATGTCTATCCCTAAATATAAGAAATGATTTATTATTTTGGTCTTCATTTCATTCCATTTTATTTCTTTCCAATCAATTTTATTCCATTTTACTCTAGATTGTACTTATGTATCAATTGTGACATAGCACTATACACTACTTATGTTTATTATCAAGTTTCTCTCTCTCTCTTCTTCTTCTTCTTTTACTATCTTAATTTTTTTTGTTACTTTCTTCCTCTTTTACTAATTTTAATATAGTAAAATCTTACGAAAAAAAAATCTTAATTCTTAATATTACTCACATTTTTTTTTTAATAATAATATTGTGGTTTGATAAAAATTTTATTTTGATGGTTTGAAAAAAAAAATTAAGCATGACCCAACTAGAAGGTTTAAGCTTTTCCAATTGTAGAAATATTCTTATTTTCTTAATAAAATTATATATTGCTCAATTTAAAATGTGCTGCAAACTATGTAAGTTATTACTTATGGTCTAACAATAATGTAGTTATAATTTTAATATTAATTATACTTCTAATACAAAGTTTTGGACGAAGATAAAAGAAAAAAAAAATACAGAGTCTACATGGTAAAGAAAAAAAGAAATATAAAATATATATTGTATAAGATATATGATGATTTTGAAGTGTTATACAGTAGGTTTCGAATATAAAAACATTGAAACTTATACTTATAAAATAGAATATAGGTGACATCTTATATCCTATTCACTCTGTACTTACTCATCCTTATTTATAAGCCATGAGAAATATGAACTTTATTTAGGTTTCCTTTTACTTAGATTTTTTTTTTTAATTTTCGTTTCTATGATTGAAAAATGATGATTCTTGCTAATGGTGCTTCATTTCATTTAAAAAAGGAAAAAGTTTACATAAAACTGTGATAATTTTGGATGCTTCTTACATGGTACCTTATATAAATTACCATTTTTCTTTCTTACTATTTGGACCTCTTTAGTAATACATCATTACATACCTTCTTTTTTTTTTTTCTCTTTTAATAATACTCGTTTTTGGTTTTTCGGAAAAGAAATAAAAAAAAACCTATTTTGGTGTTAACTTTCAATCATTACTTACCAATCCTCCCTTAAATTGAAAATTATAACTTTGAATGGAGACACACCAATAAGGAGGAAGAAAACGTATGACGTTCACTTTGATTTTAACTTTAAATGACTAATTGATTTTTCTTATGTTTATATGCAAAACATAGAATTTGAAAAAAAAAAATAGAAAAAATATTTTCAAGTTTTGGAAAAATTTGTAAATTTAATTTATTTTATAAGACAATAACGATTTGATTGACTTGTTTTAATCTTTCCTTTGCTTTTTAGTAGAAATTTTTTTAACTGATCTATTATGAACCTATTTATTGACTCATTTGGAATTTTTTTTTCTTTTTTTTTTTCATTAGAAACCTTTTCTGGTGATAATTTATTCATTCCACTAAAAATATGAAAAGCTTATTTGAATTTTGTTTAGTTATGGATGACTTTTATGCAAGTATCTCAGTACTTCTTTTATGGCCATTACTCTATCAAGGTAAATTATTTTTCTTACATCAAATATTCATTTGTTATGAATTTAAATATGACACATTGGACATAGATAGTGTTACCTCTAGGATTTGGAGTCATGTAATTTTTTAATTAAGCAACTAAACTTTTTCATTGTCAAATTTAATACCCATTTGAACATTTCGACGTTAGCATTTGTATTGAACTAATAATGTTAGCCTCCATTAATTAAATTGGAAATTTTAACCAATCAATGCATAATTATTGTGTCTTTTCTTATTAAAATAATACTAATCCTAATAGAATATGCCATATTATCTCAAACTTTTGACACCATTAATATATCTATAGTAAAGTAATAATAAATCTAAATCAAATTAATAAAACTAAAAAAAAAAATCATCTTCACAACAATGCTAATATAGTAATGGCACAATTTATAGCTAAAATTTCAATTTACTTGATTATACACTTAATTAAAGACCTAATTATCATTATCATACCTTAGTTAATTCTAATTCATACTACTAATCTAGTCGGCATGATTAGCTAATAGTGTAGCTGCCTATGGCCTCATGGGGGTCACATCACCCTTGATAAGTGGTTGTTAACTAGTTCTATAAAATAGTGGGTCGCAACCCTCTTAAAAAATATGGGTTATAAGACCCACTAGTGGTCATGGGTGGTTGCCCATGGCCTTATTAGAGTTTTGCCACCCCCCATTAGTTGATCATAATGATTGAACTATTGGTGTAAACCGGAGTTAATTGAGGTGTAAGTAGTGAAAACTAGATCTTCAATTAAGTGTATAATTGGATGAGTTAAAACTTCAGGCATATAATTGTACAAAGTGGTAAAGTTGATGTGTAGCTATGACATTGCTACAAACTAATACTATAACGCCCCAAAATCGAGGACATTATAGACCACCATGTATCCCTGGACTCTATTAACATGTCAGGTGTAACATTCGACTAAAAACTCCAAATAACACTATAAAAGTCTCCATACAATCTTAGACAATTAAATCTCTAAGTAATGTTAGAATAATTTTTAACTAAGAAATATTGATGCCCAATCAATCAATGCTATCACATAAGACTAAAAAATCTTATTATTTAATTTCTTAGAATATTCTTCAATACCAAACGTAGTCTTCACTTTTCCCATTCCCTAGGTAGTAACAGTAAGCTCCATAAGTTATTGAAGTTAAGTAGTATAAATGCGAGTCTTGTAACTAAAAATATAATAAAGTGAGCCGAAGCCCAGTACATAATACACAACCACATATACATAATTAAACAATACATATTTACATGTATAGAAATGTAAGTAAGTAATCTATACAATTTATTCATTTATCTTGACTTTAAGCTAGTAATACAAACATACAACAGTAGTCCTTACAACTTGATAACATCATCAATGTATCACAACCTAGCGTTTGGGCATACCTCTTTGAGCTCTTCTACAACAACCAAAATTTAGCTTAGATCATTTCCATTTGAGACTCTACAAGGAACAATGCGTCACATAGATCATTAGGTTTACCCCATACGGATCTATCACTACAGGCCCTTATGTCGAGCCAAACACAAGTAATAAAACGATATATAAAACAGATATACATTTAATTCATTTTAATTTTTGCCATCTTAACACTCATAAACAACAATTCAGTGTTACGTACCTGGACATTTGGAATCCGTTACCATTGAATCAAGCTTAGCTTTAAATCATAGGAGCAATTAGATACTCATTAAACTTCTTTAAATATTGAATAAACGATTTCTTCTAGTTAAAACTCACTTTTAAACCATTTAAATCTCCTTAAATTCACTTAATGATACAGTAAAGGAGTTTACTTTAGAGGTAACAAAAGAATAAAACAAAAAGAAAAGGAAAAACTTAACTTAAAGAAGGAAAGCCTATGACATGGTCAAGAATATGATCATGTCTTTTTTGTAGTGTAACTTATTGAGTTCTTTACTATTACAAGGGATACGGTTGTATCTTTTGGTCATGTAACTTTTTAGTCTGCCAGCCCCACGTTGCCTACTACAAGGGACATGATTAGGGATACAGTTGTGTCCTTTGGTTGTGCAACTTTCTGGTGAACTTTTTTTTTCTCTTTCACCTAAAACTTTTCTAAACCTATTTTATCCTCCAACATCTCAATATATGATCAAAACACTCTTAAATTATTAAAAACAACCCAACTCTTTAACAAAACCTTCATTAACAATACATTACAAATTACACATCTCTAACACTTATTTCAAATCAATATTACCAAATAAATTCTATCATTACATTATTTAATTGATAAGCATCTCTTAAACTTGTTAAAAGAATAAGGATAACAGAGATTCTACGGAACACAGGATACATACCTTAGTTCCGGCGATCCTTTGGAGTTTCTTGTTTTTCCTTAATAGATTATGCAAAATCTTAAAATATCAATGTAAAAATTCTTAACCTCCATAAAGAAATCTTGAATTCTACAAATCAGATCTTCACTTACCAATATCCTTTTAGGGTTGCATAAACTTTATGTTTCCCTTCTCCATGTGGCTGCTCTTGCTCTACCATAAAAAGAAATCTTACATTAATCCAAAATTTTTCCTTTTTAATAAGAAGAATAACAGCGGAATCCCCCTTTACCTCGAAGGTTTTTGAAGTTTATAGGAGAAAAATCTAATTCTATAGTGCATAATGAGTCAATTTGTGCACAAGCTAGGTTAAAACTAGGTGAATATCTCCTTACAATTCCTTTAATACCCTTCATTAAACCACGGCTTAAGAACTTAATATGCCTAGATCAAAACTTAATTTCCTTTGATTTTACAATGACTTTTATTATTTAATTACTCTCTTTTCTTTTTTTCTTTTTGTTTTCTCGGGTATTACATTTTCCCCTCCCTTTAAAGAACTTTCCTCCTCGAAAGTTGCTTGAATATTGAGGTAAATTTAGAGATTTATTCCCATAATTTTCTTTGACTTCGAGGTAAGTTGCTCCTTAGAACCTTACCTATGTAATTATTTCTCTTCCTTAAGATTACCTTTGTTTTTCTTGTTACAAGATCATTCCTAAAATTGTTATCTACTGTAATGGTTATGCTATGGGTGAAGTGGTGAGGCTCTTATGCATGTAAAAAAGGGTTGGGTGTTGTTCATGTGGCTCCTTCTCAGCGTTGCCGTCTCACAGTAATACCTGCCCAATTCCCCTCCCTAGGTACTACAGACCCGTGGGTACCACTGCTAGCACGGTGTGAGGGATTGTCCCACATGGGTTTGGCTCAACCCTTTTTTACATGCATATAAGCCTCACCACTTCACCCATAGCATAACCATTACATTTACTATCCACCAAATCTCATATTATTGTCATAAATCTTCAATTAGTTAAGGTTTCTTCTTTAGCCCATCTTCCATTGTACTACTCTTATTATAATTTACTTATGGAATTTTGATCATTTTTTCCTATAACTTATCTCCATTATTATGGCTCTACGTAACTTGATCCTTAGCTCACTTTAATTCAAAGAACTCAAACTTACTTAGATTACTTTCCTAATAACATCAAACTACAACTAGTTTCTCCTATAAAGTATATTTTTTTCTAAGTTAACTCCTAACAACTAAACTTTATTTGAGAGCTCTAACTTTATTAGCTTGAGAATATCAATTCTCAGTTCCTAAGTAACCTCTTATTCATTATTATTACTTCACTACTCTTTAGCATACGAATAAATTCATCTTCTCTGGATTCTCTTAAGTATCCAAGATTCTACCTAAATACCCAACTCTTTTTTTTCTACTATGACAGTGACTTTAATCCTAATCATTAAATTGCTTAGGTCCTTTCAGCATCACAATAACTTTCTTCCATTTATCTCATATTCTTCCTATTACTCCTTTACCTGTTGACCAACTTGTACTAAATTTATCCTATAATTCAGTAAATTTTGTAATACCTTATAACTCAATAAATTCAACTTAAACCTTATATTTTCTTCTTTTATGTCTTTTGTATTTAAATATTCTCTTCGTCCTACCTCCTTATATCCTCCATTTTCCATTTATTAATCATTTAATTATAATACCATTGATATAGATGAATAACCACAAGCCACACTCAAAACGTTTCTTACTACCTCATTTCCATCATCATTTTATAACTCTCAACAGATTAGAGACTTAATCAAATAACATGAGTCCCCAACTTTTAGATCTTATAATCTTTGAACAATTCTATGACTCTAGGGAAGAAAACTTACACTTCTAGAGATTCGTAAATTCTTTTCTCTACCAACCATCCTTAACTATTTACTTTGAGAATTCTCACTATTTGACACTTTTTCTATTACTACTATGATTTAATCTTGAGCTACCCATTCTCTTGTAACTTGTGCTGAGTTCAAAACTGTTAGGTTGAAGGCATATACTTATTGCTAACTTCATGCTTTTGGTGTACATATGTTTGATGGATTTTACTATATTACTATAATTATTATAATTATAGATTTTAATGTAGTTGAAATATTTGATGCACCTGGAGTTGTTTAATTGAGCTGTAAAGATTTTTGTTAAATTTTCATTGTACTTCATTGCTTCTTGCCATCATTATAATTATTATTGCTTATTGT
Source organism: Lumnitzera racemosa (assembly GCA_024138005.1). Lineage (NCBI taxonomy): Eukaryota > Viridiplantae > Streptophyta > Magnoliopsida > Myrtales > Combretaceae > Lumnitzera > Lumnitzera racemosa. Next base: position 37,181,094 of record JAMXBC010000008.1, read on the forward strand.
TACCATTATTAAATTTATAGGTTTGCTTTGTTCCTTCCTAAGATTTTGTTATAGATTAATTATTTGATAGTTATCAATTGAATATTTTTGTACTTTTGTTGCCTTTAGTTAATGTTGAGTAGTTTACATATAAAGTGTCTCAATACACATATACATAGATATATGCCTAAGACATGATTTGACTCGAACAAGACGTGATTAACAACCTTGCTTGACTCAGACAATAAATGTAACACAATATGACGACGTCATTGACAACAACTGACATATTTAACATGACTTGGACTAATCACAAGATAGAAAAGAAACTCGTTAGCCCCATCGCATGTACACGTTTATTAATGTACATATGAAACATCCTATTAAACTTTATTGTTGTCATTATTAGTTATAATTCAATGAACTCTTTGTTATCATTACGTTACTGCTCATATGTATAGTTTAGTGAGACGTCTTTACTATTGTTATTGGTATTATTGTTATTGTTAAGATGCTCAATTATTATTATTAGTGTTGATAATATTGTTATTATTATTGTTAATTATGATTATGTTCTTGTAACGTCTCCATCCATATAAAATGTGGTTAAAATGGACTTTAATTTTGTGTAGGAAAATTACAATAAATTTTTTGGATAATTGGTTTATGATTTTGATTCTTTATTTCACATTCTTCTAATTGATACAATTAGTTGTTTTTTATTTCTTAATTTTCTTTTAATAGCTTCTTAATTTTCCTTATATCAGTTATCTAGAAAAATTGACATGTATTATGAATACATAGATATTCTTGTAATAATTAAATGTATTCTTATTGTATTTACTACTATGACAATTTTGGACATTTGGTAGTTAATAATTCTTTATATAAAGGTTGTGCTTTGTCCATTGTATTTTTCTCTAAAAATACATTTGCTTCTTATTTTGTTATACTTATGCTATTAATTTGAGCTATTTATAACCATTTTGTATTTTGTTTATTTTTTTAAACGTCTTATTAATTTCATGTTTTATTACAAATTGGTTAAAGATAGTTTTATAAAGGCTTATGAATTTACATGGATTTTGATGGTATTATCATTGGCTATTATTTATTCCATTATCATTATTATTCTTTCCTTTATTCACTAATCAAAATTATAGGTCAAATAAAACTTAATACGCTTTTATGGTTAGAAATTTCATAATTGTAAGATATATTATTTGTAGCGTATATCCCTTCAAGCCATTTAATAATAAACATTTTACCTTAACGGTGTTTTTTTTTTAATATGGTAAAGGTTTTTATCTTTTACTATCTTATCCTATTTTTGATTATATATCTCTACTCTCAAATATTATACTTCTACTTTTTTTAACCTCCTAAATATAACTATTGACAATGATGGAAACATCTATTATTCTCAAATAGTTAAATGAAATCTTAGAAATAAAAAAAATAACTGCAAAATAAATAATGACATCAAATAATATAATTTCATGTCACTGCCAATCTAAAACATAAATTTCTTTTTAAGATCAAACCTAACTCACGTTATACCCTTCTCATCATTAAACCATCCTATTGATTTTTTTGCTTATTATTATATCTTTTTTTCTTTCTTTTTTTCCTAAGGATTCATAACTTATGCTTTGATACCACTTTATCTATAACACTTCAAAATTGAAGACATCTCAGATTGCTATGTATCCTTATATTCTATTGAATCGTTAGGCGTAACATTTGACTAAAAACTCCAAATAATACTATAAAAGTCTCCAAATAATCTTATACAATTAAATCTTTAAATAATATTAGAATAACTTCTAGTTAGGAAATATTGATGCTAAATTAATCAATTCTACTACATAAGACTAAAAAATATTATTATTTAACTTCTTAGAATATTATTCAATACCAAATATAGTCCTTACTCTTCCCATTCCTTAGGTAGTAATAATTAGCTACATAAGTTATTGAAGTCAAGTAGCATAGCTGCAAGTCCTACAATTGAAAATATAATAAAGTAAGTTGAAGTTTAGTATGTAACACACAATCATACACGTATGATCAAACAATACATATTCATAAGTGTAGAAATGTAAGCAAATAAACACAAACACACAATAGTAGTCTTCATGACTCGATCACATAATCAATGTATCACAACTTAGCATTTGGATGTACCTTTTTGGGTTCTTTTATAACATAACGTTAGGCATACCCCTTCAGGCCCCTCTATAACAACCTAAATCTACTTAAGGATCTACTACTATGAGCTTTCAGGACGAGCTAAACATAAGTAATAAAATGATACATAAACCGAATATTCATTTAATTCATTAACCGAATATTCATTTAATTCATTTTAACTTTTGCTATCCTAACATTCATATACAACTAGCAAGTGTCACATACCTATATATTTGGAATCCGTTACCATTGAAGCCTAACTTTAAATCCTAGAAGCAATTAAATACTCATTAAACTTCTTCAAATATTGAATAAACAATTTCTTCTAGTTAAAACTCACTTTTAAACCATTTAAATCTCTTTAAATTTACTTAATGATACATTAAATGGGTTTACTTTAGAGGTAACAAAGGAATAAAACAAAAAGAAAAAGGAAAAATTTAACTTAAATGAGCAAACCCTATGACATGGTTAAGGACACTATTGTATCTTTTTTGGCAGTATAACTTATTGAGTTACACTTCACTATTGTAAGGAATACAGTCGTATAACTTTTTGGTCTACTAGCTTACGTTGCTTACTACAAGGGACACGACCATGGATTCAGTCTTGTTTTTTGGTTGTACAACTTTCTAGTTGAACTTTTTTTTTTCTCTCTCTCCCCTAAAACCTTTCTAAGCGTATTTTATCTTCCAACATCTTAATACATGGATTAAAATACCTTTAAATTATTAAAAACAACCCAACTCTTTAACAAAATCCTCATTAGCAATACATCACAAATTATACATCTTTAACTCTTATTTCAAATCAACACTACCAAATAAATTCTATCATCACATTATTTAACTAACAGACATCTTTTAGACTTGTTAAAAGAATAAGGATAATAGAGATTCTACGAAATACAAGATACATACCTTAATTCTGATGATTCTTTAGGGTTTCTTCTTTTTCCTTAACGGACTACACAAAATCCTAAAAGATCAACATAAAAATTCTTAACCTTCATAAAGAAATCTCAAATTCCATAAATTGGATCTTTACTTACCAATATCCTTTTAGGGTTGTATAAACTTTATGTTTCCCTTTTTCACGTGGTTACTCTTGCTTTATCATAAAAAAAAAAAATCACATTAATCCAAAATTTTACCTCTTTAATAAGAAGAATAATAATGAAATTCCCCCTTACCTTGAGGGTTTTTGAAGTTTACCGGAGAATAGTCTAATCCTATAGTGTACAATAAGTTAATTTGTGCATAAGTTAGGTTAAGACTAGGTTAAGGTCTACTTACAATTCCTTTAATATCCTTTATTATACTACGACTTAATATCTTAATACCCCTTGATTAAAACTTAATTACCTTTGATTTTATTATGACTTTTATTATTTAATTACTCCCCTTTCTTTTTTTTCTTTTTGTTTTCTTGGGTATTACAAATGCATACCTACATTCTTTTATACATCTATTGAGATTATAAAAATCTATTAACTAAAGATGAAGAAAGTGAACTATAGAGCGAGGAAAGAAGATTACTCAGCATAAACAACTTTTGAATCTTCAAAACCCTTTATCAAGTGTTAAGAGTGAGAAAGCGATATTATAAAAACATATATCATGTTTATTACATAAGAGTAGATCGGAATAGAGTCGCAATTTCAAGTTTCATTCCCTTTCACCATTTTTGTAATTGCATTCAAAAGGCAGAATCACAATTCCATAAAATCAACAATTCCAGGTTGAAGAAGGAATTTGACTTAGCCTATGAGAAGGTAAAATTGGAATTATATTCCTTCTCATTAATGTTTATTATTGCTTATTTGAATTTCAATCTATTTATGATATTTAATAATTAAGGGTAATTTTAACAAATACCATTATATATGCATTTTATTTCATTCCATTCTTTGAACATTTATTAATATAGGAATAGATTTATGATTCCACTTTTCATTCCATTCCATTTCATCTTATTTCGATCCATTCCATTACATTTTAAATTACTCCCTCATACCAAACATGACATTAATGTGTGTATAAAAAGACGTTCTTTAGGAATCTAACAATTTCTAAGAGGAAGAGAAATGCATGGAACATGTTGATAGAAGACAAGAATGTTAAACTTGCAAAGATGTGGACAATCCAATTTGAGTAATATCAATTATTATATCTCTTTTCAAAAGTTAAAAAGGATGCCAATGGGTCCCACTTTGTGCAGTTTCTTCTAGATGACCCATCATTGCATTGGTTGACTGTATAGGATGACGTGCTTTAAGCAATAGAAGTTATTGAAGCACTTGTGAGCTTCAAATAAATTCATGTCAGCTTAGCATTCTACTTGATATCTTTTTTAAACCTTAACCATGGGTTGATAAAAAACGAGTCTTCATTTATTAACTATTAGGAGGAGTTCAATTTTAAAGCTTCCATAGAGAATTCGATGGAATGTCGCAAAATCTAGATATAACAACTCCCATATATATATATATATATGTTTAGAACACGTGTTGATATCCATAAATAAATCAAATAGAAGTAAATCCCTCTCTAAAGATTATACTGATACATAGTGCAACCTTTATTGCTTTCTAGAAATGACAATCTAAATAAACCTTTTATATAATTAACCTTGTACATAATTTCGCACATAAGATATAAACACACTTAACAAGTCAACTTTCTAGATAATCTTCTAGGTGTGATTAAATACTTACAACATAAGCACAATAAATAACTCAACCTTCTACATGTTCTGCTCAGTTTCTATTATATAGTTGACATAACATAAAATAGCACATCTTTTATTTAATCTTCAAGATAATTGAAACTACCAATACCAAATATCTCACTCCTATAGTGTAGGTCATATACCTTAACCATCATGCATGTAAACCCCTAAAATTTTTAATCTAACTTTTGAAATAGACTCAATTATGTTAGACAATTTAGGAGTCGATAAGGCTAATGAAAGTGAAAACCCTAAAAGAATTAATCAATTGCGTAAGAAACTTTTCTACTCTAAATGCATCTAAATACTAAAGATTTCATTCAAAAGTGAGAGAAACCCTAAAATGATTACCTTAAAGACATATGTTCACTAATTCATCATAATATACCCTAAAACCCTAATTGATAATATAACCCTTATATTTTATCAAATTATTAATAAAAGGTTAGAGATGACTTTCAATCATGTATATATGTTTTGAATCCTCAAGTAGTCCTTTAGAAACTAAGATAATGAATTATAGATTACATTTATTTCTTAAGGATATGATTAAGATAGTATTACATAGAGTTAGGGGTATAGTTAAAGATTAGGTTAAATTTAATGAACCTTAATACTTTAATTAGTACTTTTTGCACTAGTTACACAAAGTAGTTTATCAAATGATATATATAGGCTATAAATACCTAAAGTAAAACCTCATCAACTATTTTTACTAATCAATTTATCAAATATCTCATTTTCTTAATTTTTCCCTTAATTTTCTTTAATTACTACATTATGTGTACAAAGTTACATATGCTTAAGGAAAGTTGACCAAGTTAACACATGTTGACTAAGGTCAAAGGGTTGACCAAGTCAACACATGTTGACTAAAGTCAACGATTAAAAAAGTCAACAAAAGATACTAATGCATAAAGAAAATATCTAAACATCTAATGATGGCTTTTCTTTCCTTTTCTTTTGGTTTTTCTTTTCTCCCCCTCTTCCTTAATTGCCATCTATCTATCCCCTTCTAGACCCTACCATTTGCTTTCTTCCATAATCAAAACAAAGCAAAAGAAACAAAACAAAAAGCCCCTCCATTATCGTAAGCTTTCCTCCTCCATTTCACTTTCAACACTTTCCTTTTTGTCTCCTTAATTCCAATACAAACTAAGGTATGTGATTAAGTTACTTCATGTTACTTTATATTATTCATTAGTTACGTAATTAGGTGGATTAGATAAGTAAACATGTGTTAAGTATGATCTTGAAGAAGAGGACATAAAGTTTCCATCTTTAAGTGTAGGAAGTTAGGAATCATGAAGAAGAGGAAAGGAATACATGTGTATATGTTCTTAGGTATGTGTATATAAGGAAATACTAAAAAAATACAAGTATGGGAATCTTTGTACATGAGTATTTACCATGTACATAGCCATGTACATAACCTAAATTAAGACAAAACCTAACTATACATACCTATACTACACTAAATACATACTTAAAAACACAAAAGAATGAAATTAGAAAGATTTTCTTAAGAGAAAACTTAGGCATACAAAATTGTACAAAAATACGTATATGACCGTATATGTATATAAGTATGTATACAAGTATAAATACATGATAAGTATAAGTATATGTATAAGTATGCTAGTATACATAAAAGTAGAGGAAAGGTATAAGCATATGTACATTATGTATAAGTGTACATAAAACACATAATCATGAGATAAGGCTTAGGCAAGCAAAGGATGATGCAAGTGATGATGTAATCACATGATGACATAAGTCATGACATAAGCAATGACATAAGCAAATGATGATGTAAGCGATGACATAAGTATAGATTATAAAATAAGAAAATAAGAAGAGTGTATAATAATTAGGTACCTAAATTAGTAAAACCTAATACACTTTTAAATTGGATTATACTTAATTAAATACATGAATTAGTAATAGCAAAGTAAAATCCTCTAAGTATAAGAATTTAAGGGTTAACTGAATCATTTAGTATAAATAAAGGATATAAATATAAGAGAATTAAGTTTCCATAGTTAAATTTCTATAAATTTAGTTCATATCGTAAAACACGGGTCATAACATTCAAAACGGACATTATCGTGTGAACGTATGTCCGAAAACGATGAAAAACGACTATAAATTCATAAATATCAGAAATAGAACGAAAAAGTTACATACGATTAAGAATAAGGTCTAACCGGATAGAAGTTGATAGTAACTTAAGTAGAATTAGGTAATTAGATATTTAGAATTATTAGTTAATCCAGTTACTTACTTGCGTTATCATATCATAATGATCAGGTGATCCCAAGGTGAGCAAGGATCTCTTGATCGATTACTACGATTAGGGCGAGTCGCCACTGTCGAGTGAGTATTTACCCTATGATGCCATGCTTTTTTGTGATTGTAGATAGTGGACTTAAATATTATTATTAATTGACTATTGTGTGGGGTTTGGGAAAATGCTTGTGTATGTTGTTATGTACTGAGTTATGAACTTACCCTAAGTACAGATAATGCCTTGTTGTTGCATAGTAGTATAGAAAATGATTGAATGTAATATTGGATGATTACAACATAATTTGAACTTAATTATACTTGGCTTATAAAAAGAAATTGGAATATGCATTAACATGCATCGCATAGATACAATTCCGATTGTCACATCACACGGAGGTAAAGAGAGGCCATTTGGGGGTTGTTATTATTTATTTATTAGTTCTATATGGTACACTCGTACAAAATGACCTTACCCTGGCCTGCGGGAACACTAGGCGTTGGAAGCGCTAACTGCTTGACTACGGGTTGAGTCTAGAAGCCTCTGTTTAGGGGTGAGTGTGGATTGCGAGGGCCCACTCACGATTATATTAGAACTTGGTTTTTATGAAAATAAAAGAATTGTTTGATTTGAGTACGAAACATGGAGTTCCGTAGTAAAGAAAGTTCTTGTATAATACCCGGATCTGATTGGTGCCGTATATACTCTAACCCTGATTTCGGAGGGCGTTAAAATCCGAGTTACGTATATGAACTAGTTAATTATACGTATTGTTTGGCATTCTGTTTGATCATTCATTTATATGCGTGAATATAATGTACTTATAACTTGCTTGTGGTGTGACTGAGGGTTTTGCTCACTAAGCTTAGGCTTACACCCCTTTAGACTTTTATTGCAGGATAGCCTATTCATAGAGGTTGGCTGAGGGATGCTACAGGTTAACTTGGAGACTTGGGTAAGAGTGAGTTGTCCTGTGTATTGAGAGAGAACAGTTTATATAGACTCTTACTCATGTACTTTTGTTTTACTAGTATTATAGACTTAGATGTACTTACTTACTGTATAATGTAAGCTTTGTAGTTCAAATTTTATATAAATATGTTAGTGTGATGATATCATGTGAATCTGTATGTTCTTGGGAAACTAGTGGTTGTAGAACCTTGTGTATTGTGTGAAGAGTTCTTGATTGGAAGGGTAACCAATTAGGAGTTCTTCATATAGTATATGGCGTTTGCCATGACTAGGCCATCCTCAGTTTGTGACAATGCATGTCCAACTTTAAAAGGGAAGTTGCACTTAAACAACATATACAAAAAAAAAATTTGGCCAAAACCTAGTATGATAGCTACCACATATATATGCACATAACAAACAAAACATAACACATGCAAAGTGATACTAATTTAATAAGCAACCTTTATTATCTCATTTAGGTAGTGCAAACACACAGTCTTAGTGTTCCAAAAGTTGACGTATCTTAGACTCCGTAAACACAATATTACATAAATAAATATGTGAGATTGTAGCCTCAAAAGTTGCTTTATCTTGAATTAATTGGTATCATCCATCAATATGATTAGTCATAGTAACCATCTAAAATGGTATCTTATCCCACTATTACAACCTAATGACCACTTTTTCCTTGAAGACTAACTCTTATCATAATAGTTAGTCAATCATTTATTGCTCAAATTACTATTGCATTACCTTAACTCATGGGCTTAGTGGGGTGATGACATAACACTTGATTTCCTTAATGAACAATTTACTTAATTAAAACAAATTGGGAGATTTACCATATACCTAAATGAGACACATATAAATACTTTTTCGTTTATCTAACCTCATATACTCGTATTAGGTTATTTTTAACACAGATTTCACCATGAGCCCCATTATAATGCCTATAAATCCATTAGTCACCAGGATGACCTACAAGGAATTCACTACACTAGGAGATTCCTTTGAGAATCATGATAGTTATAACCGCTAGATTCTATAATCTTCCTTGAAAAATGATCTTCCTCCACATGTTAAGATCTCGATGGTTACTTTCCTTATAAATACTCCTCAAAGACCCTTTAATAAGGGACTTCTATTCCTTTTTGGAAACTTCTTGTTCTTGCCTCAACTTCCACTTTAACTCTTTGGATAGTTGCTATTATTTTTTCTTGCTTATATACCTTGTGTACCTTGTTGGAGTCTCTATACTAGAGATAACTCTAGCCCCTATATTGTGCTTGATTTTATAGGTCAAATAGAGCACAAATCATTCGCGAAGTAACTATTAAGCTAGAAATTGAAGGTAAATGAGGAAGTAATGACAACATAATGGTAATGTTATTATTATTGCTATTATTACACTTAATAATCTTAACATGATGGATTTTTTCTTTCAAAATTATTGAGTACTCAATGCTTGTTTAGTAAAGTTAAAAATAAAAGTTTATATGAATAGGTAATATAACACCTTAGAACTTAGGACTGCTATAGTCCCCTAAGTGTCCCTATTATCTATTGACATATTAAATGTAAACGATCAACTAAAATCTTTGAAAATACATACTATAATCTCTAAATAATCTCAAATTCAATTTCCATATAAAAATTAGGATGATTTCAAATTTAGTAAATTTCATAAAACTTTGAATAAGAATTTATTAAGATTAATATGAAATTTTAATTACTTAACTCTAAGGCTTCCTCATATTCATAATTCTAACCATCGCTCAACCCTAACTTGTAAACTAGGTGGTGAAAAACTCTAAAATTCTTTCTTAGATACTTGCACCTAAAAAATTTAATATGAAGTTAGTTGAAGCTTAGTATGGAATATAATATAAATATTTGCATGAACATACAATTTCCAATCACACATGAATACGAAATGTAAAAATGCAATAACCAACCATTTAAATTATCTTTATTTCAATCCAACATGCAACACATGAGTACTTACAACCTCGACACACATGATATACACATACCATATAGTATTGGTACTAGGTCTTCTCCAATACCTTAGAAACCAAGAAATGCCCTAATTTTACTTGAATTATTTCCATGTAGGACTTTACTTAGGACATTCTCGTGCAAGGATCATCAGATGCTACCTTAAGATAATTGGTTCTCCTAGTCTCTTGGGCTTAACTATGCATAAGCAAGACATGTATAATTAATATCTAATAATTAATTAATTTGATTGTACAACTAGCTTAACAACATAAATAATAAGCAAGTATCATGCACTTGAATCTTGAGAAAGACCGGTAGAATCTAAGTCAAATGTCCTTTTAAGTTCCACACCTGAGGCACAATGTAAAGATAGTAACCTTTCTAATTTATTTTTAAGCTTTCTTACCCTAGTTAGATTCCCTTATTTATCTTACTAGATTTTGAGTCCAAATTTTAGTATAGCGTAATGTTTTGGAGCTCACTTAAACTCCTAAATAGGTTTGGAATTTGTTATGTTATGGTTTAAGAGGATAAGAAACAAGAAATAGGAAGAAAAAGAGAAGGTACAGGTTCATACCCCGGATGATGGTCGTGATCCTCTTTCTTTAAAATCACAAAAATACGCCCTTAGATTACAGTTATAGACTTGGTCATGATCCTCTCGATCATAATTCCTTTAGTTTTCCACTCGTAATTTCCTTTAACACATTAGTGAGGATCACAACTAGGATCATGCCCGTGATCTTAAGCTATGTTCTTCCTAATTTGTAATTCCTTACTCAAAAACACCACTACTGATACCAAAACTCTATCAGTGACATAAAGCCGTCCTCCGAATCAAATCTTTCAAAATCTCTAATTTAATCAAATACAATTTCTCTTCACCATTAACATTTAATTACAATCAATTATCAAATTGGTAATTCAAGTCTCTACTTTTTCAACAACCATAAATAATTCAAAATACCAATTACATAATAAAACAAAAAACTAGATGATAATTTTACATTGAATACCTAAATCTTGTGACGCTTGAGATGTTTACTTGATCAATCAATCCAATTATAACCCAATCACATCCAAGTTTAGTAGAGATGTTTCTTTATTTTATCATGAAAAAGCTTCACTTATTGGTTTAGGGTTCCCTTGAGCACAAGGCTTATCACTTTCTGCTTATAATGATGATTCCCTTGATATTTGATTATAAAAATACTTGGTTAGAATTGATTCTCGCTTATCAAAACACATGATAACAAGAAGAGTTGTAGATTTTACCTGTACTCTTCTCCTACCTTTGATCTACCAAATGAGAGGTTGTAGAAAGCCAAAAGAATAAATGAGGGACTCTAGGTTAACATGGCCTTTTATACCTAGAGTGCAGAAAGACTTATGTACCCCCTTATCTTTAATCGTTGTTATTTGTTACTACCTCGACTTTTCATTCTTTTTATTTTCTTTGCCATGTCTTAATATAATGTATTTGATTACTCTGTATTTATGAGGTTTTACAGGTAAGGCATCAATTAAAATACTTCTCTTACTTTAATATATATATTTATTATGTGCTTTTTGCTTCACTTAATTTTTTTTTTTTAAAACCATATATAACGACAATGCCTACTAAGCCTTTGTTGGTCAAATGTATTCTATATACATAATGACTATGTTAAATCTATTCTCTAATGTAACCATTAGTCATAATAGTCAAGAATTATAAGCATTTTGTCTTAAATCTAATTTGACATTAAGTTGGATAGAAAGAATGTTTATTACTTGTATCAACCTTTTATTCTTTATATATGCATTATGCAACTATATGTTTCCATTTGTTTCCCTTGTACTATCCTCTCCATTGAAATTTAGTTGTTTCAATAATCAAGCCAAATTAAAAATACAACTACATATACTTTTCCCTTTTTCTTCTTTTACCCTTTCATTTACGTTAGCCTTAAACCTATATATTGGATATTTAAGGAAGAAACAACATAATAAGATTATTCAAAATGAAATATTTTATTTCTTTAATTATCTTCTTTTTTAAGTGAGATACATGGACATCACAATGTATTTCACTCCCTATGGAGCTTTAGGAATACAAACTAAAAAATTTTATTTCAATATCAAATGAAAGAAGAAGAAAAGAAATTACATGCTAATGATTTAGTTAGAGAAAATTATGTTTGCTATATATGTATGTAAATATATATTTGTTCCTCATGCCGATCATCTATCCCTTAAGAGAATTAGATGGTAGACTCCCTATGGAGCTTCAAGAATACAACCTGAAAAATTTTATTTCAATATCAATAGGATGAAGAAGAAAAGAAATTACATGCCAATGATTTATTTAGTGAAATTTATGTTTGTTATATATGTATGTAAATTTATATTTTTTCCTCATGTCGGTTGTCTATCCCTTGAGAGAATTAGATGGTAGGATTCAAGGTATTTCCTATATCGATTACAAAATGGTACTTGACATTTGCTTTTTTGAAGGCGCTCCATAGCTATGTTCACATAGTCCATTGGAATGACCTTGATATCTGTCAGGATATTATGTTTGGCAGTAAAGTCGATCATCTCTTATGTCTCCTTCATCCCTCTAATGATGCTTCCCTCAACGACCTTCCTTCCTTCCTATTATTTGATTTCACAATGTGTTAGTATCAATAGCCATTTTAGGAACACTTAAAAAAATTAAATAAAAAATTTTCTTATTTAGATATAAATTTGATATTTTTTCGGTAAAGTATCTAATCAATATTAGAAAACTATATCATGTTTAGGTATACGACAAATTTAATGAGTTGAAAGGGAATCGCAATTCCAATCTTTAAAGATGGAATCAAAATCCCCTTTAAAATGAAAGTTATTGATTTTAGGGAATCATAAGTTTAGCTTTTAAAAGTTTATCCAAACATAAGAAGAGTGAATTTGACACGTAATCATGACTCTATTGCGGCCCTCCGCATGTTAAATGTAGTGTAAGTATGAACTCCAGAAACTTAGTAATTGAAATATTAATATAAATGGAAGTTGTTTAGAGGTTATTTTTACACTCTTAGTTTGTATGTAATTAAGACACATTGAATATATATATATATATATATGCAATGACAATTGAAATATTAATATAAATGGAAGTTGTTTAGAGACTATTTTTACACTCTTAGTTTGTGTGTAATTAAGACACATTATATATATATATATATAATATGCAATGACAATTTGGATGCCAGTTGCTAGTGATTTAACATATCCATACCGTATAGCAATGGAAAAGTAGGTACTTCAAAGGGTTTGTTTGGTAAACCAACCAACATAAGTTTTTCTTAGAGCTTTAAGAGGTCGATCAATGGTTGAAGAGAATGGACAACTGAGACTGTATCTACAATCCTATCCATTGACCTTACTACGGCCTGCATTGCATACCAAAATTCATCGTATAACATATTCAATAATTAATATTATTTAATATTAAAGATTGCATGGCCATGATATAAAACTAAGAAAGGAATAATAATAATAATAGTAATAATAATAATTAATTTGATGAAAAAAAAAATTCTTGCATTTGTTCTGCATCATAGCTTAAGAAGAAACAATCAATACCAAGGCGTTTAATAACTTCCTTCTTTTTATTAGGAGAGGTATTAATAACGGTAACCTTCATGCTAATTGCCATTCCAAACTTGATAGACATGTGATCGAGCCATCTAGTTTGACCACACTAAGGTGCATCCCATATTTATTAAGTCCTTAATATCTCAATGGGCTGTACACAGTGATCCCAGCACAAAGCATAGGAGCACAACCATTTAGCTACATGTTATTCGGAATCTGAACCACGAAATGCTCTTCTACTACCATGATGTCAGAGTAGCCACCACAAGTGGTTGTTCCATTGTAATACTTGCCCTTGTATGTACTTATCATTTTAGAACAGTAGTTTTCAAGATTCTTTATGTAACTCAGGCATGAGTGGCATGATCCAACCATATACCCAACTCTAACCTTATCTCCAACATTGAATTTAATCACCTTTTTCCCTACTTCTGTCACCACACCTACTATTTCATGTTTACATTAGTCGACATTCAAAACATGAGTTAGTAATAATCAAGGATATAGATTATTACTTAACATATGAAAGAGGTAACATATTAATATTTTAATTAAATTGAATCATTATTATTGTTAAATTATCATTTGAGAGTTGAGTGATAGAGAGAATGTGATTGTTACATACCCAGGTACCAAGGATAGAAGAAGTACCCCACTCATTTTTTATATTATGAAGGTCTGAATGACAAATCCTGCAATATAATATCTTGAAAGAGACATCTTTATCACTAATAGCCTTAAAATAAGGCAACATGATTATGTTTGATACTATATATTATAATAATTGATATTAGTTCACCATCTATTTAATAGGTTTGTATATAGAATTAATCAAACCATTCAAATTATAAGATTAAGCAAAAAGGAATCAACACAAAGTACCTTCTAGAGAATTTGAAAGGAGATAAGTGTCCGGATGAGTCTCTAGCTGCCCATCTAAATGCCTTAACTTGATGTTCCTTCTTTGGTGATTGTGCCATATGCTTTTGTCTCTCAAAGTATACTAGTATAACACACTTAAATTGGTTGGTGAGAGGATGTGAAAGTGACTTTGGAAAGGGTGGATGTTAAAGCGTCGAGTAAGCTATTTTATAGGGCCTTAATTCTTCAATTATAATGATTCTGACATAGGATGATTTTATGCTAACTCACTACATACAATGCATTAGGGCATTCCTAAGGTTGACGTATTTTACTTACTTTCATTTTATTATTGGACGTCTTAGTTAAATTCATTTGTTGGAATATATATAGAGAGATAAACATTAAACACCTACTAAAATTTGGAACACACATGAGAAGGCAGAACAACACTTACTAGACATACCCTTCTAGAGTCTCAGTTTAGAAAAAACATCCAAATTTATCCATAATATATTTGCTCTTGTTGGATCTTAATTAACCTGTACAAAAAAGGAGAAGTAAATGAAATGATGATGATGATGCCATTTTCCCTATAAACATTTTTGTCATAATTATATGGATTTATTGCAATAAGATAGTATACTTATTCCCATTGTGTGATAGCCCTTCTAATATTGAATAAAGAAAAAATGGAATTTTATCCTATATGTTGTGTGTATATATATATATATATATATATATTAATGATTATAATAAGGGAGAAGGGATTTGAACTTGGTTCATTAATTGTGAGATCGATGTTTATACTACTATACTATAAGTTTATTTAACTATATGTTGTATATTTCAAAAGATAGTAAATTATTTTATTTATTTTAATTATTTTGCATCTTAAGGAAGGGGAATTCAAACCTGGTTTTAGGAGACCAGTGTTTATATGATTATGTTACAAGTCCATTTGGCTATATATTTTATATTTTAGAAGCTAGTAAATTATTTTATATATTTTAATTATTTTGCATCTAAAGTTCAAAATTTAGATTCAACCTTCCCATAGAATCTTGTGACATTATATGTAACGCCCTAGAAGAGGACCTAGTAGTTTTTCCTAATATCTTCATATCATGTGTGCTCTTATGATATAAAGATCACCTTATAAATTAGAAGTTACAAGACTTTAACTAGTAAGTTTCTAATGGTGCTTATTCATTTTACTTACATTTACTTATTTATATAAGCAACTAGGGTAACCCAACAATTGACAGTCCACCAAGACCGTAGAGAGTCAAAATCACTTACTAAACAATAAGACATGATAATTAAGCTTCAACAAAATCACGAGTTACAAAATATTATAAAGATGTAGTTTAACTAATACAGTCTACTAAAGTAATCTTATTTGTCTAATCCAATTGCTTAAGGAACACTTTACACTCTAATCTTAGCCCATTCCTAGCTTTTAGTTACTTACAAAAAGGAACCATTTTAGGGGGGGGGGGGGGGGGGTTGTGAGCATACCTCAACTTAGTGAGTTTATCTCTCTCCATTACCATTCAAGTAAGTTATCAAGCATTATTAATAAACATGTAGTTTAGCTACAAATGAAATGAATGCATATGCGATGAATGCAAGTAACACATCCATGGGGCTTTAAAGCTATAGAAGGTATGGATTTATGTCATTTACATGTCGATTATCTCTCGTTCTTAATCTCATAGGGCACCTTACCTTACTTACATGAGGTTGTCTATGGGTACCGTCTTAGTAGATGGAACTCGATTATTACACTAGTTAAGAATACCATACCAGCCAATTAGGTGGATCCCATCTAGCACTATTCACTATCAACAATCAATATAATGCTCCACAGGCTCACTATCAACAAATTTATATAGTACCCTACAGACTAAATCATGTGAGTTCCAACTTAAGCAACTTGTTATCAATTAATTGAAGATGATCTACTAGCTTCGCCTCAACAAGTAAAATGTCATAGGTGACTACTATAAGTACTTGCTAAGTTGATAAATTTTTCTTTGAATTGTAAAGCATTTCAAAAAATGCATATTTTCATTTTCGTTTTTTTTGAAAACTTGGCAAAGCTATAGACATCTTATCCACAGCTAATGGATGATAAACATATGACATGTATATCTAGTTAATTTGGCCAAATATTTAAACTTAGTAATTTTAATAAGGTGATCACATGGATGTTAGCATATAGAACAACTAGTCAATTAATAGACAACCAAGGCCAAGCAATAGAACATCAAGCAATTATCAAATATAAACATGTAGCAGTTCATCGAAACTCCTTCACTTAGCCTGCTTGCCTACTTTTCTTAGCCTTCAAGGTTCCTCAATTAGAAATTAAGCTACCTAAAACATAATAATAATGTATACGTAAGTAATTAGAAGAGGGTTTCTTTAAGAACCTAAAACTCTACCTAATTATTGAAGCTCACCTTAATCCCTGAGTACGATTAAAGTTGGTTTTCACTCTAACTTCCTTATTTTAAGTTCACTTGTGTGTTCTTATCGTCGATTTCGTGCGATTTTGAATGTACTTTTGCATGGAGGGATCCATTCTAGGAGTTAGGACCTACAACCATAATTTTAGATAGGGGTTAGATTCAAATTTTGAATGTTTCTCTTTTAACTTAGTTGATTTTCTAGTTTAGTTAAGTGTCTTAAGTGTATAAGGCCTTATACAAGTCATTTATCAATATTAATTGGGTTCTTATATTATCATTTGGCTTAAAATCTTCAAGTTTTATTTAAATCTCTAATTATGGGCATCCTTTTATTATACTTAGTCATTTTAAGTTTTAACTTGCGAGGATGTGGGATTTCTTTTGGGCCTAAGGCTATTCTAAGTTAATAAACTTATTTTATATATTATTGGGCCTTTATCACATTATCCTAAGTTCATTAATTTAGTTAGACCATTTTAAGTTGGGTCAAAACCTATTTCTTATAAATTAAAGGATTGTTTAAGCTTTCTAAGTAGCGATGGGCCTTAACTCTTATCTAAGCCTATCATGGGCTTCCTAGAACAGTTGATGGACTTCATGAAACTTTTATTTCGAACTCAAATAGTTGTTATAGTAACTGGTGAAGTAGTTTTCGTTCCATTTCATCTAAGCAAATAGTTGTTAGG
Source organism: Lumnitzera racemosa (assembly GCA_024138005.1). Classification (NCBI taxonomy): domain Eukaryota; kingdom Viridiplantae; phylum Streptophyta; class Magnoliopsida; order Myrtales; family Combretaceae; genus Lumnitzera; species Lumnitzera racemosa. The sequence continues at coordinate 37,198,886 of JAMXBC010000008.1, forward strand.
CTAATGGATTTATGATTCTGCTTTTCATTCCATTTTAGTCCATCTTATTCTGATCCATTCCATTCTAAACCATTCCCTCATACTAAACATGACATTAGTGTGTGTACAAGAAGATGTCCTTTAGGAATCTAACAATTTCTATGAGGAAGAGAATTACATGGAAATTGTTGATAGACGACGAGCATGTTAAACCTACAAAGATATGGACAATCCAATTTGAGTAATATTAGTTAATTATACCTCTTTTCAAAAGTTGAAAAGGATGCCAATATGTCCCTTTTTTTTTTTTTGGAGCTTCTTATAGATGGCCCATTATTGCATTAGTTGACTTTGTAGGATGATGTGCTTTAAGTTATGGATGTTATTGAAGCACGTATGAGCTTCAAATTAATTTTTGTTGGCTTAGCATTCTACTTGGTATCTTTTTTGCACTACAACTATGGGTTGATAAAAAATGAATCTTCATTTATTAGCTGATAACTTCTCATTATAACGTTGCAAAATCAACATATCACAAATCTCATATATATATTCACATAAAAAGGTTTAGAACACCCGTTGATATCCACAAATAAATCAAATAGGCATAAATTCCTCTCTAAAGATTACATTAATACATAGTGCAACCTTTATTGCATTCCACAAATGACAATCTAAATAAACGTTCTATATAGTTAACCTTTTACATAATTTGGCATATAAGAGACAAACACACTAAAGAAGTAAACTTTCTACATAATCATCTATGTGTGGTTGAGTATTTACAACATAAACACAATAAATAACTCAAACTTCTACATGTTCTACTAAATTACTATTACATAGCTGACATAACATAAAATAGCACATGTCTTCTATTTAATCTTCAAGATAACCATAACTGCCAATACCGGATATCCTACTCCCATAGTATAAGTCATATGCCCTAATCATCATGCATGTCCAACTATGAAAAGGAAGTAACACTAGAAAAACATATACCATAAAGAGGTTAGCGAATGATAGTTACCACACATACATGCACATGACAAACAAAACATAATACATGCATACATGATACTAATTTAATAAGCAACCATTTATTATCTCATTTAGGTAATGCAAACCACACAGTCTTAGTGTTCCAAAAGTTGAAGCATCTCAAACTCCAATATAACATAAATAAATATATGAGATTGTAGTCTCAAAAGTTGCTTTGTTTTGAGCTTATTAGTAACATCCATTAGCACAACTAATCCATGGTAACCGCTTAAAATGGTATCCTATTTCTTCATTGCAAAGTAATGAGTACTTTTTCCCTGAAGACTAACTTTTATCATAATAGTTAGTTAATCTACACATCTAGCCATATTTGAATGATTATTTCTTAAATTACCGTTGCATTACATTAGCTCATGGGCCTCGTAGGATGATTACATAACACTTATTTATAATGAGATTGTAGTCCCATAGTTTTGTACTCATACTTTTTTCCAATGAATTAGTGAGAATTACAACCAAGATTATGCCTATGATTCTAGGTCGTGTTCCTCCTAGTTTGTAATTCTCAACTTAAGAACACCACTCTTTACACCAAAACTCTATCACCAACACAAACCCATCATTCAAATCAAAGCTATCAAAATATCTAATTCAATCAAATATAATTTCTCTTAATGTTTAACAGTCAATTACTATCAATTATCAAACTTGTAATTTAGCCCTCTACTTTTTTGACAACCATAACTAATTCAAAATGCCAATTACATAAAAAAAATAAAAGAACTAAGTGATAATCTTACCTTGAATAGCTAAATCTTGTGACTCTTGAGATGTTCGCTTGATCGATTGATTTAACTACAACCTAATCACATCTAAGATTAATAAGAATGTTTTTTTTTAATTCTTATTTTAACATGAAAAAACATCGCTTATTAATTTAGGATTCCCTTGAGTATTAGGCTTATCACTTACTCCTTATAAAGACGACTCCCTCGTTATTGAATTGTAAAAATACTTAATTAGAACTGATTCCCACTTATTGAAATACAGGGTAACGAGAAGAGTTGTAGATCTCACTTATTCTTTTCTCTCAAATTTGATCTACCAAAGTAGAGGTTATAGAAAGCTAAAAGCATAAACAAGGGACTCCACGTTAATAAGGCCTTTTATACCTAGAGTGCAAAAAGATTGATTTAACCCTTATCTTTAATCCTTATCACTTGTTATTGCCTCGACTTTTAGTGTTTTTGTTTTAATTTCTATGCCATGTCTTAATATTCTATGTCCGATTACCTTATACTAGCTAGGTTTTATAGGTAAGGCACCAATTAAAATACTTCTCCTACTTTAATATATATATATCTTTTATTATGTGCCTTTTGCTTCACTTAACCAAAAAGAAAGAAAAAAATAATATATAACTACAACATCTACAAAGCCCTCATTGGTCAAATGTATTATATATATATATATATATATATATAGAATCACCATGTTAAATCTATTCTCTAATGTAACCATTAGTCATTATAGTCAAGAATTACAAGCATTTTGTCTTAAATCTATTTTGACATTAAGTAGGATAGAAAGTACATTTATCACTTGCATCAACCTTTATTCTTTATATATACATTATGATGCACCTATGTGTTTCTATTTGTTTTCACAATAGACACTTCTAGGGATACTTATATAGCTTAAGCTATTTTTATCAGATCTGGTTTATGTGCTCAGAGGTAGTCGGTCTTAATAAGGTCGAGTCCCCTCCATTAATTAAAAATACAACTCTATATACTTTCCCTTATTTCTTCTTTTGCCCCTTCATTTACATTAGCTTTAAACCTCTAAATTGAATATTTAAGGAAGAAGGAACATAATAAGATTATTCAATAATAAATATTTTATTTACTTAATTTTCTTCTTTTTTAAGCGAGATACATGGACATCATAATGTATTTTACTCCCTATGGATCTTTAGGAATACAACCTGAAAAATTTTATTTCAATATCAAATAAAAGAAGAAGAAAAAAAAATTACATGCCATTAATTTATTTTGAGTAAATTATGTTTTCTTTATATATTTTTGTATGTATATGTGTATGTATATATATATATATATTTGTTCCTCATACTGATCATTTATTCTCCAGGGAATTAGATGGTAGGCTTCAAGGTGTTTCCTATATCAATTACAAAATGGTATGTAAAATTTGCTTTTTGAAGGTGTTCCAGAGTTGTGTTCACATAGTTCATTGGAATGACCTCGATATCTGCCAGGATATTGTGTTTGGCAGCGAAGTTGATCATCTCTTGTGTTTCCTTCATCCCTCCAATGATGCTTCCCCCAATAACCTTTCTTCCTGTCATTTGATTTTATGATATATTAACATAAATTACTGTTTCAGGAACACTTATAAAAAAAGCAAATAAAAAATTTTTTATTTAGATATACGATTGTTTTTTTTTTTTTTTGTTTTTGTTAAAGCAAACTATGTCATGTTTTGGTATACAAAATGGGTTGGAATAGAATAAGGTAAAATGAAATTATGATTTTGACTCTTTAAAGCTAGAATCAAAATACTCTTTGAAACATAAGTCATTGATTATGGGAATATAGCATGTAGCTGTGGTTCCATTTCATTACATTCTACTATACCAAATGTAGATGTAACTATTAACTTGAGAAACTTATTAACTGAATTCTTATAATTAAGACACATTGATTATATGTGCAATGACAATTTGCATGCTGGTTTTAGTGATTTAGTGTATCCATATTGAATAGTAATGGAAAAGTAGGTAGTTTTAAGGATTTGTCAGGTGCACTAACCAAAACAAGTTTCCCTTGGTGCTTTAAGAGGTCGATTAATGGTTAAAGGGAATGAATGGCTGAGACTGGATCTATAATCCCATCCATTGACCCTACTGTAGCTTGCATTGTATACTAAAATTCTTCGTATCACATATTAAATAATTAATATTATTTAATATTAAAGATTGCATGACCATGATATAAAACCAAAAAAGAAATGATGATGATGATGATGATTAACATATTTGTGATGGAAAAATGAGTCTTACTTGCATTTGTTCTACATCATGGCTCAATAAGAAACAATAAGCACCAAGGCACTCAATAGCTTCCTTCTTTTTATTAGGAGAGGTACTGATAACAGTAACCTTCATTCCAAATGCCTATGCAAACTTGACAGCCATGTAACCGAGCCTACTTAGTCCAACTACACCAAGGTGCATCCCATGTTTATTAAGTCCATAATATCTTCATAGGTTATACACAGTGATCCCAACACAAAGCATAGGAGCGCAACCATCTAGTGGCATGTTATTGGGAATCCGAACCATGAAGTGCTCATCTGCTACCATGATGTTAGAGTAGCCACCATAATTGGTTGTTCCATGGTAATACTTGCACTTGTATGTGGTTATCATTTTGGGACAATAGTTTCAAAATACCTTACACAGCTTAGGCATGAGTGGCATGATTTAACCATGCACCCAACTCCAACCTCAACTCCAATATTGAATTTTGTCACCTTTTTCCCCACCTCTATCACCACACTTACTATTTCATGTCTACATTAGTAGACATGCAAAACATGAGTTAGTAATAATCAAGATTCAAGGATATAGATTATTACTTAACATATGAAAGAGGTAGCAAATGAATATTTTAATTAAACTGAATCATTATTATTATTATTAGATTATCATTTAAGAATGAAGTGATAGAGAGAATGGGATGATTACATACCTACATAGGATAGAATGAAGTACCCCAATCATTTTTTTTTTTTTATTATGTAGGTCCGATGAGATATCTCACAATATAATATCTTGAAGTGATATCTTTATCTCCATTAGCCCTGCAATAAGGCAAAATGACTATGTTTAATACCATATATTGCAATAATTGATATTTGTTTACCATTTATTCATATAATATAACATAGAGACGAATCTTTTTCATTACATTTATAAATAGAATTAATCAAACAATTTAAATTTACAAGATGAAGTAAAAAAGAATTGATACAAAGTACCTCCTAGAGAATTTGAAAGGAGATAAGTGTCCGAATGAATCTCTTGCTACCCATCCAAATTCCTTAATTGGATATTCCTTCTCTAGTGATTGTGCCATTAATGTTGATGTTTTCTTTATGGCCTTGCATGTTAATGTTGTATTTGTCCTTCCATGTTAAAGATAATGTAGTTGTAATATGGAGTAGGCATAGTTTCACAATAATATATAGGCGTTAATCTTAGGAACGGTGACGACTTGCCGGTAGACTAAACTAATGGGATGATGTATATATGGTGACTAAATAAATGAAGATGGAAATTTTCATGCGATTGATCACAATCCCGTAGTAGATTGTTGTTTAACATAGATGGTGATCTCATTTGCTAGCTAGATTTCGATTTGACCCTTTTGTCTTTGCCATCTTCAATTAATCTCAAGACTTCTAAGTCATATTGTTGCGTAGTCGAGGGATGATAATATTTCTATTTGCCTAGCCTAGCAAGTTAAAATTTCCCTTAATTATATTGTATCATTTAAATGTGAGATAACTATTATAATCAAAACATTGAATTACATTTATAAAATATGATACTTTTATTATTTTTATTGTCATATTTTTAAAATGATATTTAAGGTATTTATTTATGTAATATTTTTCATTTAATTCTTATTTATGTAATTTTTGAATAAAAATAATAAACAAGTGTTTTATCCAATTATTTTATATTTTAAATTTAATTATCTAATATACTTAATTTTTATAGACGTATGACAAGTGTATACTGATATGTTAAAATTTTGATTTATTAAGATAGAGAAAGATAATAATTGTTCTCATTTTACTATAGATTCATATAGATGACTTGAAATTTTGTTGGAAAAATGTAAATCCAACATATAACACCTCTACATCTCCTTTGGGCAAAAAAAAAAAAAAAAAAAAAAGAAAAATCAGCCAAATTCTGTAGGTTTCGATTGTACGGCAATCAACCAGAATTGGCAACATCAACGTGGGCCGCGATTACATTTTCCAGGTTACAAGAACAGGAACCGACTGAGGTGGAATAATCGAGGTTCAACAGCCCTGTTTCCAATAGTCCACACGTAGTGCGACTGTCGAATTCGGTTACGAAGCAGAAGAGCCAGCAGCCACGCATTTCGGGCATAGTTTTGAGGATGAGCCCCGTTTCTAAAAATGATATCATTGATTCGGATTTTTCTAGTAATATAATATTATGGTAACGTTGATTAATCTAGGTGAAAGGTTTTTTTTTATTTAATATTATTTATTAATTTTTTATTTGGAAAACATATTAACTTGATATTTAAGTAATAAGTTAAGTTTTAGTACATAAATTATTTATATTGACCAATATTATGATAATATTATTTTATCAGCATTACCATAGAAATTCCAATTTAAATCTAATATCCTTTGAGTTGTTATTACTCTACATTTTTACACACATTTTTGTCTCACCAAAATAAAAGTATACGATGGGTGAGATTTAAAATTTTAAAATTATTTTTTAAAATATAGTCTTTTCTAATTAGTAATTAATATTATAAAAATTAAGACAAGATTAACTATTGTATTAATAAATAGTTTAGAGTCCCAGTGCTCTTAAATTCCCAAAAATGTTAAATTTATTTTTTGAAAAAGGAAATATGTGTAAATGGTTGCCGGGTCAGGACCTTTGAAGTTGACCGTTACGTGGGACTGTGGTTTGCTCAGCACGTACGTCATCGGGGTTGTATTCCCGTACATCCACTCCGCCATATAAAGTAAACCATATTCCCCTCCCCTCTATATAAAGCAAACCAATCCCTGACTTCCCCATTTCACTCTACTATTTTCCAATATCTCACATCGCTCTCGAAACATCACTTGTGCTAACGTATCGTCCTATTCTTAAAAAACACTCTGTAACCCTCTCACTACCAAAACAATATGTCGCCAGAGAATGAGCATCCTGTTAAAGCCTTTGGTTGGGCTGCCAGAGACACTTCTGGACATCTCTCTCCCTTTCATTTCAGTAGAAGGTAAAGGAATATACATATTATATATATATATATATATTATATGGATAGATAGATAGGTGCTCATGTAAATTTATTTGTTTATTAAAACTAGATTTAGGGATATTGGATCGTGATAAAATAGTGATATATTTTTTTTTTTTTGACAGGGCACCAGGAGGGAATGATGTTGCATTCAAAGTATTATACTGTGGAATTTGCCACTCTGATCTTCATTGTGTGAAGAATGAATGGCGAAATTCTTCATACCCTATGGTTCCTGGGTACGTTGTTTTAATAAAGTTTTATCTTACCCTATTTTCTTCTCTTTTATTTTATTTTATTTTTTCATCAAATTGAATGAGTTTATTCTCTTAAGCTTATTTTCGCCCCCATACAACACTATTGTTTTCTTCCCATTGAGTGTTATATCATAAAGAGATTCCCATCTCCGTGCCTTCTGTTCCTGTTAAAAATCTAGGCAGCTAAAAAACAAAAAATCTTCGTGTAAAATATTAATTATGTTCATAATGAAAAATAAAATATTGAAAGATATTAAATAAGAAGAATGTTTTTAGTGGTACTAATATACCATATGTAAGCACTAATAAAATTTAATATATAAAAATTGATATTTTGTTAAAATGTATGTTATTTCATTGTTAAAAGTTAAATTTTATTGATATTTATTTATTTAACGAAATTGCTATTTTTATGAAATAAAAAACCTCTATTTTGAAGGAATTGATTTTGATTTATTTTATAATAAATTTCCTGTTCGTTTTACATTAACAATTAAGGATTATTTTATAGTCTGCCCCAAAAAAATTGATTTCAATTAACTATTCAAATAAATTCATCTCGTAAACGACACATGTGTGCATGGAGTGGCAGTAATTTTGGAATCTTTTTGGTCCTTAATCAGTTATATCATGAAGCAATGCTTGACTGTTCTTCATTATTATCTTTTTATAAGGGAAAAAAAGAGTAAAATGAATCTGCTATAACTCACACCGGAATTTTCCAGGCATGAAGTTGTTGGTGTGGTGACAGAAGTAGGAAATAATGTGACTAAATTCAAAGTTGGTGACAAGGTAGGAGTTGGATGCATTGTAGGATCATGCCGTTCGTGCCAAAATTGTGGGGAGGACCTGGAAAACTACTGCCCAAAAATGATTCTGACATACAACAGCAAGTACTATGATGGAACCATGACGTACGGTGGTTACTCCGACTCCATGGTTGCGGACGAACATTACGTTGTCCGAATCCCTGAAGATTTGCCACTGGATGCGGCTGCGCCACTTCCTTGCGCTGGCATCACGGTGTACAGCCCCTTGAGATACTATGGGCTTGATGAACCAGGGTTGCACATTGGTGTGGTTGGTCTTGGTGGGCTCGGCCATATGGCTGTTAAGTTCGGGAAAGCTTTGGGACTTAAGGTTACGGTGATTAGTACCTCTCCTAATAAGAAGCAAGAAGCAATTGAGCATCTTGGTGCTGATTCTTTCTTGATTAGTAAAGATGATCAAGAAATGCAGGTATATATTGTACATTACACTTTGTTTGTTGTTTTTAAAAAGATATTAACGATTACTTTGTTGGTAATTGTTAATAAAACACAAAATAAAAAATTTTTAGTTTATATCCACTTGTTTTTTTTTTTTTTTATATAAATATATTATAGAACGTACGCAACAGTATTCTAATATAATTCCATATGAAATCATAGGCTGCTTTTGGGACAATGGATGGTATAATAGATACAGTGTCGGCATTGCATGCTCTTCAACCTTTGCTCGGTCTCTTAAAGGGCAACGGGAAGCTTGTTTTGGTTGGTGCACCGGAGAAACCCCTTGAGGTGCCTGCATTTTCTTTGATAATGGGTGAGCGAATATGTATTTTCTTCTACAACGTTGTTAACTTTTCATTTCGTTTTAATCGATTGATTAACATTTTGAATGTCTATTTTCATCACTAGAACATTACTAATGATCTTATTTTATACGATTTTCACTTCCTAACCTGTAAATGTTATTTTAAAACTGAAATACATTATGATGGATGCAGGTAGGAAACTTGTGGGAGGAAGTTGCATTGGGGGGATGAAGGAAACTCAAGACATGTTGGACTTTGCTGCAAAGCACAACGTAACACCAGACATTGAAGTGATTCCCATGGATTACGTGAATACTGCCATGGTGCGTCTTCTAAAGGTGGATGTCAAATATCGATTCGTCATAGACATTGGGAAAACATTGAATTCTTCCGTTTAAAATCCATGTAATTTGGATGTGCAGTCTAAGAGATATCGGGATGATACTAAGAGGATATCGTTAGTCTTACTTTACTGTCTTTATTAGTTGATCAGTACGTAATCTTTTAAAGAGTGTATTATCATTCCCGAGTTATTATCTATATTGAAATAAATTATATCATCTTTTGGTGATAGATTAATTTTATTTTTCCCTTAAATTTGTTGTCTTTGTCTTGGTTATGTCTAGGTTGTTAGGTGCAAGACAAAACTAGTTGAAATATGAAGATAATGAACTAGAAGTGGAAATAGGCCATTTCAATTTTAACCAAAATGAAGAGGCATCAAAATTGGCATTTTGTGCCACCACCTAGGTCTAGAAAACTCTACAAGCAACTGTGCTTCAAAACTAAACCCAAAAAAATATAAATAAAATGTGAAATCCATGGGAGCTTCAATTGTCAAGGAGAATAAGGACTTAGACCACAATCTAGGGGAAAGCAAACCTTTTGTACTCTTCACCTCTATGCTTAATCAAATTGCAAATTTGTTTTTACCCAACCTCCTTAATTTACAATTTTATTATATCTCATAAATGCTTAAATTTTTGGGTTCATCATTATTAGCTTTGATACATATTTCTATAACTTACACATTTGTATCAAGTGATTGACAAATACATGTTGAATTTGACCTTGTTATACCATTTTTATTGCCGTCCCTTCTAACATAGGTTCTATAGCATACCTTTTGCCTTCGGTTCTTCCTCTTTTGGGTCTTTTTGCTCATTTACACCTATATTCTCTTATAGGTTTTGGGTTAGATTTTGTGGTGGCTCATTAGGGGGTTCGGGTTGCAAAGATCCTTCTATTCCTAAATTTTCTATAGCTAGAAACCTAAGAAACTTGTCAATAATACCAAGTGGATAGTTCTTAAAGATATGATGAACACAAATAGATACTTGGTTAAAATCAAGTAGATAGTTTTTACTTAGTTCCACAATAGTTGGAAAATACAAACCGACAACATCATAGACAATATTCCTTTCTACTGCAAGTGTCTTTTCTTAAAAGTTGCTATTGTAGTATACTTATTATATAATAGTCTCAACTCATTCTCTATTAGCTACCGATCATCCTTTAAACTATATGATAATCCACGCATATAAGTAAATATGATTTCATCTACAATCGAACTCGATAATTTATAGGAGACTCATCACTTTCCCAATTAAAGTGTATCCAAGCATAAATAAGTCAATTTCTAAGAATTTGAAATAATTTAACTCCTTTTAGTTTCTTTCATCATAATACTTATAATTAATTTTCTTATTAAATTCTCATACATATAACTTATAATTCCTTAACTCTTTGTGTACCTAAAATGTCTAATTCATTTTATTTACAACACTTCAAAGCTTAGTTCTTAGGAATTTAGCCTTGATACCGACCCATAACTATCATGCCACAAGTGAGTAGAGTCAAAATAGTTCCATGGTATAAATTAATTTAAGATAAAAGTTGATCTTATAGCCGCTATCATAGATGGAGTCAACATAAGGCAAACATGACTCAAATAACATGAAGTGTCTAGTAAGGTACCTACTATAATTAAAACTTGTGGTATTTTCTTTCAAAACATATACTAGAAATTCTATAACACATACTTCACTTATATTTACATAAGCATATTCACAACAAAAGATTATATTTTCCATAGAAAAGTTCCAAAAGTCATAGGTTCTAACACATATATGTACAGGCTTCACTTGAAAACTAGTAATCGTTGTCTAAGGAGGCTAGTTAATTTTCTCAAAAGACCTAGACTTCAATAAGTGATCCAGTTTAGCAACCTTTATATATCTTCTCACTATATCTTCTCACTCCCCAATCCCTAGCTTACTCACCTGCAGTTGGGTATAACGCTGTATTTTTACTTCTAATCAGTACTTGTAATAGAATCCAGAATGATATAAGCACAATTAGCTCAATAAGTAGTATGAAGATAGAAGAGTATGATACAAACATAAATAAGGTTATTAATTATAATGAAATATAATCCAATCAATCATATGTTGCACAAAATTATCTAGACCATTTCTACCATCCTTATCGAGGGGTCAATAATGGAAGTCCAGTCAGCTTATGGATCAAATTCCTATTAATTTCATTTAAGGACGACCAAAAAAGTTTAGATTGACCAAACAAGTTAAGAATCATATGTACGTAATGTCAATGCCTCTTTTGGTTTTTCTTAATTTGACTTATATTAAGCCTAGCCAGCTTAATATAAATTACTTCACATAAAATTAAGGAAAGATATAAAATAATTTGGAGTTACCAACTAATAAAACTAGTAAAAAAGTCAAATTAGGGTTTTGAGATGGAAAAACCCTAATTTAGCTACTAGTTTATGGATATTCTAAAAAATTAATTTTTAGAAAACCTTTAACTAGAAAGCTAAACTCGGAGGCTAATCTATTAAGACTAAGTTACCATGTAAAAATAAAAATAAAAATAAAAATAATGAGCCTTTATTTTATAATTTTCCTAAAGATACCAAAATATGCAATGAAATATAAACATGCAATTAAAATGACTTTTTAAAGATAATTTTTATTATGAATTTTCAAAAAAACAAAGAAAAGGTTTTTATTTGTTTACAGTTACCCTAAAGGTGTCTACATTCCTGCTTATTGAGATCAAACTAATGTAGATCTACTTTTTTAGAAAAGATTTAGTGGATTTGTTCCCTTTAATTTGAAAATTGAGTCAAATTTATGTTATTTAATGATTTTTTTTTAAAAAACACTAAATGATCTAATTTCATGAATTTATTTAAAAAAAACCTAAAAATCTAAAAACCTAACTAACTAAATTTTCAATTTCTTTTTGGTTAAGGGAAGCAAAAGGCACATAATAAAAGATATATATATATATATATATACATATATATATTAAAGTAGGAGAAGTATTTTAATTGGTGCCTTACTTATAAAACCTTGCTAGTATAAGGTAATCAGACATAGAATATTAAGATATGGCATAGAAATTAAAATAAAAACACTAAAAGTCAAGGCAATAACAAGTAATAAGGATGAAAGATAACGGGTAGATCAATCTTTTTGCACTTTAGGTATAAAAGGTCTTATTAACTTTGAGTCCCTTGTTTATGCTTTTGGCTTTCTACAACCTCTCCTTTGGTAGATCAAATTTGGGAGAAGAGAATAGGTGAGATCTACAACTCTTCTTGTTATCCTATATTTTAATATATGAGAATTGGTTCTAATTAAGTATTTTTACAATTTAATAATGAGGGAATCATCTTTATAAGGAGTAAGTGATAGGCCTAGTACTTAAGGGAACCCAAAATTGATAAGTGAACCATTTTTATGTTAAAATAAGAATTAAAAAAAAAAAACATTTCTTATTAATCTTAGATGTGATTGGGTTGTAGTTAAATCAATTGATCAAGCGAACATCTCAAGAGTTGCAAGATTTAGTTATTCCGGGTAAGATTATCATCTAGTTCTTTTATTTTTTTTTTTTATGTAATTGGCATTTTGAATTAGTTATGGTTGTCGAAAAAGAGGAGGGCTAAATTACAAGTTTGATAATTGATAGTAATTAACTGTTAAACATAAAGAGAAATTATATTTGATTGAATTAGAGATTTTGATGGATTTGATTTGGATGATGGTTTTGTGTTGGTGATAGAGTTTTGGTATGAAGAGTGGTGTTTTTAAGTTGAGAATTACAAACTAGGAGGAACATGACCTAGAATCACTGGTGTAATCTTGGTCATGATTTTCACTAATGTGTTGGAAAAAAAAGTATGAGTACAAAACTAAAGGAATTGTGGCCAAGAGGATTATGCCTAAGTCCATAGCTGTAATCTGGGGGTGAATTTTTTTTTTTCCAATTTTTAAAGAAAGAGTATCATAACTAAGGTTCTCAACCGTTATCTAGGATGTAAACTTATACCTTATCTTTTTCTTCCTATTTCTTGTTTCTTACCTCCTAAACCATAACATAACCAATTCCAAACCTATTTAGGAGTCTAAGTGAGTTTTAAAACATTAGGCTATGCTAAAATTTAGACTCAGAATCTAGTAAGATAAATAAGGAAATCTAACTAAGACAAGAAAACATGTAAAAAAAAATTTTAAAGTTTACTATCTTTAAATTGTACCTCAGGTGTTGAACTTGAAAGGATGTTTAACATAGATAATATTAGTTATTCTTAAGATTCAAGTACAGGATACTTTTTTATTGTTTGTGTTGCTAAACTAGTTACATAATCAGATTAATAAATTATTGAATATTAATTATATATGTATTGCTTATACTTAGCTAGGTTCAAGGGATTGGGAGAACTAATGATATTAAGGTAGCCCCCCAACAATCCTTACGCAATGGTATCTCAAGTGGAGTCCTACATGAAAATGACTTAAGTAGATTTAAAATGTTTCCAAGGTATTAAGAAAGGCCCAGCACTAATACTATATGATATATGTATATTATGGATGTCTGGGTTATGAGTACCCCTACATTGCTTGTTGGATTGAAATCAACATAATTTAAATGGTTGGTTGTTGCATTTTTGCATTTCATAGTCATGTAACTAGAAATTTTATGTTCTTATGCATGTATATATTGTATTCCATACTAAAATTCATTTCACTCTATATTAAATTTTTCAAGTGCAAGTATCTAGGAAAGAATTTTAGAATTTATCACTATCTAGGTACTAGATTGGGGGTGGGCGACAATTGGAATTATAAATGTAAGAAAGCCTTGGAGTTAAGTAATTAAAATTTATATTACTCTTAATAATTTCTTATTCAAAGTTTTATGAAATTTATCTAATTAGAAATCATAATAATTTTTATGTAGAGATTGAATTTGAGACTATTTGAAGATTATAGTATGTATTTTCTGAGATTTTAGTTAATTGTTTACACTTGACATGCTAATAGATGATAGGGATATGTAGTAGGCTATAATGTTTCAGGTTCTTAGGTGTTACATTACCTATTCTTATAAATTTTTTATTTGTAACTTTACCAACTCAATGATTATGAAAGGATAAAAAACCATCAATATTATGTTAATATTATTAAGTATAATAACATTAATAATAGTAATGATAATAACATTACCATTATGGTGTCACCGCTTCCTTATTTACCTCTAGCTTAAGAGTTGCTTTGCAAATGATTTATAATCTCTTTGACCTACATAATCAAGCACAACATGGGGGCTAAAGTTGTCTCTAGTATAGACACTCCAACGAAGAGCACAAGGTTTGTAAGTAAAAAGAAAAAAAAGAAAAAATAGTAGCAACTACCTAAAGAGTTGAAGTGGAAGCTGAAGCAAGAGTAGGAAGTTCCCAAGAACGAATTAGAAGTCCTTTATTAAAGGGGCTTTGAAGATTATCTATAAGGAAAGCAATCGTCAAGATCTTGAAATGTAGAGGTAGATCATTCATCTAGGAAGATTTTATAATCTAGTGGTTATAACTGTCATGACTCTTAGAGGAATCTCCTAGTGTAATGACTTCCTTCTAGGCTAAGTTGGTGATTGATGGTAAAATTTATTTTAAAAATAACCTAATGGGAGCATACAAGGTTAGAAAAAATGAGAAAGTACTTATATGTATTCGTTTTGGTGTCTCATTTAGGTTTCCATTAAATCTCCCAAATATTAGGTAAATAGTTTATTAAGGAAATAAATAAGTGTTATGTAATCATCCTACGAGGCCCATGAGCTAATGTAATGCAATGGTAATTTAAGAAATAATCATCTAAATATGGCTAGGTGGCTAGATTAACTAATTATTATGATAAAAGTTAGTCTTCAGGGAAAAAGTAGTCATTACTTTGCAATGAAGAAATAGGATACCATTTTAGATGGATACCATGGATTAGATGTGCTAATGGATGATAAGAATAAGCATAAAACAAAGCAACTTTTGAGACTACCATCTCATATATTTATTTATGTTATATTGTATTTAAGGAGTTTAAGATGCTTAAACTTTTGGAACACTAAGACTGTGTTGTTTGTATTACCTAAATGAGATAATAAATGGTCGCTTATTAAATTAGTATCATGTATGCATGTGTTATGTTTTGTTTGTCATGTACATGTATGTGTGGTAGCTATTATTCGCTAACCTCTTTTTGGTATATGTTTTTCTAGTGTTACTTTCTTCTCAGAGTTGGACATGCATGATGATTAGGGTATATGACTTATACTATGGGAGTAAGATATCCAGTATTGGCAGTTTTGTTTATCTTAAAGATTAAATAGAAGACGTGCTATTTTATGTCATGTCAGCTATGTAGTCATAATTTACTAGAACATGTAGAAGGTTGTGTTATTTGTTGTGTTTATGTTGTAAATACTCAACCACACACAAATGATTATGTAGAAAGTTTACTTGTTTAGTGTATTTGTCTCTTATATGCCAAATTATGAAAAAGGTTAACTATATAGAACATTTATTTAGATTGTCATTTGTAAAATGCAATAAAGGTTGCCCTATATATTAATGTAATCTTTATAGAGGAATTTATGCCCATTTGATTTATTTATGGATATCAACGGGTGTTCTAAACCTTTATATGTGGAAATATATATATGAGATTTGAGATTTGTAATATGTCGATTTTACAACGTTATAACGAGAAGTTATTAGCTAATAAATAAAGACTCATTTTTTATCAACCCATAGTTGTGGTTCAAAAAAGATACCAAGTAGAATTCTAAGCCAACAAAAATTAATTTAAAGCTCACACGTGCTTCAATAACATCCATAACTTAAAGCACACCGTCCTACAAAGTCAACTAATGCAATAATAAGCCATCTATAAGAAGCTCCCAAAAAAAAGGGACCTATTGGCATCCTTTTCAACTTTTGAAAAGAGGTGTAATTAACTAATATTACTTAAATTAGATTGTCCATATCTTTACAGGTTTGACATTCCTGTCTTCTATCAACAATTTCCATGTAATTCTCTTCCTCATAGAAATTGTTGGATTCTTAAAGGACATCTTCTTGTATGTACACTAATGTCATGTTTAGTATGAGGGAATCGTTTAGAATGGAATGGATCAGAATAAGATGGAATGGAATGGAATGAAAAGCGGAATCATAAATCCATTCATATATTTAGAAAAGTTCAAAAAATGGAATGAAACATATATACAATGGTATTTGTTAAAATTACCGTTAATTGTGAAATATGATAAATAGATTGAAATTTAAATAATTAATAATAATAATTAACAAAAGGGGAATGAAACTGTGATTCTACCTTCTCAAAGGTAGAGTCGAATTCCTTCTTCAAGTTAGAATTGCTAATTCTATAGAATCATAATTTCGCCTTCCGAATGCAGTTACAAAAATGAGAAAAGGGAATAGAATCCAAAATCATGATTCTATTCTGGTTTACTCTTATGTTTCAAATGTAACATAAGTCTTTATAATATCGCTTTCACCCTCTTGACACTTGAAAAAGGATTTCAAAGATTCAAAAGTTGTTCTTACAAACTTATCATTCTTTCCTCATTCCAAAGGTCACTTTCTTCATCTTCGATTAGTAGGTTTTCTAATCTTAATAGATGTATAAAAGATGGTAGGTGTCTATTAGTATGGGGTAATATCATGGCTACACCTTAATTTTACCATTTTTGTAATTATATACCTGAAATTTTGACTCATCTAATTATATACCCAACTGAAGATCTAGTTTTCACCATCTACACCTCAATTAACTCCAATTTAAACTATTAGTTTATAGTTACTACAATTGACCAATTGGAGATGGGGTGTGTAACCCTTATAGGGCCATGGGCAACCACCAATGATCACTAGCACAACCAATTGTTTTGCAAAGGTAGCTAATTGCCCTTATAAAAGGTCATGTAATATCCATAATACTATGAGCAGCTACCCTATTGGCTAATTGTGCCGACTAAACTAGAGGTATAAATTGGACTTAACTAAGATATAGCGATAATAAGTAAATCATTAATTATGTGTATAATTCAACAAATCAAAACTTCAAGTGTATAATAAGGTGTAAGATGTGCCATTGACTTGTATTATCATTGTTGTGAATATTTTTTTCAATAGTTTTATTAATTTACATTAATTATTACTTTACTATAAATATATTAATGGTGTTAAAACTTTAGTTAGCATGGCATTTTTCTCTTGGGGTTAGTATTATTTTAATAAGAAAAGATACAATAATTGCGGATTAATTAGTTAAAATCTCCACCTTAACTAATGGAGACTAACATAATCAGTTCAATACAAATGCTAAAACCAAAATGTTCAAATGAGTATTAAAATTGACAATGGAAAAGCTTAAGTACTTTATTAAAAAAAATACCTAAGTCCTAATCCCAAAGTCAACACTATCCCTATCTAAAGTATCATATTTAAATTCACAACAAATGTATATTTGCTATAATAAAAATAATTCACCTAAAAAAAAAAAATCAACCATAAAAGAAGTATTAAGATACTTACATAAAAGTCATCTATGACCAAAGAAAATTCAAATAGCTATTCTTATTTTAAGTGGAATGAATAAATTATCACCTAAAAAAGGTTCTAATGTGAAACAAAAATTCTAAATGAATCAATAAATAGGATCATAATATGTCAATTAAAGAAATTTCCACTAAAAAATAAGGGAAAGATTAAAACAAGTCAATTAAATAATAATTGTTTCATAAAAAAAATTAAATTTACAAATTTTTTTTGAAAAATTGAAAATATTTTATTTATATTTCTATTCAACTTAGATGTTTTGTATATAAACATAGCATGGTTGTCAAAATCACAATTCTATTATTTATTTGAATGTATAGAATTGATAAAATTATACAAAACTATTACAATCATAAGCTTATATATGCGTACATAAAAGTTGATAATTTTATTAAAAATATTTATATACATTTTAATTAAGAATAACATTAGATAATTATAAACTTATAGAATCGTATTTTTAACTCGCGATTTTAACAACTATGAAACATAGTAAAAATCAATTAGTGATTGAAGTTAAAATTAAAGTGAATGCCATGCATTTTCTTCCTTCTTAATGGCATGTCTCCATTTAAAGTTATAATTTTCAATTTAAAGGAGGTTTGTTAAGTAATGATTAGATGTTAATACCAAAATAAGAGTTTTTTTTTTTTTTCAAAAGACAAATAAGTATTATCAAAAGAAAAAAAAAGTGCAAAGATGGTAATACATGCAAGTTCCATAATAAGAAGCTTCCAAAATTATTGCAATTTTTTGGAACCTCTTTTTTTTTTTCAATGAAATGAAGTAACATTAGAAAGAATCATCATTTTTCAATTATAGAAATGAAAACAAAAATCTAAAAGTCCATATTTCTCCTAACTTACAAATAGAGACGAATAAGTATTGAGTGGATAAAGTATGAGGCACTATTTGTATCTTATCTTGTAAGCATGGGTTTTCAAGTTTTTGTATTCAAAACCTACCTTATAGTACCTTAAAACCACTCTATATCCTATATACTATAGAGTCTACAAGATAAAAGGTACCTTGTGAAGCATATATATTTTTCTTTATCTTCGTTCAAAACTTTGTATTAGATGCATAATTAATATCAAAATTATAATTACATTATCATTAAGCCATCCAATAATAATTTATATAGTTTGCCGCATATTTTAAATTGAAACAATATATAACTTTGGTAAGCAAAATAGAAAATATTTTTACAATTTGAAAATTTTAAGCCCTTGGTTAGGTTATGCTTACTTTTTTTCTTCTCTTTTCAAAATCATCAAAATGAACTTTTTATCAAACCACAAGATTATTATAAATAAAATATAAAAACCTTGTGTGAGTAATTCCAATATAATATATTGGATGATAAATTAACAGTTAAGATATTTTTTAAGATTTACTATAGTAGAGTTAGTAAAAGAGAAAAAAAGGTGGTAAAAAATTAAGATAGTAAAAGAAGAGAGAGGCTGAAAAAAGAAGAAGAAGAAGAGAGGGACTGGATAGTAGATATAACCAATGCATACTCTTATGTTATGTTTGGTATACAGGGATAGCTTAGAATATAATAGAGTAGAATGGATTGAAATGTGATGGAGTAGAATACAACTCAGAACCATGATTCCATTTTGATCCATTCCCCTGTATGAAAATGTGACAGTAAGGATTTATTATGAGCTGAACTTTTATTGTTATTTCTTTAAGATTGAAAAAGAAAGCGATTGTGTTAATTTTTTTATTCATTAATATTATTTAATTATTATTATTATGTGGGTAGAAGGTACCATAAAAATATCTTGTACACTTTAAAGTATAGGCTTCAACATAAGGTTTGATACTAGACTTAATATCTATACTCTGTCCTATAAGAGTAGGTTCCGAGAAAACCTACCTTATGATCCTTATTACCCACCAAGAAATTGTTTAGTGGAATAGAGTTCGAATAGATACCCTGTACAACAATGTTACCAGCTTACCCTTACTTATAAACCCTTCGACAAAAGGAATTGAGTTAATAAAGTATCTAGTTCATTGATTTGACATCCTAATAAAAGGCAATTTCTGAAAAGCTATAACACAAATGTTTATGTCCAATTATCGTATATAGGTAAATAAAATGGTATTAACACTAAGTTTAGGAAGTGGGAAGAAATTGGGAGGGAAGTTGGGAAGGAAGGAATTGAAAGGATATAATATGTAGGGGGTTTAATTTCTTTACACATGTTATTTAGAGGGAAAACAAAAAGAAAGAAAAACTAATTATTACTAAAGATTTAAATAAAAAAAGGAGGAGGATATAGCACTAAATTGCTAAAATGCTTATAATAATTAATATTCAAGTTAACTATAAAGGGCAAAGTAGAAAATTTATCCACATTGCCACATTTCCTTCATTTTCTCTCCATTTTGGAATGCATCAAATTATGGTAGAACCTACCTATTTATTTCCTTCCTAAATTCGTTTCCTCCCAATTTCTCTTTTTCCCAAATAAGGGAAAAGTAATCAAATCCCTCCTAATTCATTTCCTTCCCTCCTCTTTCCCTCATTCCAAACATAGTGTAAGTAAACATTCAATTTTTTTTTTTGTTTCTTTCTTTTGCAAACATTTGAATGATTTGATGTACAAAAAATGTAAAAGACTTATAATATATATATTAATTTCATTATGCACTTAATTTAATAAATTTATAATGTAAACCCCGCAAATTTTACGTTTTAAACTTAGAATTGAATTCGAAGAACCAAAAATATTCCCTAGGGTCAATTAGACCAAAGAAATTAAAACCAACAAAATTGTAAATTGAAACCTTAAAAATAAACTCCAAAAACCCTAGAGATAGAGTTTGAAAAACCTTAATCCTGTACAAAGACTGTAAACCTCAGTATGTATGACTATAAATTTGAAAAATCTAACTTGAATAAAAACTCTAAACCCCAAATCTTAGAGTTGTAAAACCTTATATTAAACTTTAAATGCAAAGAAAACCCTAAATTAAAATATTTAACTTAAATTACATAAATCGTATAAACTTCATAATAAATGGTAGGAGATATCTACAAAAGATAACAATTAATCACATTAAGTCAATTAAGGTAATAGATTAATAGAATTACTAATTTACCATAAATGATACATTCTCTCTAAAAGTAAAGCTAAAATCATAAGCATACCTTTAAAGCAGTCAAACCCTCATAAAACTCTAAAATGTGAGAAGCCCTAAAATGAATTGGAAATTGTGATTTAGTCTCAAAGCCATAATTTAATCAATAAGCTTTAATTAAATAGCTACATTATTAAGTAATTACTAATAATTCACTAAATTGGTGCAACAACTCCAATTTGCCTTCTGAAATCGTAATTGATGAGCGATGATCAATTCTAACCCTTAGAAACCCTAAATTAATTAGATAAAATGATCTAATAGGCTTGATTAACTTAATTAAATATGAAAAATCCTAAACTATGTGTAACCATGTATATCCTAACTATATTTATTATTTCTTATATTTATTTTGGTAGAAAACTGTTTTAGGTGCATTTTATTGATAATTTAATGCATGTTTTAACAAGTTAAGTATATGATGTGTGGAAAGTCCTAAAAAATCATCTTATACCACCTCAAAAATTTTGAATAACATGGTGTAAAATGTTTATTAATGAGTTAATCACATGATTAATTAAAGATAATTAGGATTTATGTCTTAATCTTGCAAGATAAGAGGCTAAACAAGGTTTATAGTAAGTAGTTAAGCCTAAATTAGACATAAGGTTTAAAAAACCCACTTAAGACCCGACATCGGATCTAGAACTCATGATAAAATGGATTATTTAATCATTTTAACAAACTATTAGGCCCATTAGATTAGGATAGAGTCAAGATATAAGCCCCTAAGACATAAATTGGGCCTAAATTCAACTAAAAGTCCCACAAATCGAGCCTTAAGCCCACATAATCACTCATGACTAGCAAGTGTATTAGATAATTAAAACTTAATTAAAAGAGTTTATTAAAACTACTAAATAATTCAAAGAGCCCTAATAAGCCTAGGTGTAAATAGAGCCCATAACTAGTTAAAATAAGTGATTTAAGCCTTAAAATAACAAAAGGTAGACTTTGGGCTTATAGAGAATAATTAGAAGCCCACCTAATTGATGTGACCTAATCTAAAATTAATTGTTAAATGGGTCATTTAGTGGGTTCAATGAGTTATTTGGCCTATTAGGATAAATTCGAAACTAGGTTAAGGCCTTATGATGCAAATTAGACTTAAGATAAGTTAAAAAGCCCTAAAAACAAATCCTAAGACCACTCAAAAACAGGATAACCAGCTGCTATAACAACTATTTGAGTTCTAAATAAAAGTTTCATGAAGCCCGTAAAGTGTTCTAGGAAGCCCATGATAGGCTTAGGTAAGAGTTAAGGCCCATAGCTACTTAAAAAGCTTAATCAAGCCTTTAATTTAAAAGAAATAGGTTTTGACCTAACTTAAAATGGTCTAACTAAATTAATGAATTTAGGATAATGTGATAAAGGCCCAATAATAAATAAAATAAGTCTACTAACTTTAAATAGCCTTAGGCCCAAAAGAAAGCCCACATCATCACAAGTTAAAACTTAAAATGACTAAGTATAATAAAAGGATGCCTATAGTTATAGATTTAAATAAAACTTGAATATTTTAAGCCCAATGATAATATAAGAACCTAATTAATAATGATAAATGACTTGTACAAGGCCTAACACGCTTAAAACACTTAACTAAACTAGAAAATCAACTAAGTTAAAAGAGAAACATATAAAATTCAAATCTAACCCCTATCTAAAATTATTATTGTAGGTCCTAAAATGGATCCCTCCAAGTACACTCAAAATCACATGAAATTGATTATATGAACACAGAAGCAAACTTAAAATAAAGAAGTTAGAGTGAAAACAAGCTTTAACCGTACACAGGGATTAGGGTAAGCTTTAATAATTAGGTAAAGTTTTAGATTCTTAAAGAAACCTTCTTCCAATTACTTACATATACATCATTATTATGTTTTAGGTAGCTTAATTTCTAATTCAGGAACCTTAAAGGCTAAGGAAAGTAGGCAAGCAGGCCAAGTGAAGGAGTTTCGATGAATTGCTATATTTTTGTGTTTGATAATTGCTTGATGTTCTATTGCTTGGCCTTAGTTGTCTATTAAGTGACTGGTTGTTATATATGCTAACATCCATGTGATCACCTTAGTAAAATTGCTAAGTTTAAATATTTGGCCAAATTAATTGGATGACATGTCACATGTCTATGATCCATTAGCTGTGGACAAGATGTCTATAACTTTGCTAAGTTTTCAAAAGAAAAAAAATTGCAAATATGCAATTTTTGAAATGCTTTATGATTCAAAGAAAGATTTACCAACTTAGTAAGTACTTATAGCGGTTTCCTATGACATTTTACTTATTGAGGCAAAGCTAGTAGATCATCTTCGATTAATTGATAACAAGTTACCTAAGTTGGAACTTACATGGTTTAGTCTATAGGGCACTATATAAATTTGTTGATAGTGAGCCTATGGAGTGTTGTATTGGTTGTTGATAGTAAATAGTGCTAGATGGGATCTACCTAATTGGTTAGTATGGTATTCTTAACTAGAGTACTAATTGAGTTCTATCTATTAGGACGGTACCCATAGACAACCTTGTGCAAGTAAGGTAAGGTGCCCTATGCAATTAAATACGGAGGATAATCAACATGTAGATAACATAAATCTATACCTTTTATGGCTCTAGAGCCCCATAGATGTGTTACTTGAATTTACCGCATGTGCATTCATTTCATATGTAGCTAAACTGCATATTTGTTAATAATGCTTGATAACTTGCTTGAATGGGAGAAATGAACTCATTGAGATAAGGTATGCTCACTTCCCCCTTCCCCCCTAAAATAGTTCCTTTTTGCAAGTAACTAAAAGCTAGGAATGGGCTAAAATTAGAGTGTGGAGTGTTCCTTAAGCAGTTAGATTAGACAAATAAGATTACTTCAGTATACTATATTAGTTAAGCTGGATCTTTATAATATTTAGTAACTCGTGATGTTGTTGAAGTTTAATTATCCTGTCTTATTGTTTGCTAGGTGATTTTGATTCTTTATAGTTTTGGTGGATTGTCGATTGTTAGGTTACTCTAATTGCTTATATAAATAAGTAAATGTAAGTAAAATGAACAAGAATCGTTAGAAATTTACTAGTTAGAGTCTTACAACCTCTGATTTATAAGGCGGTCTTTCTATCATGAGAGCACACACGATATGAAGATATTAAGAAAAACTACCAGGTCCTCTTTTAAGGCTTTACATATAATGTTACAAGATTCTATGGGAAGGTTGAATCTAAATTTTGAACCTTAGATGCAAAACAATTAAATTATATAAAATAATTTACTAGCTTCTGAAATATACAATATATAGCTAAATGGACTTATAACTTAATTATATAAACATTAGTCTCCTAAAACCTGGTTTGAATTCCCTTTCCTCAAGATGCAAAATAATTAAAATAAATAAAATAATTTACTAGCTTTTGAAATATACAACATAGAGCCAAATCAACTTGTAGTATAGTAGAATAAACATCGGTCTCATAATTGATGAACCAGGTCCAAATACCCTTTCCCCTATTATAATCACCAAATACATATATATATATATATATATATATACATAACATATAGGATAAAATATCTTTTTTTTTCTTTATTCAATATTAGAAGGATAATCATACAATATGAATAAGTATACTATCTTATTGCAATAAATCCATATAATTCTAACAAAATTGTTTATAGGGAAAATGGCATCATCATCATCATTTCATTTACTTCCCCTTTTTTGTACAAGTTAATTAAGATCCTATAGGAACAAATATATTATGGATAAATTTAGACATTTTTTCCAAACCAAGACTCTCTAGATGAAATATAAAGGGTATGTCTAGTAAGTATTGTTCTACCTTCTCATGTGTATTCCAAATTTTAGTAGGTGTTTAATGGTTGTCTCTTTATATATATTCTAACAAATGAATTTACCTAAGACGTCCAATAATTAACTGAAAGTAAGTAAAATACATCAACCTTAGGAATACCCAATACATTGTATGCAGTGAGTCAGCATAAATATCATCTCATGTCAGAATCTTTATAATTGAAGAACCAAGGCCCTATAAAATAGCTTACTTGACACTTTAACATCCATCCTTTCTAAAGTCACTTTTACATCCTCTTACCAACCAATTTAAGCATGTTATACCGATATACTTTCAGAGACGAAAGCATATGGTACAATCACTAAAGAAGGAACATCCAATTAAGGCATTTGGATGGGCAGCTAGAGACTCATCTGGACACTTATCTCCTTTCAAATTCTATAGAAGGTACTTTGTGTTGATTCCTTTTTGCTTACTCTTGTAAATTTGAATGGTTTGATTAATTCTATATACAAATCTATTGAATAGATGGTGAACAAATATCAATTGTTATAATATATAGTATCAAACATAATCATGTTTCCTTGTTGTAAGGCTACTGGAGATAAAGATGTCACTTTCAAGATATTATATTGCAGGATTTGTCATTCGGACCTTCATAATATAAAAAATGAGTAGGGTACTTCATTCTATCCTATGGTACCTGGGTATGTAACATCGTGTTCTCTATATCACTTGATTCTCAAATAATAATTTAATAATAATAATGATTTAGTTTAATTAAATTATTAATATGCTACCTCTTTCATATGTTAAGTAATAATCTATATCCTTGATTATTACTAACTCATGTTTTGCATGTCCACTAATGTAGACATGAAATAGTAGGTGTGGTGACAAAGGTGGGGAAAAAGGTGACAAAATTCAATGTTGGAGACAAGGTTGGAGTTGGGTGCATGGTTAGATCATGCCACTCATGCTCGAGCTATATATAGAATCTTGAAAACTACTGTCCAAAAATGATAGGCACATACAAGGGCAAGTATTAAGATGGAACAACCACTTATGGTGGCTACTTTAACATCATGGTAGTATAAGAGCACTTCATGGGTCGGATTTCGGATAACATGCCACTAGATGGTTGCACTACTATGCTTTGTGCTGGAATCACTGTATAGAGCCCATTGAGGTATTATGGACTTGATAAATATAGGATGCACCTTAGTGTGGTCGGACTAGGTAGGCTCGGTCATATGGCTATCAGGTTTAGAAAGGCATTTGGCATGAGTGTTACCGTTATTGGTACCTCTCTACCTCTCTTAATAAAAAGAAGGAAGCTATTGAGCACCTTGGTGTTGATTGTTAGAACAAATGCAAGTAAGACTTTTTTTTCATCGTAATTATTATTATTATTATTATTCCTTTTTTAGTTTTATATCATGGCTATGCAATCTTTAATATTAAATAATATTAATTATTGAATGTGTTATATGATGAATTTTGGTATACAATGTAGGCTGTAGTAAGGTCGATGGATGGGATTATAGATATAGTTACAGCTGTGCATTCTCTTTAACCATTGATTGACCTCTTAAAGCTTTAAGGAAAACTTGTTTTAGTTTGTTTACTTAACAAATCCTTTGAAGTACTTGCTTTTCCATTGCTATACGATATTGATACATTAAATCACTGGCATCTGAATTGTCATTGCATATATATATATATTTAATGTGTCTTAATGACACACAAACTACGAGTGTAAAAATAGCCTCTAAACAACTTCCATATATATGAAGATTTCAATTACTAAGTTTCTAGAGTTAATATTTATGCTACATTTAGTATGTAAAGGGCCACAATAGAATCGTAATTACATGTCAAATTCACTCTTCTTTTGTTTAGATAAACTTTTAAAAGCTAAACTTATGATTCCCTAAAATCAATAACTTTCATTTTAAAGGGGATTTTGATTCCATCTTTAAAGAATTAGAATCGCAATTCCATTTCAACTCATTAAATTCCAACCAATCTCATGTACCTAAACATGATATAGTTTTCTAATATTGATTAGATACTTTACTCAAAAAAATCAATTTTATATCTAAATAAGAAATTATCTTATTTAATTTTTTTAAGTATTCCTAAAATGGCTATTGATATTAACACGTCGTGAAATCAAATGATAGGAAGAAAGGTTATTGAGGGAACCATCATTGGAGGGATGAAGGAGACACAAGAGATGATCGACTTTGCTACCAAACACAATATCTTAGCAGATATCAAGGTCATTCCAATGTACTATGTGAATACGGCTATGGAGCGCCTTCAAAAAGCAGAGTCAAGTACCGTTTTGTAATCGATATAGGAAACACCTTGAAGCCCACCATCTAATTCTCTCGAGGGATAGATGATCGACACGAGGAACAAATATATATTTACATACATATATAGCAAACATAATTTTCTCTAAATTAATCATTAGCATGTAATTTCTTTTCTTCTTCTTCCATTTGATATTGAAATAAAATTTTTTGAGTTATATTCCTAAAGCTCCATAGGGAGTGAAATACATTATGATGTCCATGTATCTCACTTAATAAAGAAGAAAATTAAATAAATAAATATTTCATGTTGAATAATCTTATTGTGTTCTTTCTTCCTTAAATATCCAATATATAGGTTTAAGGCTAACGTAAATGAAAGGGTAAAAGAAGAAAAAAGGCAAAGTATACGTAGTTGTATTTTTAATTTGGCTTGATTATTGAAACAACTAAATTTCGATGGGGAAGATAGTACAAGGGAAACAAATGGAAACATATAGTTGCATAATGCATATATAAAGAATAAAGGTTGATATAGGTGATAAACATACTTTCTATCCAACTTAATGTCAAATAAGATTTAAGACAAAATGCTTGAAATTCTTGACTATTATGACTAATGGTTACATTAGAGAATAGATTTAACATAGTGATTATGTATATAGAATACATTTGACCAAAGAGGGCTTAGCAGGCATTGTAGTTATACATGGTTTTTAAAAGAAAAAATTAAGTGAAGCAAAAAGCACATAATAAATATATACATACACACACACACACATATATATATATATATTAAAGCAGGAGAAGTATTTTAATTGATGCCTTACCTGTTAAACCCCATAAATATAGAGTAATCAAATACAATATATTAAGACATGGCATAGAAAATAAAGAGAATCAAAAGTCGAGGTAGTAACAAGTAACAAGGATTAAAGATAAGGGGGTAGATAAGTCTTTTCATGCTTTAGGTATAAAAGGCCATATTAACCTAGAGTCCTTCATTTATTCTTTTGGGTTTCTATAACCTCTCCTTTGGTAGATCAAATGTGGGAGAAGAGTACAGGTAAAATCTACAACTCTTCTTGTGATCATGTGTTTTAATAAGTGAGAATCAATTCCAGCCAAGTATTTTTACAATCCAATAGTAAGGGAATCATCTTTATAATCAGAAAGTGATAAGCCTTGTACTCAAGGAAACCCTAAATCAATAAGTGAAGCTTTTCATCTTAAAAAAAAAATAAAGAAACATCTCTACTAAACTTGGATGTGATTGGGTTGTAATTGGATTGATTGATCAAGTAAACATCTCAAGCGTTACAAGATTTAGGTATTCAATGTAAAACCATCATCTAGTTCTTTTATTTTATTATGTAATTGGTATTTTGAATTATTTATGGTTGTTGAAAAAGTAGAGACTTAAATTACCAATTTGATAATTGATTGTAATTAAATGTTAATGGTGAAGAGAAATTGTATTTGATTAAATTAGAGATTTTGAAAGATTTGATTCAAAGGATGGGTTTATGTCGTTAATAGAGTTTTGGTATGAGTAGTGGTGTTTATGAGTAGGGAATTAAAAATTAGGAAGAACATAGCCTAGGATCATGAGAGTGATCCTGGCTATGATCCCAACTAATGTGTTGAAGGAAATTACGAGCGGAAAACTGAAGGAATTATGATCGAGAGGTTCATGACTAAGTTCGTAACCGTAATCTATGGGTGTATTTTTGTAATTTTAAAGAAAGAGGATCACGACCATGATCTAGGGTATGAACTTGTACCTTCTCTTTTTCTTCCTATTTCTTGTTTCTTATCCACCTAAACCATAACATAACAAATTCCAAACCTATTTTGAAGTTTAATTGAGCTTCAAAACATTAGACTATACTAAAATCCAGACTCAAAATCTAGTAAGATAAATAAGGGAATCTAATTAGGATAAGAAAGCATAAAAATAAATTAGAAAGTTACTATCTTTACATTGTACCTCAGGTATGGAACTTGAAAGGACATTTGACTTAAATACTACGAGTCTTTCTCAAGATTTAGGTACAGGATACTTGCTTGTTATTTATGTTGTTAAGTTAGTTGCATAATCAAATTAATTAATTATTAGATATTAATTATACATGTGTTCCTTGTGCTTAGTTAAGCCTAAGGGACTAAGGAGACCAATGATCTTAGGGTAACATCTAATGATCCTTGCGTGAGAATGCCCTAAGTGGAGTCCTAAATGGAAATAATTTAACTAGAATTAGTGCATTTCTTAGTTTCTAAGGTATTGGAGAGAACTTAGTACCAATACTATATGGTATATGTATATTGTATTTATTGAGGTCGTGAGTACTCATGCATTGCATGTTGGATTGAAATAAAGATAATTTAAATGGTTGGTTATTGCATTTTACATTTCGTGTTCATGTGTGATTGGAAATTATATGTTCATACACATATTTATAATGTATTCCATACTAAGCTTCAACTAACTTCATATTAAATTTTACAGGTACAAGTGTCTAAGAAAGAATTTCGGAATGTTTCACTACCTAGTTAACAAGCTAGGGACAAGTGACGGTTAGAATTATGAATATGAGCAAGCCATAGAGTTAAGTAATTATAATTTCATATTAATCTTAATAATTTCTTATTCAAAGTTTTATGAAAGTTACTGAATTAGAAACCATCCTAATTTTTATGTAGAGATTGAATTTGAGACTATCTAGAGATTATAGTATGTATTTTCAAAGATTTTAGTTTATCGTTTACATCTAATGTGTCAATAGATGATAAGGACACTTAGGGATACTTAGGAGACTATAGGGGTCCCAAGTTCTAGGGTGTTATATTACCTATTCTTATAAACTTTTATTTTTAACTTTACCAAACAACCCTTAAATACTTAATAATTTTGAAAGAAAAAAGCCATCAATAATAGTAATAATAATAACATTACCATCATGTTGTTGTTACTTCCTCATTTACCTTCAATCTCTAGCTTAATAGTTGCTTCTTGAATGATTTGTGATCTATTTGACCTATAAAATTAAGCATAATATAAAGGCTAGAGTTATCTCTCGTATAGACACTCCAATAAGGTGCACAAAGTATGTAAGTAAGAAAAAATAGCTGTAACTATCCAAAGAGTTAAAGGGGAAGTTGAGGCAAGAATAGGAAGTTCCCAAAAAGGAATAGAAGTCCCTTATTAAAGGGTCTTTGAGGAGTATTTATAAGGAAAGTAACCATCGAGATCTTAACATGTGGAGGAAGATCATTTTTCTAGGAAGATTATAGAATCTAGCGATTATAACTATCATGACTCTCAAAGGAATCTCTTAGTGCAGTAAATTCCTTGTAGGCCATGTAGGTGACTGATGGATTTGTAGACCTTATAATGGGGCAAAAGCAACTTAATAAAAGTATATGAGGTTAGATAAATGAAAAAGTATTTATATGTGTCTCATTTAGGTATGTGGTAAATCTTCCAGTTTGTTTTAATTAGGTAAACAGTTCATTAAGGAAACCAACAAGTGTTATGTCATCACCCTACTAAGCCTATGAGATAAGGTAATGCAATAGTAATTTGTGCAATAAATGATTGACTAACTATTTTGATAAGAGTTAGTCTTCAAGGAAAAAGTAGTCATTAGGTTGCAATAGTGGGATAGGATACCATTTTAGATGGTTACCAAGACTAGTCATATTGATGGATGATACCAATTAACTGAAGATAAAGCAACTTTTGAGGCTACAATCTCAAATATTTATTTATGTAATATTATGTTTAAGGAATCTAAGATACTTCAAATTTTGGAACACTAAGACTATGTGTTTGCATTACCTAAATGAGATAACAAAGGTTGCTTATTAAATTAGTATCACTTTGCATGTGTTATGTTTTGTTTGTCATGTGCATGTATATGTGGTAGCTATCGTACTAGATTTTGGTCAAATTCTTTATGGTATATGTTTTTTAAGTGCTATTTTCTTTTCAAAGTTGGGCA
>JAMXBC010000008.1:37230137-37279781 GCA_024138005.1 Lumnitzera racemosa
TCATCTCATCCCATGTTCTTACTACTCATCTTCCATCCCTTGCTCTATCTGCATTTAAATTCTTCTACCACATGATAACATATCTAAAGAGCTCAAGTGTAGCAAGTCATACTTTAACAGCATCTGCATATCCATAACAATTGAATACGTTCTCTACCTTTTCTTCCCACTCTAAATATTCAATCGCATCTCCACTTCTATTAAAGGGTAAGATTTAGACCTTAAAATTATCAAGTCCTTAAGGGGCTCAACATCTTCGCTCTTATGTTTGGTAATATTCAGTCTCTTCTCCATACTCTTTGGCATCTATCTCCTCATCTTCTTCCTTAATCTCCTCCAACTCCAGTCTTCATCTAGCAACTCAGTCTGCTATTCCTCTAGCTCGAGGAGTCGAATTGGACGATTAGGTCAGTTACCTTAGCTATAATGCCTCTTTAGAACATTTCCTGATAGGTTATGGTACTACATACCTTAGGGTTGTTGTCTATTAACTTATATTGCAATGAATAGACTCTCAACAAGATTAGTCACTCTATCAAGTTCATCATTAACTGACCCTAAAGTGTTACTACCATTATGACCATGACTAGATTGAGCACCACTACTCTGGTCACTAATAACACCTTAAATACTCGAACTAACATGGTATAATACTTTTTTGAATAAATTAACAACACAATAAATGGAAAACAGTGTAACTTTACTACTCAAAACTTCAACTAACACACTTTAACAACTTCAACACCTTAAGATCACTCGAACTCAATAGAAATGAACTTGTTCTATTTTCATAATGAAAAATAGAGTAAATTAGAGTAAGAACAAGAACTATACTTATCACACAAGAACCTCCACTACATAGCTCAAGACTTTAACCTTACTTCGAACAAATAAACTAACGCAATAACGGAAGGTTACGGCAGCCACTAATAGCAAAGATGAACTAAAACCTCACTATAACTTCATATACTCCCTCTTAGAATCATACTCTGATACCAATGAAGCTGATGCATTCCAAGGTCAAAGACATAAAGCAGCACCACAACATAAATGAATAGAAAGAAAAACAAAAATGCTAGCGAAATTCTGGACAGCTACTGACTAGATATTACATACCCATCGATCCTACTTGGTCATCAATCCGTTGAATTTAACTCATCAATCTGAACTATAAGGTCACTTACCACTACTTTTTGGTAAAGAAAATAGATAAAAGTTAGAAGGATAGTGAAAACACTAGGATTGCCCAAAAGAGAAACTTGTAGTCAGATGATTCAAGAGTGTATGTCGTCTGCAAACAACAAATGGGGTTTTTATACTAGCCCTACTAAGGTTACAATCAAAAATGGAAAAGAAAAAAAGGTAATTTACAATTGGGAAACATGAAAGGATCTAAAAAAGGTAAAGGACACAAAGACTATTCTATACAAAAAGTTAAAGAATCCTTTTAGAATATTATGCTAAAAAGCACATGTCATATGGTGGCTGGTTGTTGGTCGCTCTGAGATATGATACAATTCAGACGAAATGAGGGAAAATGGAAGGTATTCAGATAGGTCTAACTGGATTTGGATCAACTTGGTCCTCAGCCAATTAGTCACTAGTGAATATTTGCCTTAAATTGGGGTTAAATCCTAATCAGTTCGTGAGCTCAACTTCAGATAGTTGTTGAGGCTAATATTCTTTAATGTTGTCAAGATTATGGTATGACTACTTAGCAAGTAAGCATCCTTGCTCGGACAATTGAAATGTCTACTCGGCAGCTTTAAAGACAATGTCAATACACGAGAGAGAACGATACTCAAGTCGGTAGTATAGTAAATCATGCAGATCAAAATAAGAATTCTTATCCTAGGTAGGCCTACAAGCCATTATTCTCCTCGTGAGTCCTTAGAGTCCTCCGGCTCACCTGCACGTGATTGGTCTAGAAGGTTGATTCCTATCACATTTTATCTAGGTAAGTTAGGATTATGGCTCTATTGCTTATTGGGATACTATGTTAAAATATCCTGATTACGATATTGCAAGCTAAAGTGTTTAGATTTGGCACTTTACCTGATCAATATGAGCATGACCTACATTTTGGGCCTTTAGTAGCTAAGTGCCATAATAGAGGAGCTGTAGACAAATTAAACTTAAGTGAGGGGTTCTTAATGAAGGAAAAGCAGATTTGCATGCCAAATGATTTTGCAAGGGAACTACTGGCTCAAGAAGCTCATGCGGGGGGTCTGGCTGGCCATTTTGGGGAAAAGAGAATGATTAAGATATTGAAGGAACAATTTTACTGGCCTGGGATGATGAAGGATGTGCATCAAATACTTGAGAGGTGTAAGGTGTATAAGTATGCAAAAGGGAACAAAGAACCCTATGAAGAATATACACCCCTACCAATTCTTCACCAACCATGGACTAATCTAAGCATAGATTTCGTGCTCAGCCTTCCCCACACGCAGAGAAGATACGATACGATCATGTCAGTAATTGATCGGTTTAGTAAGATGGGCTGCTTTATCCCTTACCATAAAACTAATGATGCTTTATTCATTGCTAACCTCTTTTTGCAGGAAATTATGCAATTACATGGAGTGCTAAAGAGTATTGTGTTCGACCATGATTCTAAATTCACGAGCTTCTTTTGGAAGACCTTATGGAGGAAACTCAGCACTAAGCTCTTATTCAGTACCTCTTGCTACCCCTAGACAAACAGCCAAACTAAAGTAGTTAACATAACCGTCGGTAATCTCTTATATACTACTATTGGAAAGAACTCTCGTGACTAAGATTTATGCTTGCCCATCATTGAATTTGCATACAATCACTCCACTCACAACTCTATTAGAACATCACCATTTGAGGTTGTTTATGGACTTAACCTGAACCTACCCTTAGACTTAGTTAACAGTCTAACTGCACAAGGGGGGAGTCAATCTAGCCTATAGTATACCGAGGTCACAGGTTACGTCAAAAAATTGCCAAGCAACTTGCCAAAACTGTGGCCCAACAAAAGGAATTGCAAAGCTACGAAAGGAAATAAATCGTTTATGCCCTTAGGGACCTTGTCTGGATCCATCTTAGCAAGGAACACTTCCCTAGCAAGAGAACGAATAAACTATCTCCTAAAGCGAATGGGCCCAATAGGATCCTCCGGTGCATTAATGATAATGCCTATGAGATTAACCTACCTAAAGATGTTGGCGTATCTACTATATTCAACATCACCAACTTAACTCCATATGTGCCCGAAGATGACAAAGACCAAGATTTTAGGGAAAATCTTCAATAACCTTAGTGAACTAATGAATTGCCAACCAATAGCCTCATTACTCGTGCACAACTCTAAGAACTCCAATTCCTCACATGTCGAATTCTCTTTTGGCAACCTACTGATGATGAGAAAGTTTACGTCGAAGGAATGTGGCTAAACTCCTTGAGGTCCCCTAATTGTTGTATGTTGATCTATACACTCAGCAGTGATGATGCCAACTATTCCCTTACCGAGGACACCAAGTAATCCCACCGATATTATTAAGAAGTTCCTACCAAGTGATGAGAGACTCACTTAAATGGCCAAATAGGTTTTCTCTCGACGTGCCACCATCTTTCTCTCTTCCTAGCCCTTTAATGTTACAACATTTTGACCCCTCTCGCCTACTATGCTCAAAGAATATTCCTATGGGACCAATGTTGCATTGCCACTTGTCCACTTCATCTGACATTGTACTACTTTTCCATTTTGGTCTTTTGTCTTTTTTACCCTTTTTGGTATATACTAGGAATTTCCTTTTTGTATATACTTTCTTGTCTTTTCATTATTTGTAATACTACCTTAGAGACTTACTATAAATAGTCCTCTTCTCTTGTAAGCTATAGATAGCTTACATTTTACATTGAATATTCTGTTCTTATGAGACAACTCCCTCTAAGTCCACATTTCCTACA
The DNA here is from genome assembly GCA_024138005.1 of Lumnitzera racemosa. Taxonomy (NCBI): domain Eukaryota; kingdom Viridiplantae; phylum Streptophyta; class Magnoliopsida; order Myrtales; family Combretaceae; genus Lumnitzera; species Lumnitzera racemosa. Next base: position 37,234,077 of record JAMXBC010000008.1, read on the forward strand.
CTCTTATCTAATATTACCTAGCTAAAGATTAGCGGCGAGTAGACCTTGACTTCAACTTGTACGTCATATCAAGTGTAGTGTCAAGTTGTGTTGTGTTCATTGGTGAGTTACATCCTCTGAACAGCTTCATGTCAACTACTTTTTTTTGTTATGGACCCTTTCCCTCTAATTTTCTTCGTTATCTCAAAGGACCTATTCAATTCAATTTCGTTTTGGTAAATCCTGGTGATAACTTATCTCCTAGGCACACTAAGTGTTAACAATCCAATCATGTATAGCATAGCTTCTCTTCAATTTCCATTAATAAGAAGGGTTTTCAAAAGTTTTTCATGAAAAGAAAGAACTTTTACATGTAAATAAGTCATTATCGTCAATTGTTGACTTTGTAAAATAATAATTCATTCCTGTCAACTTTGTAACTTTTTCATTATAACATAGTTTTGTAAAACAAGTGTTTTCAAATCATTTTTTCTTAAATAAAATTTTTATAAGGAAAAAATTTGATAACGAGTATAGGTTTACATACTTTGAGTTATTACTTTGGAGTAGTTAAGCCCATTGTTGAAGCCCATAGCCATTCATTTCTTAAGTTAAGACAATCGACAACAACAACTTCGACCTAAACTTAATCATGGCAGTTACCCATTTTGAGCCTAAGGCACTATGGGGCCTATGAGTTAAACCTAAAACTAAGAGGAAAAAGGGGAAAGCATATTGGAAATTGATAAATAAGAATGGTAGAGAGACAGCCCATTCCTAGGAAAAGCTTAAGCCAAACACAATCCTTAAAGAAAAGCCCATTACTTGATCTTTTCAAAACCCTAGACACAAAAGCCTAGATGCAAACACTAGACTTACATTTTTGTTCCAACTTGCTTTAAATGAGAGAGAACCCAAATACATGGCTTGACGACTTCACTCTAAGTTTGCCTACCTACTCTAACCTTGGGACAAAACATGAACTTTATGCCACTATGAATTATTTATTTAATAAGCCTAATGAGCTTGAGCTAGTATGATGGCAAATGTTATAATCTTTTAAAAAGCAAAGAGGCATGTGACTTATTAGGGCATCACAGATTGTCTAGTCTTATCAAATGAGACTAAGGCAAATGAGGGCGCAAATATACATAAATTGTCTCATCCTTAAGCTAATGAAAGTATCTAACTATTTGAAGGGTTTAGAATGATAAGGGGTATAGACACCTAATTTTTGCCCCTTCGTAATCCTAACTTTTTATTTTATTTTCTTTTTTACAAAAAGGGTCCTAATTCAAAAATAAATAAAAACAATAAAAATGAAAGATAAAAATAAACATAAAAAGGATTTTGTACATTTTTAGGAAGTAAATTATTTTAGAGTCATTTGTTTTAGTTTAGCTTAGTTCAATAAAATAATCATTGTAGAGAGTCACGTAGTTTAAGCACAATTTGATTGTACTGAATGTTAAGACACAGGCTAACGGTCTAACGGATAAGCATTGGAGTATTGGATTGGATTTAATTTGAGGTCGTGGGTTTGAGCCTCACTTGGCATCTATGTCTTTTATTTTTCTATTTTTTTTTTTTACAAAAGCGAGAGAAATAAATAGGATTCATATCTAATTAAAATCATTTGCATTTAGTTTGATTTTATTAAATCGAATTTGAATTAATTTGGATCTAATTTAACCATTATCAAATCAGATACAATAGATATAATTAGATATGATTTGATTTGGACCTTAAAAACACATATATACGTACATAAAAAAAAAAGAGGAGACACAACAGAAAAAGTCCACCTTGACACAGCAATAATTCAGCGACTAAACACAGTCCCACAAACAGCCCACTATTATAACACCCTTTAAGACTGTATATGTCCAACGACTACTGCTGCAGAATTCTTCAACATGACTAGGCGAACAGCAACAACACCAGGCGAACAGCAGCACTGCAGACAACAACAAACAGGACAATAACATGGCAGACAACAGCGAACGGGATAACAGCAAGGCGGACAGCAGTGAATAGGACAGCAGCATAGAAGACAGCAGCGAACAGGACAGCAGTACAGAAGACAGCAGCGAACAGGACAACAATAAGGTGGACAGTAGCAAATAAGACAGCAGTAAGGCAGACAGCAGCGACATCCAGCATCGTCCTAACACCACGGACATTGACTCCACTACACATTCCAATTGAAGCTAGCCCCATCCGTCAGCAGCAATACACATCAAACATGTATGTTGCTCCCCATACTAACGTAGTCTACGTATTAATCATCCACACTGATCGCTGCAACTGCACGAACCGCCGATCACCAACAAAATCTATACGATAGCGCTTTGCAGCAGCTATGCACGTTAGAGATAGTAGCCCCACAATCAAGTTCGGTTTCTATCCAAATTTTTTCTGATTTATTATATTATTATTTTGTTAGGACTTTAATGGTTTAATATGGTATATATATATGTGTATATTAGTTTAAGGTATTTTTTTAGTATTAGTTTTCTTTGTAATATATATTAGGTACATTATATTAATTTAAGTGAATATTTATTTAATAAGTGAACATAAACATTAGATTAGGAACCGTTAAGATTGGTTTTTTATTACATATATATGTTATTATATTAATTATACATTATTAGTTAACATAATATATGATATATGTATATGTTAGTTCAGGAGTTTTAGTTCTTATACTAGTGTATCATATGGAATTAATTTATTTTAATAGAAAATCATATATATTACTTTAGGGATTGTTAGGATTGGTCATATTTTAAGATTTAGTTTATCACGTAGAAAGCTGTTTTTTCTTTAAATAAAAACTAATAAAAGACCCTTTTTTTTAAATAGGATTGTTAGAGTTTTTTTTTTAAAAAAAAAACAAAAACAAAAACACTGAAGAGTTAGGACCGTTTAGATTTTTTTTTTAAGCTGAATCAACTAAAACGTAAACTCGACCGGTTTTCAAAAATTAAAATCAATCAACACACTAAGATTTTCTAAAAGAACTACGATCGCCTAATCCCTGCTAGCGGGTACATAGGCACCTTTGGTGTAACGATAAAATATGTAGAAACTTAGATTCTTTTTTCTTTTGATTTTATTTATTTATTTTTGTAAATATTATAATTAGAAAAATAATCATAATTTCGGTAAATAGATAGTGTACCAGTTAAGGGTCTAATAGGTTAGCCCCTGAATTCTGAACCATCTGGTCCTTTATTTAAAATTAAAATTAAAGACCGGTAGCCAAATCATAATCAATCCACCCAATTGGTTACGATTTCTTTTTCTTTTCCCAACTTTAGTTAGGTGGTAACTCCAAAAATTATTTTCAATAAAAAACTGGAATTTCTCAATTTCTTTAGTCGAGAATTAATATTAAATGGGTTAGGGTTTAGTATTAATCAGAAAATGGGGAAATTAATTTTAAATAAAAAAAAACGAAAAATCAAGCTCGACAAGGGGTAAGCTCTAATCCCAAACACTAACCCTAAAACACTCATGAAAGCAAAGAGACATGAAACTAAAGACAAGACTCATTCCTTTAAAGAGGTTTATCTTACATATGATACGTAGATTGAAAAGATGATAGGCATTCATTTCATTACCCTAAATATAACTACCCCTTGTAAGCCCATTTGAGCCTTTTAAAGACTTTTAAAATTAACCCTATCAAGAACCATCTTACACGAGGGCAATTAAGAGGTAAGGGACATCGATTTTGGAGAAAAGGAATAAGCTAACTTATGCTTGCTCCAATTGTGTTGATTCACAAGCAATAATTTTCATAAATAACTCAATTTCTTTAAAATGAAGAAGAGTTTCAAACCGTACACTTTACTCTAATCTATACACTCCTTCAAACACCATAAGGCGATTAATTTTTCTTAAATATTCCCCTAAAGTTATACCCCTCTTCATTAGGCTTATACACTTTGAGCTCATGGTTTTAGGGCTTGTTAATTTCTTCAAGTGGAAAAGCCAAAAGCTCTTAAAGGTAATTGCATCTCAAAGAATAGCCAAAAGCTCTTAAAGGGCCCAAGGCCCAAGTATTTTACAAAAGCTTAACCCATGAATCCTAAGATAAAAGACCTGAGTTTTCCTAGTATCTTTCAAAGTATAAACGTAAGCAAGAATTCTAAGCCTAAAAATGAAGCCCTAATTGTATGATCCCACCCACTATACTACCCTTAACGAAACTTTTTTTACTAAAGAAATTGACTTATCTTAAGCAATTATTACTCATGAAACTAAGGCAAGCCCATCTTAGCATTTTCCATTTAGGTTCTTGACAGATATTAATTTTTCAAATTATCTAACACATTGTTATTCCCTTTTGTTTAAGCCAATGACCAAAAGCTTACATTACAATCTTGAGGGAAAGACTTATTAGATCAATCAAGGTGTATTACTTACAAGACTTACCATAATTTTTTGAATCATAGTCGGGAGTCAAAATAAGCCATTTCAGAGTATGAGAAAGTCCTCTTAGACTAAATTATTCAAATCATCGAGATACTTTTCGTGGTACGAAACTTATGAAGTAAAAGTCAAGCATGCCCTAGGAGTATGAGAAGCACCTCGCCTTAAAATCAAATAGGAATTCCCTATAGCAAGAAGACTAAGGTGTTTAGTTGATGTTTTTTTCTTATTCCCTCATTATAGCGAGCAAGTAATGAAAGATGAAGAATGAATGGACAACGAGCTAAAAGAATGAACATACCAATTATCTATAACATTCAAAGTCATTATAATTCACTTATTTGTTAACAAGAAAGAAACAAACAATTTCTTTTTTCTTTTTTATAAAAGGACACATTTCTTCCTTCGAGTTTTAAAAAGTGAAAATTTTGAGAATTCTAATCATCCTCAAGTTAGGAACTTTAGTAATCTTTTAAGGGAATTTTAAGGGCCTTACTTATCCCCCCTTAAGAACTTTAGTTATCTTATGTTTTAGGAGCAAAATCTTAGGAACCTTAGTTATCCTTAAATTTAAGAACTTCGGTTATCCTATAGATTAGGAACCTTAGTCATCCTTATCTTAGGAACTTCGGTCATCTTATTTAGGAATCTTAGCCATCCTTAAGGAGCTTTAATTATCTTACAATTTAGGAACCTTAGTTGTCCTTCTTTAGGAACTTCAGTTATCTTACAATCTAAGAGTCTTAGTTGTCCTTCTTTAGGAACTTCAGTTATCTTACAATCTAAGAGTCTTAGTTGTCCTTCCTTAAGGAGCTTTAATTATCCTATAATTTATAATCCTTAGCTATCCTTCCTTAGGAACTTTGGTTATCTTATAATCGAAGAGCCTTAGTTATCTTTCCTTAGAAACTTTGGTTATCTTACGTTTCAAGAGTCTTAGCTATCCATAGGGAGCTTTTATCATCTCATAAAATCTCAAGAGCCTTAGTCATCCTTATCTTAGGAACTTTGTTTATCTTATTTAGGAATGTTAGCTATCCATAGGGAGCTTTGATTATCTCATAAAATCTTAGGAACCTTAGTCATTCTTAAATTTAGGAACTTCAATTATCTTATATTCAAGAATCTTAGCCATCCTTAAGGAGCTTTGACCATATTATGATTTAGGAACCTTAGTTATCCTTCCTTAGGAGCTTCAGTTATCTTATATTCAGGAGCCCTAGTTATCCTTAAATTTAGGAACTTTGGTTATCTTATAATTTGGGAGTCTTAGTTATCCTTAGTTAAGTTGATTCAAAAGCTTTGACTATCTTATAGTGTGACAACAATTAGGAGCCTTAGTTATCCTATCGTAAGAAAATTCAAGGAACCTTGGTTATCCTTAATTTTGGAAATTTAGGAATTTTAACTATCCCATGAAAAGAAACCTTGGGAGCCTTCATCATCTTTAGTCCAAAAGTTTGATTCATCATACCAAGAGCTTAGGCTATCTTAGGAATTTTGGGGATTTTAGTTATCCCTTGTTTAGAGTTCAAAAAATTTCACTATAGTAACTTTTTTCATCTTACATTAAGGAACATCAGTTATCCTAAGGATAAAAAACAATTAGCCATATCTTCAAACCCTTTTGTTGAGTTGCTTTCTTTGAAAGATCCATCCTTTCAAGCAACAACTCCTTAAAGAAAGCCATCCTTTTTAGGGTAATCGCCAATTCAAGTTAGGACTTTCTTAGCTAAGTCTTAAAGTTAGGTTGTTATCCCACTTACTCAAGTTCGGATTTAAGTAAAAATGGGCTTCTCTTTTATCTTTATAGCAAGGTTTTTACAAACTTCACCACAAACTGGGGTAGATGTAGATACCTCGTTTTACTACTCTTTATTTTAATTTTACTCTGTTTTTACTTTTAAGCCAGGTTTATAAAAAAATCCAAAGAAATTGAAAAAAAATGGAAAAATACAAAAAAATTTAAAAATTGAAAAAAAGAATATCAAAAGAGTCTAAGTTAAGTCAGTAGTTTAAAGTCAGATCAAGCAATAATTGAAAATATACATGCATTTTAATAAATTTTGAGTTTTTAAATAGCTAAGCTTCACTACAAAAATATTTTTTTAAAAATAATCTAGTAAAATATGTTAGATATCTCTCATAGATTTTGACGATAACAAAAAGAGATAAAAGATAATGAATCATTAAGAATGTAGGTATTCAAAAGAGTTATCAAAAAGTTTAAATTTGTAAAACTAAATTGTCTTCAAAAACTTATTTAGAAGGATTGATTTGATTGAAAAAGAGAATAGTCTAAAATATTTAAAAAGTGTCTTAGAAGTTTTATAAATAGAAGTGGTATAGTGCTTTAGAAGCTTGCCTAGAGACTTTGAAAAATGAAGAATTAATACTCTTCAGAAGGTCATTCAAAAAGTTAATCTAGAAATATATGATGTTGAATTTTAATTCATATCAAATTTGAATTCAATAAGGTCTAGCTCCACTAGATTGGGTGTATTAAGGAAATATACTTAATCCCGTTTCACTCAAGATGGAATCATGATCCTTAGAGATTATTTTTTAGCAAAATTATTTTTAATAAATCAAGATATGTATAAGAATGGAAAAGGATAAGGTTGATTCGGATATTGTGAAATTTCAAATTTTGAACATAAGGCTTATCCAAAAGTTACTGATAAAGCATATCTTTTCATCAAATTTAAATTAAAAGTTTATCTAGTGGTTATGGCTCGAAGTATATTTGATCAAAACAAGATAAGAAGAGTTGTTTTTTAATTTCAAATTATTGAGATCTTCTCAAAATATCTAAGGATTATCTTTAACAAATAATGGTTGGATAAATACGAAAGTGAAGATAATTTTCAATAAATTAGCCGTTGGAAAGTTACACTGAAGCAAATTATACTACAATCGTTATTTCTCTTTAGAGAAAAATTATTTTATTTTTATAATTACGTTCTCACTTGTAGTTTGTAAATCTTATTTATTGTTTGAAGTCAATTTGTACTCTATAGATCTACAATTAGCCTAGATTGTAGAAAACCTAGATAGATAGAGCAGAATGTTATGAAGTCCATTCATGAAAAATACTTGTAATCTTCTTGTGATTTGATTTAGTGAATCAAGTGCAATGACATCAGTAAAGTAGATTAGGTCATCAGTAGTATGATTGGAAGAGAGCAATAGGCAAAAGGCCGAAACTCTATAAATCCTCAGCCTGATATTCTCCTTCCTTACTCTTTTAATTTGATTTATTAATTGTTGTGTATTGAATTATTAAAATATTACTGTTCACCAATATAAGTTGTTAAGAGGGGTAACTTTATTTCTCTTATATCGAAAATGTTTTCAAAAAATTTAAAAATATCAACTCCTCCCTTGCCCCACCCTCTCTTAATATGTTATATGGGACAAATAAAGTATGAAGTGGATTTTTATCCGATTTGAAAATATTTTAATTAGACTGATTAAAATAAACTTTGGATTTATTAAATGATTAGCATGTATATTTTAGGCTATATTAAAGAACCACAGTCAATTTAAAACTAGTCAGATTCAAGATAAAAGGCCCAAATAGAATGTAGAGCTTCTAGAAACTTGATATTAAGAGTAGATTAGATCAAATCATAAGAGAATTATTAGGAAAATTAACAAATTTAAAGCGTGTATTATCATATTTTATAAAGATTAGATTCGTTAAATCCTATCAAGAATGAATCCTCGTTAAAACGACCTAAAAGATTCAGATTAATGGTTTATAAATAATAGATTTTAGTGATAAAAAATTCCAAAATTTTTCACACACAATCACAACTCATTCTTTTCCATCCTTGCCTAAACCAAACTTCATGTTATTCGATAGTAGCTTTCCCCACTACAACAATCCCAAACCAATGGCCACGCACAACCTAAATCCCACTCTTTCGCACAACTAATCCAATGCATAGTCCTACACATTCCAATCCATAAACAATTTATTCCCACACTCACTACATAACACACTCCACGCACAATCCACTTTCACACATATGTACACAGTCCTATACACTCTAATCCACGCATAGCAGCACGCACTCAAGCTCATGCACGATATACTCTCATACTCTACGTGCAGTCTAATTTTATACGCACAGCCCAACATACATCACACATGCACACAGTCCAATCACATACCACATATATGAACCAAATCGCAGACTCATATGCCAAGTGCACAAACTAAATATCAAACCCATACGCTATAGCACAAGACCAGCATCTACATGACTCAACCCAACTCGATTTACATAATTATCTCCTCAATATCTGACCCATTTAACTAAGTTGGGTAAGTTGGTTTTGTTTTATCGTATTTATTTATTTTTTGATTTTTAAGTTCTTTTTAGTTAATTGTTTTATTTTTCTAACTTTGTTTTCTTAATATAGGTTATTGGTTTAGTTGTTTTTTAATTTTATTTTGTTATTTTTATTTATGTACCATTGAATAATTTCCATTACGTGATTTCATTTGTACCAACTCAATTTTCTTTTCTTTTCTTTTTTTAGAATCTGATATCAATTCTTGGTAATTAATTTTCTAGGCATGCCATCATAAAAAAAAAAAAAGAATGTCTTTACATCTTGCATATTGCATCAAAATCGTATGTTTTATAAAAATTGCATTGTTAGATTTAGTTGCATATTTTTTCTTAGGTCCATATCTTTAGTAAAGATATGTATCTAAATTGTACATCTTAGATGATTTGTATAAATCTTAATTACATATCTTAGTAGACTTGTATAAATCTTGTCTTTAGGGTTTTAAAAAAATAAATTTGCCTCATAGTGGTTTTTTTTAAATAAAAAATATTAACTAGAGTCTTCTTAAAAATTTTAGTTAGTTAGTTTTTTTTTTTTAAATAGATTCATGAAATTAGATCATTTAGTTTTTTTTAAAAAAAAATCATTAAATAACATAAATCTGACTCAATTTTCAAATTAAAGAGAACAAATCCACTAAATCTTTTCTAAAAAGGTAGATCTACATTAGTTTGATCCCAATAAGTAAGTGTATAGATACCTTTAAGGCAACTGTAAAAAAATAAAAACTATTTCTTTGTTTTTTTGAAAATTCATAATAAAAATTATTTTTAAAAATTCATTTTAATTGCATTTTTATATTTCATTGCATGGTGACTTAATCTTAATAGGTTAGCCTCCAAGTTTAGCTTTTTAGTTAAAGGTTTTCTAAAAATTAATTTTTAAGAATATTTATAAACTAGTGGCTAAATCAGGGTTTTTTCACCTCAAAACCTTAAATTGACTTTTTTAATAGTTTTATTAATTAGCAACTCTTAATTATTTTATGTCTTTCCTTAATTTTATGTGAAGTAATTTATATTAGCTGGCTAGGCTTAATATAAGTCAAATTAAGAAAAACTAAAATAGGCCTCGGCATTATGTACGCATGATTCTTAACTTGTTTGGTCATCCTTAAATGAAATTAATAGAAATTTGATCCATAACCTAACTGACTTCCATTATCAACCCCTCGATGAGGATAGTAGAAATGGTTTAGATAATTTTGTGCAACATACGATTAATTGGATTATATTTCATTATAATTAATAACCTTATTTGTGTTTGTATCATACTTTTCTGTTTTCATACCACTTATTGAGCTAATTGTGCTCATATCATTCTAGATTCTATTACAGGTACTAATTAGAAGTAAAAATACAACGTTATACCTAACCACAAGTGAGTAAGTAAGGGGGTGGGAAGTGGGAAGATATATAAAGGTTGCTAAACTGGATCACTTATTGAAGTCTAGGTCTTTTGAGAAAACTAATTAGTCTCCTTAGGCAACAATTACTAGTTTTCAAGTGAAGCCTATACATATATGTGTTAGAACCTATGACTTTTGGAACTTTTCTATGGAAAATGTAATCTTTTGTTGTGAATATGCTTATGTAAATATAAGTGAAGTATCAAAATTATGTGTTATAGAATTTTTAGTATATGTTTTGAAAGAAAATACCACAAGTTCTAATTATAGTAGGTACCTTGCTGGACACTTCATGTTATTTGAGTCATGCTTGCCTTATGTTGACTCCATCTATAATAGCAGCTATAAGATCAACTTCTATCTTAGATTAATTTATACCATGGAACTATTTTGACTCCACTCACTCATAACATGATAGTTATGGGTTGGTATCAAGGCTAAATTCCTAAGAACAAAGCTTTGAAGTGTTGTAACTAAAATGAATTAGACATTTTAGGTACACGAAGAGTTAAGGAATTAAGTCGCAAATGATTTACACCTATAGGTATAAATATATATATAAGTTATATGTATAAGAATTTAATAAGTAAATTAATTATAAGTATTATATAGAAAGAAACTAAAAGGAGTTAAATTATTTCAAATTCTTAGAAATAGACTTATTTATGCTTGGATATACTTTAGTTTCTTTCTTTATAATACTTATAAATAGTTATTCCATACTATTAATGAAATCATATTTACTTATATGAGTGGATTATCACATAGTTTAAAGGATGATTGATAGCTAATAGAGAATGAGTTGAGACTAGTGTATAATGAGTATACTTGTCATGACCCTATAGGGGCCTAGTAGGATTACTTGAAATTTTTATAACATGTGTGCACCCATGATATGAAAATTGCCTTGCAAGTCAGAGATTACAAGACTCTAAGTGATTAATCACTAAGATTACTAATTTTTAAGTAAATACTTTACTATAAAATACAAATATAAATAATTATGGGCGTCTGATATCCCACAGTTCCTTAAAATCGTAGAGAATCGGTATCTCTTACCAAATAATAAGATAAGATATACCAATATTACAAAAGAAATATAAGAAAAATTAAATTATCAACAAAGGTTGCTTATGTATCATTTAAAGAGTACTCAACTATTTCTAATACTAAGATACAGATCTTCATCTCACACTCGGCACTCGAGACTTATCCCAATTCTAATATAAGTAATCCTGTAAAAGAAACTACGAGGGAGTGAGCATATAACAGCTTAGTGAGTTCGTTCCTTACCACCACCGTTCAAGCAAGTTATCATACATTATTATCATAAATGCAAGTAAGCTATCTACATACAAAATGAATGCAAGCACGATGAATGTAAGCAACACATCCAAAGGAGTCTGAAACTATGGAAAGTGTAGAATTACGTCGTCTATACTTCGATTATCCTTTGTACTTACCCGCACAGGGTACCTCAGCTTACCCGCATGAGGCTACTTAGGGGCCTCACCCCCTAGGCTGCACTTGACTATTACCCTAGTCGAGAAAAGATTTCAATTCAAATAGGGGGATTCCATTGTAGGACTATCCGCCCTCCAAGGCCCCTCAAGCACAACTTGCGAGTCCATCTCGTAAGCCAAAATTAACCAAATTTGTGAGTCCATCTCGCAAGCCAAAATTAACCAAGACCTTACAAGTACAATAAAGTGAGTCATCTCGCTATCAAGTAGAGAACCCATGCTAACTTTGCCTTAACGATAAAATATCATTTATGGCACTGCGGCCCTTATCAAAATATGTTTAAGATTAGGAAAGCTTTTTCTAAAAATACCCTTTTCAACATTTTGCAAAACTAGCACTCTCCATCCATACATTTACTGGGTCATAGACATGCGACGAATATAACCAGTTATTTAGGTCAGATATTTATATTTATCCATTTAAAAAAAAATGACCACACAGATGATAGCATACAAACAGAACAATCATTCAAACATACAAGCAACAGTAAACAGCAAAACATCATACAAGTAATACGCACAAGCAAGTAACAGGTCATTAGAACTCCCTCACCTGGATTATTGGTCATTCTCTAAACCTTTGGAGTTTCCAGAACTCGATATTGAATGCCTAAATCAAAATAGTAAAACTTATAAGTATTCTGAAAAGTCAGACTTTTTAGTTAACTAAAAGTCTACTGTAGTTTATCTAGTTCCTCAATATACCCCAAGTCTTATATTTATAGGGTTTATTATACTCAATGGGGTTAATAGTAACTATTTTCTCATATTTGTAAGCTATGAGACTTCCTTTATATATTTTAGAACTTTTTGTTTTAACTCAGATCGTTTGAACTTATAGTCCATTTTAATTATTTTCGAGCGTATTTTTTCGTAACAAGGTCCATTTTGGACGTTATGACTCGCAGTGCAAATTGTGATATAAACATACCACAAAAATTATTATTTAAGCTTAAAAATTATAAAATATTGATTTTCGTTTTTTCTTAACATATTTATGATTTAATAATTATTTAAATCATATATTCAATAATTTTATTATTTTGATTATATTTTTCTATTTTTGAGATTTTTAACTTTATTATTATTATTATTACCTTTATTATTTTTAGTATTCTCATTTTCTTATTTATTATTTCTCTTATATAGCTCACAATTATACCTATATGTATATACTTATAATATATATTTTATAATTTATTTTATTGAAAAATCTTTAATTACGATATCATATATATATATATATATACATATACACCTTACATATTTACAAATTTAGTAAATATATTATATGTGCTAATACATATTCGGTACATATATTATACATTATACATATTTTATACGTATATATGTTTATTTAAAACATATTCTTATATACACATTCATGTATTTATATATTTGTATTTATTTATATATATAAGTCTTATATACATAAATATGAATACATACCTATAACTTTGGTTTATATACATATAATTACCTCTAATGAAGGTATTCTACTATATATATATATACTATACGATTATATATATACATATATATTTATAGTACACACATATACATAGGTATACTTATGATTATTTATTGAAATCCATAATACTAATTATATGTATTCCTAAAAATACATAACACATATTCTTACATATAATATACCTATGTATATACATGTCTACATACCTAGCCTTATACATGCATATACTACTGAATTTATGTATTTGTGTATATATATATGTATTAATAAGGTTATTTTTTTTATAAGAAAATACTATACAAATACTATATACATACATGTATATACTACATATTATACATCTATACAAAAATAATAAATCACTTACCTATTTATGTCAATTTCTCTTCTTCTTTTCCTTCTCCTTTTCTTCTTCTTTTCTTTCTTTCTTTCTCTTTTTTTCTCTCACAGTTTGGTTTGTACGGGTCTCTTTCTCTCTCTCTCTCTTTTTTTTTTCCTGATTTTACTTCTACGGTTTTGTTTTCCCTTTCTCTTTTTTTTTTTCTTTTATTCATAAGTGGTTAGCTTAAAATGGGTATTATCCAAATTTTTTATTTTCCTTTTTCTTTTATTCTCCATTCAACACTTGTCAATTTTTTTTTTCTTCATGTAGGCAACTCCTTTGAAGTCCATTTCCAAAATGTGCAATTGGGAAAAAGAAGAGAAGAGAAAAAAGAGAAAAATTGGAAATAAAAGAGAAGGATAATGAAAATTATTAACAAATATATGTAATTTTTCGAATCATATAAATTATAACGATTCTCCTCGTAAATTAATTTTCAAATTTTTATGAAATTTTAACAATTTAATTGGTACTTGTTACAATTATAATTTTTACAAGTTATTATGGCGATTTCGTTATAATTTCATGCGAATAGGCTATTTAGTCAAAAATTGCAATCGACTATAATTTTATCACTATTGAGTAACATTTAATTATTTTATAGGTTTATATTTATAATTTTAGGGTTTCAATCAAATTCAGATTTAATTTTAGTTAATGGTGTGTAACTCAGTTTTAGAGTTTTAGTATGCGATATAGGATTTTGATCAATTAGGTTTTTACTACTTATAATATATTTAGATTTATGATTTATTAAATTTTTATTTTACTCAGCTTTGATGACTCTTCAAGTCATCTATAGTATTAGGGTTCACTTTTACTCTTAAATAGCTAAATTTGTAGGGTTTACAATACTACAATAGCAACTTTTAAGAAAAGACACTTGCAGCAAAAAGGAATATTGTCTATGATGTTACCAGTTTCTATTTTCCAGCTATCGTAGAACTAAGGAAAAACTATCCACTTGATTTTAACCAAGTATCTATTTGTGTTCATTATATCTTTAAGAACCATCCACTTGGTATTATTGACAAGTTTCTTATGTTTCCAGATATAGAAAATTTAGGAATAGAAGTATCTTTGCAACTTAAACTCCTAACGAATCACCATAAAATCTAACCTAAAATGTATAGGAGAATATAGGTATAAAAGAGGAAAAAGACCCAAAAGAGGAAGAACCGAAGGCAAAAGGTATGCTAAAACCTATGTTAGAAGGGATGGCAATAAAAATCGTATAACAAGGTCAAATTCAACATGTATTTGTCTATCACTTGATACAAATGTGTAAGTTATAGAAATAATTATGAACCCAGAAATTTGAGCATTTATGAGATATAATAAAATTGTAAATTAAGGGGGTTGGTTAAAAACAAATTTGCGATTTGATTAAGCACACAGGTGAAGAATACAAAAGGCTTGCTTTCCCCTAGATTGTGGTCTAAGTCCTTATTCTCCTTGACAATTGAAGCTCCCATGGAATTTACATTTTATTTATATTTTATTGGGCTTAGTTTTGAAGTAGGGTCGCTTGTAGAGTTTTTCTAGATCTAGGTGGTGGCACAAAGTGCCAATTTTGATGCCTCTTCATTTTGGTTAATGTTGAAATCGCCTATTTCCACTTGTAGTTCATTATCTTCATATTTGAACTAATTTTGTCTTGCACTTAACAACCTAGACATAACCAAGACAAAGAGAACAAATTTAAGGGAAAAATAAAATTAATCTATCACGAAAAGATAATATAATTTATTCCAATATAGATGATAACTCAGAAGTGATAATATACTTTTCAAAAGACTAATAATATCCTTTTAGCATCATCCCGATATCTCTTAGATTGCACATCCAAATTACATATATTTCAGACGGAAGAATTCAACGTTTTCCCAATGTCGATGACGAATCGATATTTGACATCCGCCTTTAGAAGACGCTCCATGGCAGTATTCACGTAATCAATGGGAATCACTTCAATGTCTGGTGTTACGTTGTGCTTTGCAGCAAAGTCCAACATGTCTTGAGTCTCCTTCATCCCCCCAATGCAACTTCCTCCCACAAGTTTCCTACCTGCATCCATCATAATGTATTTCAGTTTTAAAATAACATTTACAGGTTAGGAAGTGAAAATCGTTTAAAATAAGATCATTAGTAATGTTCTAGTGATAAAAATAGACATTCAAAATGTTAATCAATCGATTAAAACGAAATGAAAAGTTAACAACGTTGTAGAAGAAAATACATATTCGCTCACCCATTATCAAAGAAAATGCAGGCACCTCAAGGGGTTTCTCCGGTGCACCAACCAAAACAAGCTTTCCGTTGCCCTTTAAGAGACCGAGCAAAGGTTGAAGAGCATGCAATGCCGACACTGTATCTATTATACCATCCATTGTCCCAAAAGCAGCCTATGATTTCATATGGAATTATATTAGAATACTGTTGCGTACGTTCTATAATATATTTATGTAAAAAAAACAAGAAGTGGATATAAACTAAAATATTTTTATGTTGTGTTTTAACAATTACCAACAAAGTAATCGTTAATATCTTTTTAAAAACAACTAACAAAATGTAATGTAGAATATATACCTGCATTTCTTGAGCATCTTTACTGATCAAGAAAGAATCAGCACCAAGATGCTCAATTGCTTCTTGCTTCTTATTAGGAGAGGTACTAATCACCGTAACCTTAAGTCCCAAAGCTTTCCCGAACTTAACAGCCATATGGCCGAGCCCACCAAGACCAACCACACCAATGTGCAACCCTGGTTTATCAAGCCCATAGTATCTCAAGGGGCTGTACACCGTGATGCCAGCGCAAAGTAGTGGCGCAGCCGCATCCAGCGGCAAATTTTCAGGGATTCGGACCACGAAATGTTCGTCCGCAACCATGGAGTCGGAGTAACCACCGTACGTCATGGTTCCATCATAGTACTTGCTGTTGTATGTCAGAATCATTTTTGGGCAGTGGTTTTCAAGATCGTCGACACAGTTTTGGCACGAACAGCATGATCCTACTATGCATCCAACTCCTACCTTGTCGCCAACTTTGAATTTAGTCACCTTAT
Source organism: Lumnitzera racemosa (assembly GCA_024138005.1). Classification (NCBI taxonomy): domain Eukaryota; kingdom Viridiplantae; phylum Streptophyta; class Magnoliopsida; order Myrtales; family Combretaceae; genus Lumnitzera; species Lumnitzera racemosa. Next base: position 37,250,716 of record JAMXBC010000008.1, read on the forward strand.
TACCCACTTCTGTCACCACACCAGCAATTTCATGCCTGGAAACTTTCGGTGTGAATTATTGCAGATTCATTTTACTTTTTTTCCCCTTATAAAAAGATAATTATGAAGAACAGTCACGAACCACTTCATGATAGAACACATTAAAATAAAAAACGTTTCTAAATTATCGCCTCTAGTCACTAGGTGGGTTGGTGAACTGAGCAAAGATTAGCTCAATTAATTAAAAGTCATCATGTTTTGAATTGTGGGACTGACGCACACATGAATATTTTTTTTTTCTTCATCAATTACATTTTCACCTATAACATTAAAGTCTTAAAGGTTCAAGTAACCGTCATAATTGAAATTATTGTTTATATTAATATCAAATATTATTTTAAAAAAATATATTAAAATAATAATTATAAAATTATATATCGTATATCATAAGTAAAATTATTTTTTCTTATAATTCTCACATTTAATTTCTCTCCCCTTTTTTTTCTCTATCCACTTTCTTATTTCTCTCCTTTCACAATTTCCTATAAACCACCTTTTTTTCACAATTTCATAATTTTTTTTATTCCTATGATTGTCATTTTAAATTATACAGATGCATCATAAATAAAATTTATAATGATAAATACGGCATATTTTACTATACGTTTGAAATAAAGATATATTTTTTTATATTATATGCAAAAATAAAAATAATAATAATTTTTAAACATGCAATATAGATGCTCCGACAGCTAATATTACAAATAAGAAGATTGAAACTTAGTCTATTAGGTTACGAAGGTCTCCATGCACACATGAAAAGTTTAGGATATGAATTTATTGGCATAATTACGCTAAATCATTTTTTTTTTCACGGAATAAAAAATATTCCTTATTGGTTCCATTCTAAAATGAATAGATATGGAAATTTATTAAAAAAGAAATCAAAAAACAATTATTCCTTGATCAATTCCTTGAGAATTAAAGTTCTTCATTTCGTAATAATAGCAATTTCATTAAATAAATAAATAATTTGTAATAAATATCAATAAATTTAACATTTTAAGAACCAAGGGAATGAACTAACATAACTTTTCAAAAAATATCAATTTTCGTATATTAAGTTTTATTAGTAATATTAAGTTTTATTAGTACTTACATACCACTCATAAAACTATTTGACGTATTAATATCACTAAAGACTTTCTCCATTTTTAATACCTTTCAGTATTTTATTTTTCATAGTGCATATAATTAATATCAAACATGATTTTTTTTTTTTTTTAGCTTCCTAAGTTAACAGGGACAGAAGACACGGTGATGGGAATCTCTTAATGATATAGCACTCAACGGGACGAAAACACTAGTGTTGTAAGTGGGCAAAAAGAAGCTTAAGTAAAGAATAAACTCATTCAATTTGATGAAAAAAATAATAATAATAAAAAAGGAGAAAATAGAGTAAGATAAAACTTAATTAAAACAACGTACCCCGGGACCATAGGGTATGAAGAATTTCCCCATTCATTCTTCACTTTATGAAGATCAGAGTGGCAAATTCCACAGTATAATACTTGGAATACAACATCCTTCCCTCCTGGTGCCCTGTTAAAAAAAAAAAAAAGAAAAGAAAAGAAAAGAAAAAAGGATTGAAAAGAGAAAATCACTATTTTAACACGATCCAATCCCCCTAAATCTAGATTTAATAAATAAATAAATTTACATGAGCCTCTATCTATCTATATAATATAAATATATATATATATATATATTCCTTTACCTTCTAGAGAAATGAAAGGGATAGAGATGTCCAGAAGTGTCTCTGGCAGCCCAACCTAAGGCCTTAACAGGATGCTCAGTCTCCGGCGACATATCGTTTTGGTAGTGAGTGAGTTACGGGGTGTTTCCTAAGAATAGGAAGATGCGTTAGCAGAAGTGATATTTCGAGAATGATGTGAGATATTGGAAAGTAGAAGTGAAATGAGAAGTCAGGGAGTGGTCTACTTTATATAGAGAGGAGGGGAATATGGTTTACTTTATATGGAGGAGTGGGCGTATGGAAATGCAAGCCTCCGATGACGTATATGCTGAGCAAACCAGAGTCACGCGTAACAGTCAACTTCAAGGGTCTTGACCCGGCAACCATTTAGGCATATTTCCTTTGTCAAAAGATAAAATTAACATTTTTGGGAAATTTAAGACCACCGGGACTCTAAACTATCTAAAATAACGTTAGAAATTCAGTAGTTAATAATGTCTTAATTTTTGAAATATTTGATGATTTTTTTATAATATTAGATGGGACAATATTTTAAAAAATAATTTTAAAAATCCAAATCCCACTCGTCGTGTACCTTTCGTTTACGTGGAACAAAAATGTGTGTACAACGTGAAATTCATGAGGATCAACAACAACTCAAAGGACGTTAGGCATTCATATCATTTTTAGAAACGTGGCTCATCCTCAAAACTGTACCAGAAATGCGTGGCTGCTGGCTCTTCTTCTCTGTAACCAAATTCAACAGCCGCACTACTTGTGGGACTATTGGAAACAGGGTCGTTGAACCGCAATTGTTCCACTTTTGTCGGCCTCCAATGTTTGGAGAAATCGTAGGACAGTGCTGCTGCTCCTCCAAGTTGGTGTTGCCAATTCTGGTTGACTGCCCTACTATCAAAACCTACAGATTTTGGATGATTTTTCCCTTTTATTTTCTTCCACAGGTAGATGCAATGAAACATGTGTACAGGTGCTATATGTTTTTTCCTTTTTTACCCAAAGAAATCTATAGCAAAATGACAACCATTATTATCTCTCCATCGTAATAAATCGAATTATTAATATATCAGCGCATGCTCTCTATACGTATATAAAAATTAAATATAGTAGATAATTAAATTTGAAATATAAAATAATTGGTTGAAACTCTTGTTTACTATTTTTACTAAAAAATTACATAAGGAATAATTAAATGGAAAATATTACATAAATACAAATCTTAAATCGCATTAGAAAAATATGAAATTTAAAATAACAAAAATATCATATTTTACAAATATGATTTAATATTTTGCTCACAATAGTTACCTCGCATTTAAGAGATGAGACGTATTAATTATATATAAGTACATTACTTGTCTAATATTTGTAAAATAATTTACATAAATATAAATTAAATAAAAAATATTATATAAATACAAGCCTTAAATCGCATTTGCAAAACACTATAATAAAGATAATAAAAGTATCACATTTCATAAATACAATTTAATGTTTTTGTTACAATAGTTTTCTCGCATTTAAGAGATGTGTCACCTATTTTTTAAAAATAAAATTACATAAATATGAATTAAATTAAAAATATTATATAAATGTAAACCTTAAATCACATTTGAAAAATGTAACATTGAAGATAACAAAATGTCGCGTTTTATAAATATAATTTAATATTTTTTTATAGTAGCTATCTCGTATTTAAGAGATACTACACATATTAATTGCTTATGTATCACATCTTTTAAATATAACATGGAAACATTATGTTGCATTTAAAAGATGTGACATTAATGTAATTAAGTGTACATTGCATCTTCGCAGCACGATACAGGTATAAATACATATGTCACATCTCAAGATAAACTTGATAAATTGGTAATATTTATTATACAGTTAATAAATACGTAATATTTATTACATGTAATGGAACAAGTAAACTTTTCTAAAACAATTAGTGAATTAAATTATGTTCACTATTAACAACTAAACAAAGAGAAAAGAGTCATAATAAATTGTAAAAATGGACTAAATTGCCATCAAATAAAAAATAAGACAAAATTAAGATGAAAAAAAAAAACTAAAAGTCTTGATGCGTAAATAATAAAGAGCTCAACTTTAGTGGAAAGTTCGAATCTTTTAAGGATTTCTTGCCCAAGCAATTCTAGTTTGGAGCAAATGCTCTAGACCTTTAATAAAAGGTTCGAACCTTTTGAACTTGTATTGTTAATAGATTGGCCAGATTCCTATGTTGCTTCCAACTTAAAGCATCACCACTACCTTAGCCTTCCTTAGGTGCTACTGTATGTCTAAATTGTAATATTTTATCAACTCTAGTCACCTTCTCTGCCTCATATTCAAAACGCATTGAGTGAAAATATTCTTTAAGCTCTTATGGTTGATATACGCTTTATACCCTTCCCTTACCAATTAGAGCCTCCACAATTTCAAGGCATGGATCACTGCTGCTAATTCTAGCTCGTAAACTAGGTAATTCTTCTCATAATGCTTAAGTTGATGTAAGGCATATGCTATTGCCCTACTATTCTGCATCAACACATAACCCAATCCCTAAATCGAAGCATCATTATAACTCACATTCTCCTCTCCACTGTGACGTAAACACAATATCGAGGTAGTCACAAGGTTTTCTTTTAGATATTGGAAACTTTGTTTGCATCTATTATCCCAATTGAATTTCACCCCTTTTTGGGTTAACCAAGTTAAAGGTGTTGCCAGCCTGGAGAATCCTTCCATGAATTTTCTATAGCAACCAGCCAGTCCTAAAAAGCTTCTAATCTCGATTACTATTTTTAGTCTTGGCCATTCCACCCCAGCCTTTATTTTCTCTAAATTTTACTGATATACCTTCATTATTTATAATGTGACTTAAGAAGGCTACTTGATCCAACCAAAATTCACACTCGCTAAATTTAGCATACAACTTCTCAACTCTTAATTTACTTAGTTTGATCCTCAAATGCCACTCATGCTCTTCTCTACTTTTAGAGTAAATGAGAATATTATCTATGAAAACCACTACAAACCTATCTAGATTCTCTCGGAATATCTAGTTCATGAGGTCAATGAAAGCTGCAAGCACATTAATGAGACCAAACGGCATAACTTTAACTTTCAAATCATACGGTCCATATCTAGCTCAAAAAGCTGTTTTCTCCGTAACAGCTTGATTTGGCAGAGAAATACGGTTATGGTTAATATCTCTACCACCCTAAGGATGAGAGGATGAGCTAGAAGTAGCACCATGTCTAAGCATACTATAGGAAGAAACACATGAATAAAGTTTTTTAAGCATAACTTTAAGTTCATAAGGAAGGTTTAGACATCTTGAGTATATAGTGAATAACTTAATAAGATGGAAATACTAAGAACATAAGACAAAAGAATCAACTTTATTTCATAAGTCTTTGCATAACTTCACACGCTACTCGTTGTATCGTTACAATTTAGTTATAACACCTTAATCCACATCTTACACCTATTGAGGTTCATACATAAGCTATTTATGATTTAAAACCTATAGCTTTGATACTACTAAAGTTGTATTGCCCTAAAACTTAGGAAATTATAGCCTGTTGCGTATTCTTATGATCTATTGGCACGTTAAGCATCTAGATTCAATCTGTTAGTTTTTCCATATATATTATAGTCGTCAAAACCTATAATAATTCCAAAAATAACAAGGATTTCTTTAACATCCATAGACCACTAATATTTCTAAAGGATGCACTTCTCAAATCTTTGTTCAATGAAAAAAAAAGTTCATACCATAATTTGACGACAATTGTCTCAAGAAACCAAAGTAACAAAACTCAACATTCATACCAATCAAACTTAGTAAAATAACATCCCACTAATGACACTAACAAGAGAAGCTTCAAGTGAATTCCATGACCTAAGTAACAAAATAAAAGTAAGTACATTGTCAGAAAACACATATCAACAAGGTTCATTATCCTACTCAAACTACACCGATCCATTTCCTTTGTCAAAGTAGTAGTCACAATAATTTATAGCATCACCATAATAGTCATAATCACTACAATAATCCTTGTAGCCCCCGTAACCTATTCAAGCATCTACGACCCTGTAAGGGGTGAGCAAAGCCCAATACAAGTTAAGCAAGCACATGTACATATATCATACAATAAATGCATAAGCACAAACATTAATTGGTTCAAATAACTACATGCAATAACCACATTTTCTTATCTTTTATTAGGTCCATCAAACATACAGTTCCGACATCTAGAAACTTAGAGTAACTCATGACTCCAACACATTATATATATATAGATATACATATACATAAGTATTGGTATTCCGTCCCCCCCAACACCTTAGAAACTAAGAATCACTTAATCTACCCAGATCATTTTAAAGTGAAACTCTAATCAAGATGATGTAGCACTAAGATCATTGGGCTACCACCCTAAGGCCATTAGTCCTCCTAGTCCCTTGGCCTAGCCAAGTACAAGCAATGCACTTTATTAATACCAAATATTTATTAAGTTCATTTAACAAGTGCTAGTCCACACACAAATAGCATAAAATACCCCCTACCCAACTATACTGTTTCCTTAAAGCTTGAAACTTGTACCTCACAACTTATTCACATGAGAATAACATACCTTACTTAGTTTCTAAGCTCATCTAACATCAATCCTTTAACTCAATAGCACAACTCGTCACTTAAGGAACCTATGATCACAAAGAGGATAAGTTGGTTTATAAAACGTTCCAAGTGATAATTCATGTTTAGAAAAGCTTTGGAAAGGATTTAGATTGGAAAATCACGTTCGAAAAACACCTAAGAACCAAAGGAAATGTAGTTGCATGCAAAAGGGAACATAGCATTCGAACGTCACAACACATAACATCCAGACAACATGAATCTAGGAGCAGTCTGCTTCTTGGCATCTAAACACTCATGGGGATGGTATCTAGACACTAAGCTACAATTAGTAGAATTCTATAGGATGCAACGATGTTTCATCCCCACTCCTTCAACATCCTTCTTCCCAATCTAGAAAGTCATCCTTCCTTCATGATTTCCAACTAGTAACCTAACCCTATACCTCTTAAAATATCCACCAAACTCAAATCTACAAACAAAACTCACCCAAATCTCAAGGATTCAACAACACTTCAATGAAATAATAGCATACATAGAGTCTAGGCTGGAATTCTTACCATTGAGATCCGAAATCCTCACTTCCACTACCTAGAATCTACTGTAAACTCCTCAAACAACACCCTAAATTTGCTTTAGATGCTGCCTTAGTAGGAAGAACAAATTTTTAATGAAATTCAACTAAGAAATCAATATGAAAATGATCTAACAATCTTACCTTGAATTATCATACCTTAAATTCACTCGCACTACGAAGAATCTATTATAAGACTCCAAATAAACCTCCCCAAATTTGTTTTCTTGCCATCCTATCTAGAAAAACAAACTTTTAATGGAATTTTGCTGGTATTCCTTAATATAAAGACAATATTAATCCTTACCTTAGATCATACGATCCCAGTCTTGCTAAGATGTATTATAATCACCCCTTCGCTTCAAGTCTCATGTAAAACCCTGATTCTTAGTCGCTACATACGTGTAGCAAATGCATGAAAGGGTTTACATTAAGCACCTCTTAGCTTATATACTTGCTGTTCATGGACAAATTCTATGCCTAAACTGCCTTCATATGTTATCAATAATACCAACCCTTATTGTTGGTCCAATACTTATTTACTTATTATTTTCCTTTGATTTGAGTTTTACAATACTTATGATTCAATGTGATACACCTATGACAATTAGCTTTGGGTTTGTAAAAGTGACTTAGCTAACGTTAAGTAGATTCGCTAATTAGAGATGATGACATATGACTAATGATGTTTAGAGACTATTTACTTGTTTATTTGAGCTGCTATGTTTATGTGTTGTATTGTGGACTATAGAGTTGGATTTAGACCAATGGACTCATGGAGGGGCTGCACATCAACTATGAGAAGGAATGATTTAAACCCTAGTTTATATCTGTTAGGAGATTAGTAGTGATGCTATTAGGCTATAGTAGCCTTAGTGGATCCTCAACTTATTTTGACTAATAACATGCAACTTTTTTTTTTTTTTGGTAGCCAATCACATATGGCTTTTGAGAAAGATTTTACAAACCTTTTAAAAAACCTATCAATCAAGCTAATCTCCAACTGTCTTGTAAAATTGATGAATGATTTTATAAATTTGTAAATTCAAGTTGGCTATATGGCAAACTATTATCATCGTAGAAGTTAAGAGTGCATGACATAAATAATTTATTAATAACTAGTCATGTACATACATAAAACACAACAATTATTTTATCTAATATGTATATTTCATAAATAATTGATAAAATCACATATATGTTATCTATATATATATAATTTTTTAATGACTAATTATGTACATATAATGTATGACAAGCACAAATCATTTCAGTTTGGCTTGATTTTGCTTGTTTGCTTAAGTTCCAATGAAAACCAAGTCGTAATCAAATATATAAATAATGATATAAGTGATAAATGTACTTTCTATCCTACTTAATGTCAAAATAAATTTAAGACAAAATGCTTATAATTCTTGACTATTATGACTAATGGTTACATTAGAGGATAGATTTAACATGGTGATTCTATATATATATATATATATATATATATATATAATACATTTGACCAATGAGGGCTTTGTAGACGTTGTAGTTATATATTATTTTTTTTCTTTCTTTTTGGTTAAGTGAAGCAAAAGGCAGATAATAAAAGATATATATATATATGTATATATTAAAGTAGGAGAAGTATTCTAGTTGGTGCTTAACCTATAAAACCCTGCTAGTATAAGGTAATCAAACATAAAATATTAGGATATGGCATAAAAATTAAAACAAAAACACTAAAAGTCGAGGCAATAACAAGTAATAAGGATGAAAGATAAGGGGTAAACCAATCTTTTTGCACTCTAGGTATAAAAGGCCTTACTAACTTTAAGTCCCTTGTTTATGCTTTTAGCTTTCTACAACCTCTCCTTTGGTAGATTAAATTTGGGAGAAGAGAATAGGTGAGATCTACAACTCTTCTTGTTATCCTATATTTTAATATGTGGGAGTTAGTTCTAATTAAGTATTTTTACAATTCGATAATGAGGGAGTCATCTTTACAAGGAGTGAGTGATAGGCTTAGTACTTAAGGGAATCTAAAATTGATAAGTGAACCTTTTTCATGTTAAAATAAGAATTAAATAGAAAAATTTCTTATTAATCTTAGATGTGATTAGGTTATAGTTAAATCTATTGATTAAGCGAACATCTCAAGAGTTGCAAGATTTAGTTATTTAAGGTAAGATTATCATCTAGTTCTTTTATTTTATTTTTTTATGTAATTGCCATTTTGAATTAGTTATGGTTGTCGAAAAAGTAGAGGGCTAAATTACAAGTTTGATAATTGATAGTAATTGACTGTTAAACATAAAGAGAAATTATATTTGATTGAATTAGAGATTTTGATGGATTTGATTCGGAAGATGGGTTTGTGTTGGTGATAGAGTTTTGGTGTGAAGAGTGGTGTTTTTAAGTTGAGAATTACAAGCTAAGAGGAACATAACTTAGAATAATAGGTGTAATCTTGGTCGTGATTCTCACTAATGTGTTGGAAAAATGTATGAATATAAAACTAGAGGAATTGTGGCCAAGAAGATCATGCCTAAGTCTACAGCTGTAACTTGGGGGTGTATTTTTATCCAATTTTCAAAGGAAGAGGATCACAACTAAGGTTCTCAACCGTGATCTAGGACATGAACTTATACCTTATCTTTTTCTTCCTATTTCTTGTTTCTTATCCTCCTAAACCATAACATAACCAATTCCAAACCTATTTAAGAGCCTAAGTGAGTTTTAAAACATCAGGCTATGCTAAAATCTGGACTTAGAATCTAGTAAGATAAATAAGGAAATCTAACTAAGATAAGAAAACATATAAAAAAATTTTAAAGTTTACTATCTTTAAATTGTACCTCAAGTGTTGAACTTGAAAGGATGTTTAACATAGATAATATCAATCTTTCTTAAGATTTTGTTTGTTGTTTATGTTGCTAGACTAGTTACATGATTAGATTAATAAATTATTGAATATTAATTATATATGTATTGCTTGTACTTAGTTAGGCTCAAGGGATTAGGAGAACTAATGATATTAAGGTGGCCCCCCAACAATCCTTACGCGATGGTATCTCAAGTGGAGTTTTACATGAAAATGATTTAAGTAGATTTAAAATGTTTCTAAGGTGTTGAGAAAGGCCCAACACCAATATTATATGATATATGTATATTATGTATGTTGGGATTGTGAGTACCCTTATGTTGCTTGTTGGATTGAAATCAAGATAATTTACATGGTTGGTTGTTGCATTTTTGCATTTTGTAGTCATGTGACTAGAAATTGTATGTTCTTGTGCACGTGTATATTGTATTCCATACTAAACTTCATTTCACTTTATATTAAATTTTTCAAGTGTAAGTATCTAAGAAAGAATTTTAGAAGTTATCACTACTTAGGTACTAGATTGGGGCTGAGCGACGATTGGAATTATAAATGTAAGAAAGCCTTGGAGTTAAGTAATTAAAATTTATATTACTCTTAATAATTTCTTATTCAAAGTTTTATGAAATTTTTCTAATTAGAAATCATACTAATTTTTATGTAAAGATTGAATTTAAGACTATTTGAAAATTATATTATGTATTTTTTGAGATTTTAGTTAATTGTTTACAATTGACATGCTAATAGATGATAGGGACATGTAGTGGGCTATAATGTTTCAGGTTCTTAGGCATTACATTACCCATTCTTATAAATTTTTTATTTGTAACTTTACTAACTCAATGATTATGAAAGGATAAAAACCATTAATATGTTAATATTATTAAGTATAATAACAATAATAATAGTAATGACAATAACATTACCATTATGGTATCACTGCTTCCTTATTTACCTCTAGCTTAAGAGTTGTTTTGCAAATGATTTATGACCTACTTGACCTACATAATCAAGCACAACATGAGGGCTAAAGTTGTCACTAGTATAGACACTCCGATGAAGTGCACAGGATGTGTAAGTTAAAAAAAAAAGAAAAAGAATAAATAGTAGCAACTACCCAAAGAGTTGAAGTGGAAGCTGAAGCAAGAGTAAGAAGTTCCCAAAAAGGAAGTAGAAGTCCTTTATTAAAGGGGCTTTGAAGATTATTTATAAGGAAAGCAGCCATCAAGATTATATATATATATATATATTTTATAACAAATATTATGTAAATATATATACCGAATATATAATATAAGAATAGGTATTTGTAGATTATTTATATATATCTAAGTATTTAGAAATTATATAAGTATATTATTATGTATAAATACAAATACATGAATATATATATACATAAGAAGTGTGTTTGTTTCCATAAAATAAGTATATACATACATATAGCGTATAACATATATTATATATATGTAGTATATCGAAAATATATATAGATATATATATGTATATATAAATCGTGAAATACATAATTCATAAGAAAATAAGAAGTAATAAAAATAATAAAGGCAATAATAATAATAATAATCATAATAAAGCTAAAAATATCAAAAATAGGAAAATATGCTCAAAATAATAAAAATATCAAATATATGATTTAAATAATTATTAAATCATAAATAAGTTAAGAAAAAGCGAAAATTAATATTTTATGATTTTTAAACTTAAATAATAATTTTTGTGATATTTTTATATCACAATTTAAATAACAAGTCATAACGTCCAAAACGAACCTTGTTACGAGAAAATACACTCGAAAACGATCAAAATAGACTATAAGTTCATAACGATCCGAGCTAAAACAAAAAAGTTACACTAAATTCGATAAAAAGCTCGAATCAGTAATTTCACGTAACTAAGTGAAATAGACCTTACAAAGTCTAACACTAGTTAGCTTTAAATTCCTTACCTTACAAAATTTTTGTTATTCTTAGCTGATTTCAATATCAACCCTAAGCTACCACCAGATTACTACGGCTCCTAAGCTAGCCATGGTCGAGTGAGTTTTTCCTCATGATTCCATACTTATTTGTGCTTAGAGTTAGTGAATATAAATTATGAATTATAAATGAATGTGTATGGGGTTGGGTTATGCTTGTGCATAATAATTGTTGTTGATGGTGAATTTACCTTAAATTGCAATAATATAATGTTTGTTACATATTAGATTTACTAGATTGATTGTTTGTGGCTTGGAATGATCATTGAATAAATAAAACTAAATTTTATTTGACTAGAAAAGTTAACTTGGATCATGCATAAATTATGCACTGTATAACTAATTCCGGCAGTCATATTACACGGAGGTAGCGAGAGGCCATACCTGAGTTGATTATTGATTGTGATAGATTTCATACGGTGTACAGGTGCGATATGACTTTACCCTGACTTGCGGGATGACTAGGCGTTGGAGGCACCAACCGCTTGACTATAGGTCGAGTCCAAAGGCCTTCATTTAGGGGTGAGTGAGGGCTACGTGAACTTACTCACAATCGTATATAAAACTCGTTTTGACAAAGCCGGTAATGGATGTACCATTACATTTTAAATACGAAACGCGGAGTTTCGTTATGAAATAAGTTCTAATATGATACCCAGATCTGATTGTACCGATGAATCTCCAAACCTGACTTTGGAGGGTGTTAAATCTGAGTTACATGTAGTACCTGGTCACCTACATGTATTTATTTGGCATACTGTTTGCCATGCTATAACACAAATGTCTATGTCCAATTATAGTATATAGCTAAATAAAATGGTATTAACACTAAGTTTGGGAAGTGGGAAGAAATTGGGAGGGAAGTTAAGAAGGAAGGAATTGAAAGGACGTAATATGTGGAGGGTTTAATTTCTTCACACATGTTATTTAGAGGAGGAAAACAAAAAGAAAGAAAAACTAATTATTACTAAAGATTAAAAAAAGAAGAAGGAGGATATAGCACTAAATTACTAAAAAACTTATAATAATTAATATTTAAGTTAACTATAAAGGGAAAAGTAGACAATTTATCCACATTTCCTTCATTTTCTCTCCATTTTGGAATGTATCAAATCATGGTAGAACCTACATATTCATTTCCTCCCTAAATTCATTTCTTCCCTGCTCTCTCCCTCATTCCAAACATAGTGCAAGTAAACATTCAATTTTTTTTTTGTCTTTTTCTTTTGCAAACATTTGAATGATTTGATATACAAAAAATGTAAAAGACTTATAATATATATTAATTTCATATTATTATACACTTAATTTAATAAATTTATAATGTAAACCCCGCAAATTTATGTTTTAGACTTAGAATTGAATTCAAAGAACCAAAGATATTCCTTAGGCTCAATCAGACCAAAGAAATTAAAACTTACAAAATTTTAAATTGGAGCCTTAAAAATAAACTCCAAAAACCCTAGGGATAGAGTTTGAAAAACTCTAATCGCGTACAAAGACTCTAAACCTCAATACCTGTGACTATAAATTCAAAAATCTAACTTAAATAAAAACTCTAAACCCCAAATCTTAAAGTCATAAAACCTTATATTAAACTTTAAACGTAAAGAAAACCCTAAATTAATATATTTAACTTGAATTACGTAAATCGTATAAACTTGATAATAAATGGTAGAAGATATTTGCAAAAGATAACAATTAATCACATTAAGTCAATTAAGGTAATAGATTAATGGCATTACTAATTTACCCCAAATGATACATTTTCACTAAAAGTAAAGCTAAAATAATAAGCATACCTTCAAAGCGCTCAAACCCTCATAAAACTCTAAAATGTAAGAAGCCCTAAAACAAATTGAAAACTGTAATTTAGTGTCAAAGTCATAATTTAATCAATAAGCTCTAATTAAATAGCTACAATATTAAGTAATTACTAATAATTCACTAAATTGGTGCAACAACTCCAATTTGCCTTTTGAAATCGTAATGGATGAGCGATAATCAATTCTAACCCTTAGAAACCCTAAATTAATTAAATAAAATGATCCAATAGGCTTGATTAACTTAATTAAATATGAAAAACCCTACACTATGTGTAACTATGGTCATTTACACTAGTAATTAAAGTCGTAAGCTTAAATTGCATTCTAATCATCTACATATATTCATGCATTATAATTAGCTAAAGATAATTATAATTAACTATATAAGACAAGATAACTAGTTGGGAAAATAGGAGACCACTCAACTTTAGCAAACAAACCACTATCTCAATTGACAAAAATCAGAAAAAGCAAATTAATCCCTACTTATACTTGTATTGCGTAACCAAGAACGGAAGGGAATTGGTAGCCACCATACCCAGTCATAATCAACCCCTTTTTTTTATCCCTCCATTTGCATTTTTACTTCATATTCTTCTCTAGAATAAACCTTAGAAACACTCTCTAAGCATATAATCTAAAACAAAAGAAAAACAAGAAGGAAACAAGAATAAGCTTCTTAAACTTGGTTGCACACCGAAATGCCTAAAGTTATAAGTCCCCACCATCACCTCCAAATGACACAAAACCACTTGCATTTGAATCCAATTTTATTCTCCTTTCTTTCCAATAAACATCCTTGACTAAAAGATTTTTTTTTTTCTAAAAACGAAGGGAAAAAAGGCCTTTAGCTTTTCAATCAAGGAAAACTTATACCTTTTTTACCTTCTTTCTAGTTAAGTTTACGAGCATAGTTACTAAGCTTAAAAACTAAGGAATAAATTATTAAAATGCTACCTTTTTTTACCATGTTTACATGTGCATCATCTTAGATTTTTAGTATAGTAAATATATTACATATAACTTTAGAAGCACATAAGTTGTATTAAGATGATAACTTGAAGAAAAATAGAAGAATCATCGTCATATCTTCATTCCCACACTAGGGCCAAAACATATGTATGTATATCCCAACTATATTTTTTTATTTTTTATATTTATTTTGGTAGAAAATGGTTTTAGCTGCATTTTATTGATAGTTTAATGCATGCTTTAACAAGTTAAGTACATGATGTGTAGAAAGACCTAAAAAATAATCTTATACCACCTCAAAAATTTTGAATAACATGCTGTAAAATGTTTATTAATGGCTTAATCACATGATTAATTAAAGATAATTAGGATTTATGACTTAATCTTACAAGATAAGAGGCTAAACAAGGTTTATAGTGAGTAGTTAAGCCTAAATTAGACATTAGGTTTAAAAAAACCCACTTAAAACCCAATAAACCATTGGTATCGGATTTGGAACTCATGATAAAATGGATTATTTAATCATTTTAATAAACTATTAGGCCCATTTAATTAGGATAGAGTCAAGATATAAGCCCTTAAGACAAGAATTGGGCCTAAATTTAACTCAAAGCCCTACAAATCGAGCCTTAAGCCCACTTAATCACTCATGACCAGCAGGTATATTAGATAAATAAAACTTAATTAAAAGAGTTTATTAAAACTACTAAATAATTCGAAAAGCCCTAATAAGCCTAGGTGTAAATAGAGCCCATAACTAGTTAAAAGAAGTGATTTAGGCCTTAAAATAACAAGAGGTAGACTTTAGGCTTATAGAGAATAATTAGAAGCCCACTTAATTAATGTGACCTAATTTGAAATTAATTGTTAAATGGGTCATTTAGTGGGTTCAATGAGTTATTTAGCCTATTAGGATAAATTTGAAACTAGTTTAAGGCTTTATGATGCAAATTTGACTTAAGATAAGTTAAAAAGCCCTAAACACAAATCCTTAGCCCACTCGAAAACTACTTAACCAGCTGCTATAACAACTATTTGAGTTCTAAATAAAAGTTTCATGAAGCCCATGAAGTGTTCTAGGAAACCCATGATAGGCTTAGATAAGAGTTAAGGCCCATAATCGCTTAAAAAGCTTAAAATAAGCCTTTAATTTATAAGAAATAGGTTTCAAGCCAACTTAAAATGGTCTAACTAAATTAATGAACTTAAGATAATGTGATAAAGGCCCAATAATAAATAAAATAAGTCTACTAACTTTAAATAGCCTTAGGCCCAAAAGAAAGCCCACATCATTGGAAGTTAAAACTTAAAATGACTAAGTATAATAAAAGGATGCCCATAGTTAGAGATTTAAATAGAACTTGAATATTTTAAGCCTAATGATAATATAAGAACCCAATTAATAATGATAAATGACTTGTACAAGGCCTTACACACTTTAGACACTTAACTAAACTAGAAAATCAACTAAGTTAAAAGAGAAACATACAAAATTCAAATCTAACCCCTATCCAAAATCATGGTTATAGGTCCTAACTCCTAAAATGGATCCTTCCATGCGAAAGTACATTCAAAATCACATGAAATAGACTATAAGAACACAAAAGCAAACTTAAAATAAAGAAGTTAGAGTGAAAACAAGCTTTAACCGTACTCAGGGATTAGGGTGAGCTTCAATAATTAGGTAAAGTTTTAGGTTCTTAAAGAAAACCTCTTTCAATTACTTACATGTATAATTCAGGAACCTCAAAGGCTAAGAAAAGTAGGCAAGCAGGCTAAGTGAAGGAGTTTCGATGAATTGCTACATGTTTGTGTTTGATAATAGCTTGATGTTCTATTACTTAGCCTTAGTTGTCTATTAAGTGACTGGTTGTTCTATATGCTAACATTTGTGTGATCGCCTTATTAAAATTGCTAAGTTTAAATATTTGGCCAAATTAACCGGATATACATGTCACATGTCTATGATCCATTAACTATAAACAAGATGTCTATAGCTTTGCTAAGTTTTCAAAAAAAAAAAAAAAGAAAATATGCATTTTTTGAAATGCTTTACGATTCAAAGAAAGATTTACCAACTTAGTAAGTACTTATAGCAATTACCTATAACATTTTACTTGTTGAGGCAAAGCTAGTAGATCATCTTCGATTAATCAATAACAAGTTGCCCAAATTGGAACTTACATGGTTTAGTCTATGGGGCACTATATAAATTTGTTGATAGTAAGCCTATAGAGTGTTGTATTGATTATTGATATTGAATAGTGCTAGATGGGATCCACCTAATTGGCTAGTATGGTATTCTTGACTAGAGTAATAGTTGAGTTCCATCTATTAGGACAGTACCCATAGACAACCTCATGCAAGTAAGGTAAGGTACCCTATGCAATTAAGTACGAAGGATAGTCGACATGTAGATAACATAAATCTATACCTTTTATGGCCCTAGAGCCCCATGGGTGTATTACTTGAATTCACCGCATGTACATTCATTTCATATGTAGCTAAACTGTATGTTTGTTAATAATGCTTGATAACTATCTTGAATGGTAGTGGAGAGAAATGACCTCACTAAGATGAGGTATGCTTACTTCCCCCTCCCCCACTTCCCTCTTAAAATAGTTCCTTTTTGTAAGTAACTAAAAGCTAGGAATGGACAAAGATTAGAGTGTGGAGTGTTCCTTAAGCAGTTGGATTAGACAAATAAGATTACTTTAGTATACTGTCTTAGTTAAGCTGGATCTTTATAATATTTAGTAACTCATGATGTCGTTGAAGTTTGATTATCCTGTCTAATTGTTTGGTAGGTGATTTTGACTCTCTACAGTCTTAGTAGATTGTCGATTGTTAGGTTACCCTAATTGCTTATATAAATAAGTAAATATAAGTAAAATAAATAAGCACTGTTAGAAATTTACTAGTTAGAGTCTTGCAACATTTGATTTATAAGGCGGTCTTTATATAATGAGAGCACACATGATATGAAGATATTAAGAAAAACTACTAAGTCCTCTTCTAGGGCGTTACATATAATGTTACAAGATTCTATGGGAAGGTTGAATCTAAATTTTGAACCTTAGATGCAAAACAATTAAATTATATAAAATAATTTACTAGCTTCTAAAATATACAATATATAGCCAAATGGACTTGTAACTTAATCATATAAACACTAATCTCCTAAAACCTTATTTAAATTCCCCTTCCTCAAGATGCAAAATAGTTAAAATAAATAAAATAATTTACTATCTTTTGAAATATACAACATATAGCCAAATCAACTTATAGTATAGTGGAATAAACATTGATCTCACAATTGATGAACCAGGTCCGAATCCCCTTTACCCTTATTATAATCATTGAATATATATATATGTATATAACATATAAGATAAAATTACTTTTTTTTTATTCAATATTAGAAGGGCTATCATACAATGGGAATAAGTGTACTATCTTATTACAATAAATCCATATAATTCTGAAAAATTGTTTATAGGAAAATGGCATCATCATCATTTCATTTTCTTCTCCTTTTTTGTACAAGTAAATTAAGATCCAATAGGAGCAAATATATTATGGATAAATTTAGACATTTTTTCCAAACCGAGACTCTCTAGATGAAATATAAAGGGTATGTCTAGTAAGTGTTGTTCTACCTTCTCATGTGTGTTCCAAATTTTAGTAGGTGTTTAATGGTTATCTCTTTATATATATTCTAACAAATGAATTTACCTAAGATGTCCAATAATAAACTGAAAGTAAGTAAAATACGTCAACCTTAGGAATGCCCAATGTATTGTATGCAGTGAGTTAGCATAAATATCATCCTATGTCAGAGTCATTATAATTGAAGAATCAAGGCCCATAAAATAGCTTACTTGACGCTTTAACATCCACCATTTCCAAAGTCACTTTCACATTCTCTTACCAACCAATTTAAGTATGTTATACTAGTATACCTTGAGAGACGAAAGCATATGGCACAATCACTAAAGAAGGAACATCCAATTAAGGCATTTGGATAGGTAGCTAAAGACTCATCTAGACACTTATCTCCTTTCAAATTCTTTAGAAGGTACTTTGTGTTGATTCCTTTTTGCTTATTCTTGTAAATTTGAATGGTTTGATTAATTCTATATACAAACCTATTGAATAGATGGTGAACAAATATTAATTATTATAATATATAGTATCAAACATAATCATGTTGACTTGTTGTAAGGCTACTGGAGATAAAGATGTCACTTTCAAGATATAATATTGCGAGATTTGTCATTAAGACCTTCATAGTATAAAAAATGAGTGGGGTACTTCCTTCTATCCTATGGTACCTAGGTATGTAAAATCGTGTTCCCTATGTCACTTGATTCTCAAATAATAATTTAACAATAATAATGATTCAGTTTAATTAAATTATTAATATGCTACCTCTTTCATATGTTATGAAATAATCTATATCCTTGATTATTACTAACTCATGTTTTGCACGTCCACTAATGTAGACATGAAATATTAGGTGTGATGACAAAGGTGGGGAAAAAGGTGACAAAATTCAATGTTGGAGACAAGGTTGGAGTTGAGTGCATGGTTGGATCATGCCACTCGTACCTGATATGAGGCAAGTGCACCTATCAGTTTTAATATAGCGGATGTGAGTCCGAGTCGATCCCTCAGAGACTTCGAGTACTAATATTAACCTTAGCTTTATTATTTAACCGGAAAATTATGAAAGTTTGAATTAATTAAAAAATACTAAAATTAATAAACTAATTTAATTAAAAGACTTAATTAAGCAATTGAAAAAAACGATAAAATCAAGAACAACTTCAAGAAAGTAATAACGTATTTAGGAATTATTTCCCCTAGAGTTAATCATGTCATCGCTTAAAATATATTCAATTCGGTTTCTATTATTCTTGACCGGAGGGATACACAACTATAGTTAATACCTTTCTCAAGCATATTAACCCTAATCCTAAATTATTTACTGGAATCTCTTCACTTAGTAATATAATTTAGAATTGCATTAATGTATAATGAATTCCCATACAAATAATTAACTTTTCGGAAGAAACATGTATCTTATCTCTAAGTATATATGTAATTCTCTTCAATTATGTAAAGATCTAATTATACATGTAATTTCTCAATCAACATGCATAATATCATATATTGATATTCTAGAAATATCAATCAATAATTAACGACATAATTGAATCAAGTAAAGATAGAAACTTTATTGAGAATTCTAAATCAATCCAAGAATCACATGAAACCCTAGGTTCCATAATCCTAAATACTCAAATTCTAAGCTATCATAATGAATCTAAAAACGAGTTTCATCAATAATATAAAACAAAACATGGAAACCCCTTTTGATTGATGAACAATCTCTCTAATCTTGAAGTTGATGTTGTTTCCCTCTTTCTTGATGTTGTTCCGCCTCTTTCTTGATGTTGTTCCTTAAGTCTTTTTTCTTCTCTTGTGTCTCTCCGTTTCTGTAATGTCTCTCATGACTTTTGAAACCCAAAGATATCCTTCTATATGTGTATTACAAAGATTCTGTTTTCGTCACCAGACACGGCCTGAGACATGACCGTGTCCCCAGGTCGTGTAACTTTTTGCACTAAGGCAAAATTTTCTACACAGCTTCAAAATTTCATAACTTCTTCATTTGAACTCCGATCTGAGTGAAATTTGATTCCTTTTCTTCGTTTTCGATCCTAGAATGCGTTCAAACCTAGAAATCAAAATTTTACTCAATTAAGTATCAATTTCTTTAAAGAAATCCAAAAATGTAAGGGAAATACTATAAAATTACCATATGAAATATGTTTAAAATTAGAGTTATCAAATTTCCCCATACTTGAGCATTTACTTGTCCTCAAGCAAATAAATCAAAACAAAACTTTCAGGACAAGAAACACTAAAAAAAATTTATCACTATTTAAGAAATCGGTGAACAAATACACTTGACCCGTAGAAAAGTAAGAAAATCATTCTCAACTAACTTACAATAATAAAGTCAACCAATTTCATCTGACCATATTCGAATGCTCCAACAATACTTAATCCTAGAGTTCACTAGTTAATTTATGAAAATCAAAGTTTACCCAAGACATTTAACCAAGGATTCTTAAACTAAAAATTGGACTTAACATCTCGCCAACCGAGAAAGATTCATAAAAATTTTGTCCATTTGAATAAAGTGTATACAATTCTCTCTTTCATCTCACCAAGCACCATAATCTAAAACAAACACATTTTACATCCACTCTTCCTCTGATCATCTCCTTAGTTCATGCTTTTGTTGAGAGGTCTTTTAAATTTACCTCATTTAAGCACAATTGCGTTGGTAGAAGAAAGAATCTCGCTCTTCTGATGGACCAAGACCGATCCATACCAACTTATTCCTTATATTGATAGCGGGAAAGAACCTTGCTCTTCTAACGGACCAAGGCTGATCTATATCAATTTTTTTTTTCATTTGAATTGGCATTGGGACTCAATCTCGCTCTTCTGATGGACCAAGATGAATCCTTACCAATTTTTTCTATTCTTAAACTTCTTATTACTTTTGGCCTCTAATCATTGTGATTTTTCAGGGGTTTCTCAAAAGAGGAATTTCATTTGTTTGTTTGCTAAAAATTATTGGACTCTTAAAAATTTCTAAGAGAAGGGTATACATAAAAGTAAATTTAAAAATAACCATGACTAACTCTCAACTAGTGATGTTGCTCTAATCTCAAGTCTTAAAGCCCGAAGCTAAATAACTCGTAACTTTGCCTTCTAAAAATTTGACTAATCAATTCTAGTAAAGTATAATAAGGTCAATAACGATCAACATGACACAGTTGATTTGGCTCAACACTTGTTAATCACCTATTGCAAGTTAATTTAAAAATTAATTGAGTCAAATGTGAATAATTGGTCTCCTAAACAGTAATAAATTCATATATATCCCTTCCCCACACTTAATAATATACATTGTCCTCAATGTATGACTAAGAAAGCATAATAGCAAGATATCAAACAAGGAAAAACAACGTAGGGAAAAAGGAAAATATGTATTGAAAAAGAAACTAATACTTCCCTGCCTTGAGGCATAAGATACTCTAGTGGAGAAAGAGTGGCTAGTAGCTCGACAATAGTGCCCTTATGATTAGAACATGATGTAACAGATGTGGACCTCCTTCAAACGATCTATTTTCACGATTTTCCATTGACGACCTGAGAAAAAACATTGAATCGGGTTGGATTTGATGAAGAAATGTGTTGATGTGTAGAGGTATGTAAGAGAGTGTATTTAATTTAAATAAAACGGGCATGTGCAAAAATTGTGTAAGTTTGGGTCGACACGGGCTGGGATACGACCATGTCCCTTGCCCGTGTAACAATCAGTGTGAGTTGTGTGGAGTCTGGTCGGATACGGGCTGGGACACGACCATGTCCTACGCCTGTGTAACATTTTGTTTGCAGGTGGGAAATTCTGGGCACACACAGGTGGGGACACGACCGTGTCCCTCGCCCATGTAACTGTCTGTGGGTGGGCAGTTGTGAAGGTCTGGATGGATACGGGCAAGGACACGACCGTATCCCTTGCCCGTGTAACTTTTTTTTCCCCTTTTTATTTTTTAATCATGAATTTAATTTCAAAATAAAAGAAACTTAAAGAAATAAAATTAATTAAACTAGAAAAATAAGAAAAAGAAAACTAAAGAGAAGAATAAAAAATGAAATTAAAAGGGAAAAGCCTATGACTAAAATTAAAACAAAAAAAAAGAAGCAAAGTAAAGTTAGATAAAAGAAAAATAAAATGAAATAAACTTAATGAACTAAAGTGTAAGCAAAGTTAGACATGGGTTGCCTCCCAAGAAGCGCTATAGTTAACGTCAATAGCTCGACGGGATACGTCTTGTAATTCATGATTCTTCATCCAGGTGGAAATAGAACTCCTCCTGTATCTCACTTTCGAACTCTCCATACAAGTGTAGATTTACCCTTCGGCCATCGACCTTACCAATTCCATTTTATTGATGCATAACTTCTATAGTTTCTCTCCTTATCATGCCACTTATCAAATTCATGTCGCTTAAGTTTCTTTTAACTTAGATGCGGTTGTCATTGGGGGTTTTCAACTTTTCACCGCAAAGACATGTTCCAAATGATTTCTTGACAGTTTTGGTTCCAAAATTGGTGTCTTCTCTTTGAAAGATTTTAACCTAAGATCCTTTGGCTTGTGGAGTGGATCAATCCCTTTCTTGTCCACAATGGATTCATAAACTTCTATTTGAGCTGCTACTTCTGCACAATTGGGATTAATCACCAAATTTTCATCTCCCTCTTGCAAGCAATAACTTGAGGAATCCTTAGCAAGACTTTCCTGCACACATGTAGGTATAACGACATTAGTGGCATTAACATTGTGACTTATGTCCTCTGAGTCAAGAAATTTGTTCGTTGCCTCTGGAGTTTTAAAAACTATTTCATCATCCTCGACCCGTAATATCAACTTATGCTCACTAACATAAAAAAAAGCCTTAGCAGTGGTTAGGAAGGGTCGACCTAAAATGATTGGCACCTCAATATCTTCATCTATATCAAGTATAACAAAATCCACGGGAAAGATGAATTTGTCTACTTGCACTAAAACATCCTCTATGATGCCTCTAAGGTATGTGATAGACCTATCGGCTAATTGAAGGCTCATGTGCGTTAATTTAGGTTCTCCTAACCCTAGCTTTTTGAACAATTTATACGGCATCAAATTTATACTAGCTCCTAAGTCTGCCAAAGCATTATCTACTAACAAATTGCCAAGCATACAAGGAATAGTGAAACTCCCTGGATCTTTTAATTTTTATGGCAGCTTTTTCTGGAGAAGTATCGAACATTCCTCGTTTAATGTGACGGTTGTAAGCTCCTCCAACTTCCTCTTGTTCAATAGAAGATCTTTTAAAAATTTCGCATACTTTGGCATCTGCAAGATGACATCAACAAGAGGTAAGTTAATGTGTAATTGTTTGAAAACATCAAGCAATTTACCGAATTCCTTATTTTGATCAGTGTAACTTTGCTTAAGGCACTACAGGTAAGGGATGGGAGGCTTGTACTCCTTCACTTTTGGTGATTCTACATCTACCGTTGCTTTCGTCCCCTCCTTGCTCTTGCTAGTTTCCTCGCTACCTTTCATCTCAGCATGCAACTCCTTCCCATTTCGAAGTGTCACTACCTTAACATGTTCCTTGGATTGGGTTCTATATTTCTCGGTAACGATCCCTGCGGTTTTTCAGAGATTAGCTTCGCAAGTTGACCAATTTGGTTCTCAAGATTGCGATTTGAAGCCTCTTGATTCCTCAGCAAAGATTCAATGTTGGATAAGCGAGCTTCATTGCCTTGAATGTATTTTGTGAGAAGTTCTTCCATACTGGATTTCTTTTCTTGAGGAAGAGGAGGTGGGAATGGTCTTTGAAATCTAGGTGGGCCAAAGTTAATCTTCTGCTGGCCTTGGTTTTGATTTCCCCATGAGAAATTGGTGTGATTCCTCCATCCTGGATTGTAAGTGTTGCTGTAGGGGTTATTTTGTTGCTTAGGTGGATTTCCTAGATAATCTACCTGTTCCAATCGTTCTTGTGCAACATAGCCCTGCATACTAAAATCACTTACATCCGATTGCACTTGTTGAGGGCCAACTGAGAGTGCATCAATCTTTTTACTTAATAAGTCCACCTTGGCTACCAAAGCAGTGGTCAAGTCCATATCATAAATTCCCATAGCCTTTTGTTTAGCTCTAGTGCTTTCCCACTAATAATTGTTCATCGCTATTCCTTCAATCAGGTTTTGTGCTTGCTCAGGTGTTTTTGTGTTCAAAATACCTCCTGCGGATGCATCAATCATCTGTCTCATAGATAAATTGAGACCATTATAAAAGGTCTGAATCTGCATCCATAATGGAAGGCCATGATGTGGGCACCTCCTGAGCAAGTCCTTGAATCGCTCCCAAGTATCATATAGAGTCTCCGCTTCTAATTGAGCAAAACAAGAAATATCATTCCGAAGTTTAGCGGTCTTTGTAGGTGGGAAATACTTCTCCAAAAATTTCTCTACCAATTCATTCCAAGTTGTGATTGAATTTCGTGGTAGAGAGTTCAACCACTGTTTTGCTCTACCCCTCAAGGAGAAAGGGAATAGCCGCAGTCGGATGGCATCATCCATGGCTCCATTGATTTTAAATGTATGACAAATCTCTAGAAAGCTAGAGATGTGGGCATTAGGATCTTCATCTTGGAGACCATCAAACTGAACATATTGTTGCATCATTTGTATGATGTTAGGTGCAATTTGGAAGTTATTAGCCGCGACGGTTGGCCTTGCGATGCTAGAGTCAACTCCAATAAGTGTAAGCCTTGAATAATCGGACATGGTCCGATTTGCTTCATTTTCGTTGTTAGCCATGTGTGGTGGATCTTCCTGCTCGATGAATTGAGTGTTGGTCTCTGCACCTTCTTCCTTGATTTCAACAATTAACTTGTCGTCAATTATCGCTATAATTTGTCTAGGTCGTGATTTCAAATTTTGAAGGGCAGTTCTCTCAATTTTAGGATCAAGTTCTACCAAATCTTCCGAGTTACTTCGAGTTATGCACTGCAAGGATAAGAAATATAGAATCAATTGCAACTCTAGCTAATGAAAATAAACAATGGAAAAAAATGGAAAAAAAAATGGTTAAAGTAATAAAGCAACTAGTGTTCTTAATATCGAAAATCCCCGGTAGCAGCGCCAAAAACTTGATATGAGGCAAGTGCACCTATCAGTTTTAATATAACGGATGTGAGTCCGAGTCGATCTCTCAGAGACTTCAAGTACTAATATTAACCTTAGCTTTATTATTTAACCGGAAAATTATGAAAGTTTGAATTAATTAAAAAATACTAAAATTAATAAACTAATTTAATTAAAAGACTTAATTAAGCAATTGAAAAAAACGATAAAATCAAGAACAACTTCAAGAAAGTAATAACGTATTTAGGAATTATTTCCCCTAGAGTTAATCATGTCATCGCTTAAAATATATTCAATTCGGTTTCTATTATTCTTGACCGGAGGGATACACAACTATAGTTAATACCTTTCTCAAGCATATTAACCCTAATCCTAAATTATTTACTGGAATCTCTTCACTTAGTAATATAATTTAGAATTGCATTAATGTATAATGAATTCCCATACAAATAATTAACTTTTCGGAAGAAACATGTATCTTATCTCTAAGTATATATGTAATTCTCTTCAATTATGTAAAGATCTAATTATACATGTAATTTCTCAATCAACATGCATAATATCATATATTGATATTCTAGAAATATCAATCAATAATTAACGACATAATTGAATCAAGTAAAGATAGAAACTTTATTGAGAATTCTAAATCAATCCAAGAATCACATGAAACCCTAGGTTCCATAATCCTAAATACTCAAATTCTAAGCTATCATAATGAATCTAAAAACGAGTTTCATCAATAATATAAAACAAAACATGGAAACCCCTTTTGATTGATGAACAATCTCTCTAATCTTGAAGTTGATGTTGTTTCCCTCTTTCTTGATGTTGTTCCGCCTCTTTCTTGATGTTGTTCCTTAAGTCTTTTTCTCTTCTCTTGTGTCTCTCCGTTTCTGTAATGTCTCTCATGACTTTTGAAACCCAAAGATATCCTTCTATATGTGTATTACAAAGATTCTGTTTTCGTCACCAGACACGGCCTGAGACATGACCGTGTCCCCAGGTCGTGTAACTTTTTGCACTAAGGCAAAATTTTCTACACAGCTTCAAAATTTCATAACTTCTTCATTTGAACTCCGATCTGAGTGAAATTTGATTCCTTTTCTTCGTTTTCGATCCTAGAATGCGTTCAAACCTAGAAATCAAAATTTTACTCAATTAAGTATCAATTTCTTTAAAGAAATCCAAAAATGTAAGGGAAATACTATAAAATCACCATATGAAATATGTTTAAAATCAGAGTTATCAGTACCCGAGCTACATAGAGAATCTTGAAAACTACTATCCCAAAATGATAGGCACATACAAGGGCAAGTATTAAGATGGAACAACCACTTATGGTGGCTACTCTAACATCATGGTAGTAGAAGAGCACTTCATGGTTCGGATTTTGGATAACATGCCACTAGATGGTTGCACTCTTATGCTTTGTGCCGAGATCACTATATACAACCCATTGAGATATTATGGACTTAATAAATATAGGATGCACCATAGTGTGCTCAAATTAGGTAGGCTCAGTCACATGGCTATCTGGTTTGGAAAGGCATTTGGCATGAATGTTACTGTTATTAGTACCTCTCTTAATAAAAAGAAGGAAGCTATTGAGTACCTTGGTGTAGATTGTCGTAACTAATGCAAGACTTTTTTTTTTCATCGTAATTATTATTATTATTATTATTATTATTATTATTATTATTATTATTATTATTATTATTATTATTATTATTATTATTATTATTCCTTTTTTAGTTTTATATCATGGCCATGCAATCTTTAATATTAAATAATATTAATTATTGAATGTGTTATATGATGAATTTTGGTATACAATGTAGGCTGCAGTAAGGTCGATGGGTAGGATTGTAGATATAGTTACAGCTGTGCATTCTCTTTAACCATTGATCGACCTCTTAAAGCTCTAAGGAAAACTTGTTTTGGTTTGTTTACTTAACAAATCCTTTGAAGTACTTGCTTTTCCATTGCTATACGATATCGATACATTAAGTCACTGGTAACTAGCATCTAAATTGTCATTGCATGTATATATATATATATATATATATATATTCAATGTGTCATAATGACACACAAACTAAGAGTGTAAAAATAACCTCTAACTAACTTCCATTTATATGAAGATTTCAATTACTAAGTTTCTGGAGTTAATACTTATGCTACATTTAGTATGTAGAGGGCCATAATAGAATCGTAACTACGCGTCAAATTCACTCTTCGTATGTTTGGATAAACTTTTAAAAGCTAAACTTCTGATTCCCTAAAATCAATAACTTCCATTTTAAAGGGGATTTTGATTCCATCTTTAAAGAATTAGAATCGCAATTCCATTTCAACTCATTAAATTCCAGCCAATCTCGTATACCTAAACATGATATAGTTTTATAATATTGATTAGATACTTTACTAAAAAAAATCAATTTTATATCTAAATAAGAAATTGTTTTATTTAATTTTTTTAAGTATTCCTGGAATAAATGGCTATTGATATTAACACGTCATGGAATCAAATGATCGGAAGGAAGGTTATTGGGGGAAGCATCATTGGAGGGATGAAGGAGATACAAGAGATGATTGACTTTGCTACCAAACACAATATCCTAGCAGATAGCAAGGTCATTCTAATGTACTATGTGAACATGGCTATGAAGTGCCTTCAAAAAGCAGATGTCAAGTACCATTTTATAATCAATATAGGAAACACCTTGAAGCCCACCATCTAATTCTCTCGAGGGATAGATGATTGGCATGAGGAACAAATATATATTTACATACATATATAGCAAACATAATTTTTTTTAAATTAGTCATTGGCATGTAGTTTCTTTTCTTCTCCTTCCATTTGATATTGAAATAAAATTTTTCAGGTTATATTCTTGAAGCTCCATAAGGAGTGAAATACATTGTGATGTCCATGTATCTCACTTAATAAAGAAGAAAATTAATTAAATAAAATATTTCATGTTGAATAATCTTATTGTGTTCTTTCTTCCTTAAATATCCTATATATAGGTTTAAGGCTAATGTAAATGAAAGGGTAAAAGAAGAAAAGGGGCAAAGTATATGTAGTTGTATTTTTAATTTGGCTTAATTATTGAAACAACTAAATTTCAATGGAGAGGATAGTATAAGGGAAACTAGTGGAAACATATAGTTGCATAATGCATATATAAAGAATGAAAGTTGATATAGGTGATAAACATACTTTCTATCCAACTTAATGTCAAATTAGATTTAAGACAATATGCTTGAAATTCTTGACTATTATGACTAATGGTTACATTAGAGAATAGATTTAACATAGTGATTATGTATATAGAATACATTTGACCAACGAGGGCTTAGCAGGTATTGTAGTTATACATGGTTTTTAAAAGAAAAAATTAAGTGAAGCAAAAAGCACATAATATATATATATATATTAAAGTAGGAGAAGTATTTTAATTGATGCCTTACCTATAAAACCCCATAAATATAGAGTAATCAAATACAATATATTAAGACTTGGCATAGAAAATAAAAAGAATCAAAAGTCGAGGTAGTAACAAGTAATAAGGATTAAAGATAAGGGGGTAGACAAGTCTTTTCACACTCTAGGTTTAAAAGGCCATATTAACCTAGAGTC
>JAMXBC010000008.1:37279881-37297295 GCA_024138005.1 Lumnitzera racemosa
GACCTCTCTAGTGTCTCGAGTAAGCGCTATGAGACTACCTTTAAGGCTTGCCAAATGACCACATTCTCCCCCCCTCGGCCGACCTTGTCTATCCTTGGCCTCGAACCATATCATCTTAGTATCAGAGCTCGAGGTTCCAGATAGGGCCGAGAGTTTTAGTCATTGTTTTTGTTCTATATTATATTTGAGGAAGTGCTTGCTTATTGGGTTTGTTTAAGATATCGAGGATTTGTTTGCTAGATATTAGTTTGGTTTCAATTGAATTTCCTTTAAGTGGGTTAGTGAAAATTTAGATTGCAATTCCTTTACATCATAGGTCCCATATTGAATATATATATTAAAGAAAAGGTTGGGAATTCCAATCTGGATTGTTTACCAAGATATCTCTTCTTCAAGCTATTCAATGTGTTATCCTACTTTAGTATTGTGATAGTAGCCGAGAAAGTACTATTGTATGTGTCAAAGCTTGCTACTATAACAAGTTGTTGTGACGTATTACTATTGTACTAACTGTACCGTTGTGGCCATGTTTCGAACTGCTATACTACTTTAAGCTGTTGTTCCTAAGTGCTGAGTTGTTATACTATAAACAAGTGTCAGAGCTACCATCCTACAAAATGCAATCTAAGCTATTGTCAAATTGAACTTATGCCAAACTATTGTGTGTGTTAGTCCAAGTGATGAGATGGATTGAAGTACAAGCCAAGATAATTATTATCGAGTTGTTAATATTTGCGATCCAAGCATTAGTACCCTCTTTAGATGTACTGTTGCCCATCAATTGCCAAGTAACTCTCTCTCTCATAAGCTTAAGTACCATGCTATTGAATTGAATATCCTCAACATGGCATATAAAGCTAGATATGAATATGAATATGAATATTATTATGAAGAAATAAGGTCACAAATTCTAGAGTTTGATGGATATGGCACTTTAGATGAATATTTGAGTTGGGAATTTCAAGTCGATCAAGTTTTCAAAGATTATTTTTACCTCGAGCATAAGAGAGCTTATGTTATAAAGAATTCGACGATTGGCTTTACAGCGACTTGGTGGAAGAGAATAATAAATCAAAGAATTGATAGGGGAAACGTTGAGATCATTACATGGGACGAGATGAAACATTTGATACGAAAAAAAATTTGTACCCCGAGATCATCACAACAAATTGTATAAGAGAAAACCTACCTATGAAGCTAACCTCTCAGAAGTACAGGATTAGTTGAAGGAGATTGAAAGACGGCTTAAAGTGTTCCAGGATGAAATAAGACAATAGAGGAATGCCAAATTAGAGAGTATTGAAGAAGGAGTTAAGAAGGTGATGGTTATCGAAGAAGCGAGTAGCAGAGAGGAAGAGGACCAAGTTGAGTTGGAGTTAAACCCTCATATTCCCGACGTGCCCCCATTGTCGACCATCCAAACTAATGAGCATGACCCCAGGTGGAAGGAGGAAGAAGAATCAATTTGCGAGGAAGTAGAAGGAATACTAATTTCAACGAATGAGGAGAGTGTGAGATTCAAGCTAACTAAGCTTAAAGAGTTAGAAGTACTTATGACTGACAAGCCATCTTACTTCTTATCGACTCCGAACCTACTTGCCTATAATCTTTTGCATACCCTAGAGATCATGTTATTTTCCATACTTGATAGTTGTTGGGACTGCTAAGGCATAGTTGATCGAATCCATGATAAGTAGAGAGAAAGATCCAAGACAAAAGGTATGATTAATAGAGCCCATGACGAATGGATGGGGCATCTACTGGTGATGCCCTTATTGCAAGAATTGCAGTATGATATGTTTTAATTTAAATTTTGTTGATTGGTATTTGATCTCGATGGGATTTGAATCCGCTAATTACTAAGTTTTAGGTTGAAACTTCTCTAAGGGAGAGGAAATGATGGACTTTGGGGTACTGACCTAACTAGACTACCAAGGCTGAGCTCATCTACTTACCGGCTCATTCTACTTATTAAGCCGAACGACCTATTTTCTCATAGATAGAGTACCGAAAAGCAGAAGGCTAAGACAACAACCGATCCTCACCTATGCTTGACCAATTATTTACTCAGCATCATGCTTGCCGATAGGCCGAGATATCACATTTTTAAGAGTTAGATTTACACAGCTAAAGTTTGTTGTCAACTTAGTGGCCGAGAGATCACATTATCGAAGGTTAGATCTACTTACATTAGCTTGGAGAAACTATTGCCGACTAACTTTACAACTCGGCAATTATGGTCTGACCTTCTTGGTGTCTCGAGTAAGCACTATGAGTTTACCTCCAAGGCATGCCAAATGACGACATGCTGACTTCTCCTTGTAAAATGTACATTATTTACAGTTTTACCATTAGGATTTAGGACGTACTATAAATATTAGCTTTTGTAACAATGCATGGATATATAAAAGATTAATGAAAAACCCCTTTTTGAGTCTTTTCTCTTGGAAAGTTCTCTTTCCCTTACAAGCTCTTATCAATCTCTTTAGCAAGGATTGTGGTGAGTAACCCTATTACTTGGATTGGTGCGTCACATTCAACGAGTCTTAAGTCCATGTATAGTTCTATGGTGTATCATATCCGTAGAGTTAGTGCGTGGGATTGCTAAACCATCGACTCCCATTTACTTGTTGTTTCTTTGGTAGAATCGGACCTATCCCTCTACCACCAACCTTATTTGTCCTTAACCTTGGACTGTATCACTCGTAGTGGCAAATCCCTAAAGGGCGGCCCCAATGATCTGTATGACACGTTGTCCCTTATGGAGGCTCACATGAAAATGATCTTAAGTAAATTTAGGTTGTTGTAGAGGGCCAAAAGAGGTATGTTCAATGTTAGGTAATAGAAGAAAAGATATTCCCAAACCCTAAGTTATGATACATTGATAATGCGATCGAGTCATGAAGACTACTATTGTGTGTTTATGTTATCGACTTAAAAGTAGATAAATGAATAAATTGTATGGATTATTTGCTTACATTTCTACACATATGAATATGAATTATTTGATCATGTGCATATAATTGTGTGTTACATATTAAGCTTCGACTTACTTTATTATATTTTTAGTTGTAGAACTCCCAATTATATTGCTTGATTTCAATAACTTATGAAGCTAACTATTACTACCTAGGGAATGGGAAGAGTGAAGATTACACTTGGTATTAAAGAATATCTTAAGAAATTAAATAATAAGATTTTTTAGTCTTATGTAGTATGATTGATTGATTGGGTATCAATATTTCTTAGCTAGAAGTTATTTTAGTATTATTTAGGGATTTAATTATATAAGATTATTTAGAGACTTTTATAGTATTATTTGGAGTTTTTTGTCAAATGTTATGCCTAACGTGTCAATTGAGTATAGGGATACATAGCAGTCTGTGATATCTTTGATTTTAGGAAATTATAGATAAAGTGGTATCAAAGCATAAGTTATGAATCCTTAGAGAGAAAATAGAGAAAAAAAATATGATAATAAGTAATAAATCAATAGGATGGTTTAATGATGAGAGGGGTATAATGTGGGCTAGGTTTGACCTTAAGAGGAAATTTATGTTTTGAATTGGTAGTGACGTGAAACTATATTTTTTGATGTCATTATTTATTTTGGAGTTATTTTTTATTTTAGAGATTTCATTTAACTATTTGAGAATAATAGATGTTTACATCATTGTATAGTTATGTTTAGGAGGTTAAAAAAAAAGAGAGCATATTATTTAAGGGTGGAGATATAAAATAAAAAATAGGATAAGATAGTAAAAGATAAGAACCTTTACCATATAAAAAAAAAGAAACACCATTAAGGTAAAATGTTTATTATTAAATGCCTTGAAAGGATATATGCTACAAGTAATATGTCTTACGATTATGAAATTTATAACCATAAAAGCGTATTAAGTTTCATTTTACTTGTAATTTTGATTAGTGAATAAAGGAAGGAATAATGATAATGACAATGGACAAAACATAACCTTTATATAAAGAATTATTAACTATTAAATGTCCAAAATTGTCAAAGTAGTAAATACAATAAGAATACATTTAATTATTACACGTATATCTATGTATTCATAAATACATGTCAATTTTTCTTAGATAACCAATATAGTGAAAATTAAGAAGCTATTAAATGGCAATTAAGAAATAAGAAATGACTAATTGTATGGATTATAAGAGTATGAAATAAAGAATCAGAATCATATCCATAACCCAATCATCCAAAAAATTTATTATAATTTCCCTTTATAAAATTAAAATCCATTTTAACCACATATTATATGGATGGAGATGTTACAAGAACATAATCATAATTAACAATAATAAAAACAATATTATCAACTCTAATAATAATAATTGAGCATCTTAACAATAGCAATAATACCAATAACAATAGTAAAGACATCTCACTAGACTATCCATGTGAGCAGTAACATAACAATAACAAAGACTTCATTGAATTTTAACTAATAATGATGACAATAGAGTTTAATGGGGTGTTTCATATGTACATTAATACACGTGTGCATGCAATGGGGCTAACGAGTTCCTTTTCTATCTTGTGATTAGTCCAAGTCGGTGTCATTGTATCGCGTTGCGTTTCTTGTGTATGTTAAGCTAGGTTGTCGATCACGTATTGGTTAAGTCAAATCATATCTTATTACTCATTGGCATTTATCTATGTATACGTGTATTGAAACGCTTCATATGTAAACTACTCAACATTAACTAAAGGTGACAAAAGTATAAAAGTATTCAATTGATATTAAATAATTAATCTACAACAAAATCTTGGGAAGGAACAAAGTAGACCTATAAATTTAATAATGGTAACAATAAGTATAGTGATGGCAAGAAGTAATGAAGTACAATGAAAATTTAATAAAATTCTTTATAGCTCAATTAGACAACTCTAAGTGCATCAAATATTTCAACTACATCATAATCTATAATTATAATAATTATAGTAATGTGGTAAAATCAATCAAACATATGTACACCAAAAGCTTTAAGTTAGTAACAAGTGTACCCTCTTTAACCTAACAGTTTTGAGCTCGATGTAAGTCACAAGCGAATAGGTAACTCGAGATTAAATTATGGTAGTAGTAGTAGAAGTGTCAAATAGTAAGAACTCTTGAAATAGATAGTTAAGGATGGTTGGTGGAGAAAAGAATTTAAGAAACACTAGAAGTGTAAGCTTTCTTCCCTAGAGTCATAAAATTGTTCAAAGATTATAAGATCTAAAAGTTAGGGACTCATGTTAATTGATTTAGTCTCCAATCCATTGAGAGTTATAAAATGGTGATGGAAATGAGGTGGTAAGAAACGTTTTGGGTGTGGCTTCCATTGTTAATGTTGTGGTTATTCATCTATACCGGTGATATTATATTTAAATGATTAATAAATAGAAAATGGAGGATACAAGAAGGTAGGATGAAGAGAATATTTAAATATAAAAGAGATAAAAGAAGAAAATATAAGGTTTAAGTTGAATTTATTAAGTTATAAGGTATTATAAAATTTACTGGATTATGGGGTGAATTTAGTACAAGTTGGTTGATAGGTAAAGGAGTAATAGGAAAGTAATATGAGATAAGTAGAAGAAAGTTATTGTGATGTTGAAAGGACCTAAACAATTTGTTGATTCGGATAAAAGTCCATTTCAGAGTTGAAAAGACAGAAAGTTAGGTATTTAGGTGGAATCATGGATACTCAAGAGAATCTAGTGAAGATGAACTTATTTGTATGCTAAGGTATAGTAGAGTAACAATAATGAATAAGAGGTTACTTAGGAACCAATAATTGATATTCTTAAGCTAGTAAAGTTGAAGCTCTTATATAAATAAAAAGAGTTTAGTTGTTAGGAGTTAACTTAAAAAAAAAACATTACTTTTTGGGAGAAACTAGTCGTACTTTGATGTTATTAGGAAAGTAATCCAAGTAAATTTGAGTTCTTTGAATCAAAATGGGCTAAGATTAAGTTATGTAGAGGCATAATAATGGAGATAAGTTATAGGAAAAAATGATCAAAATTCCATAGGTAAATTATAATAAGAGTAGCAAAAAGGAAGATAAGCTAAAGAAGAAACCTTAAGTAATTGAAGATCTATGACAAGAATATGAGATTTGGTGGATAGTAGATAACAATTTTAGGAATAATCTTGTAACAAGACAGACAGTCGGACATGTAAAGGTAATCTTAAGGAAGAGAAATAATTAAATAAGTAAGGCTCCAAGGATCAACTTACCACAAAGTCAAAGAAAATTGTAGGAATAAGTCTTCGAATTTGCCCTAATATTGAAGCAACTTTTGAGGAGGAAAGTTCTTTAAAGGGAGGGGAAAATGTAATACCCGAGAAAACAAAAAGAAAAAAAAAAGAAAAGGGAGTAATTAAATAATAAAAGTCCTAATAAAATCAAAGGAAATTAACTTTTGATCAAGGCATATTAAGTTCTTAAGCCATGGTTTAATGAAGCGTATTAAAGGAATTGTAAGGAGATATTCACTTAGTCTTAACCTTGCTTGTGCACAAATCGACTTATTGTACATTATAGAATTAGACTCCTCTTGTAAACTCCGAAAACTCTCAAGGTAAGGGGAAATTTCGCTATTATTCTTCTTATTAAATAGGGAAAATTTTTTATTAATATAAGATTTCTTTTTATAGTAGAACAGAGTAGCCACATGAAGAAGGGAAACATAAAGTTTATGCAACCCTAAATGGATATTGGCAAGTGAAGATCTGATTTGTAGAATTTGAGATTTCTTTATGGTGGTTAAGAATTTTTACGTTGATATTTTACGATTTTACATAGTTTATTAAGGAAAAACAAGAAACTCTAAAGGATCACAGGAGTTAAGGTATGTATCTTATGTTCCATATAATCTCTGTTATCCTTATTCTTTTAACAAGTTTAGGAGATGCTTGTTAGTTAAATAATGCAGTAATAGAATTTATTTGGTAATATTGATTTGAAATAAGAGTTAGAGATGTGTAATTTATAATGTATTGTTAATAAGTGTTTTCTTAAAGAGTCGAGTTGTTTTTAATAATTTAAGGGTGTTTTGATCTATATATTGAGATGTTGGAGGATAAAATAGGTTTAGAAAGGTTTTAGGCGAGAGAGAAAGAAAAAAGTTTGACTAGAAAGTTACATGACCAAAAGACACAACCGTGTCTCTAGTAGTGTCTCTTGCAGTAAGCGCTGGTAGACTAGAAAGTTATATGACCGAAAGATACAACCGTATCTCTCATAGTATTAAAGTGTAACTCAGTAAGTTATATGGCCAAAAAGACATGATTGTGTACTTGACCATATCATAGGCTTTTCTTTTTTAAGTTAAGTTTTTCCTTTTCTTTTTGTTTTATTCCTTTGTTACCTCTAAAGTAAACTCCTTTAATTTATCATTAAGTGAATTTAAGGAGATTTAAATGGTCTAAAAGTGAGTTTTAACTAGAAGAAATTGTTTATTCAATATTTGAAGAAGTTTAATGAGTATCTAATTGGTTCTAAGATTTAAAGCTAGACTTGATTCAATGGTAATAGATTCGAAATAATTAGGTACGTGACACTTACTTATTGTATGTGAGTGTTAGAATAGTAAAAATTAAAATGAATTAAATGTATAATTATTTTATGTATCATTTTGTTGCTTGTGTTTAACTTAACATAAAGGCCTGTAGTAATAGATCCCTAGGGGGCAACCCCAATAATCTATGTGATGTGTTGTCCCTTGTAGAATCTCACATGGAATGATCTAGGCTAGATTTTGGTTGTCGTAGAGGGACTCAAAGAGCCATGCTCAACATTAGGTTATAGAAGGGCACGAAAAGTTATACCCAAAAGCTAGGTTATGATATATTGATGATGTTATTAAGTCATAAGAACTACTACTGTGTGTTTATGTTAATGGCTTAAAAGTTAAGATAAATGAATAAATTATATGGATTACTTGCTTGCATTTCTATGCATGTGGATATGTATTATTTGATCGTGCACGTGTGGTTGTGTGTTATGTATTTGGCTTCGGCTCACTTTATTATATTTTTAGTTATAAGACTTGCAATTGTACTACTTGACTTCAATAACTTATGGAGCTTACTGTTACTACCTAGGGATAGGAAAAGTGAGGACTACATTTGGTAATAAAGAATATCTTAAGAAATTAAATTATAAGATTTTTTAGTCTTATGTGGTTACATTGGTTGATCGGGCATCAATATTTCTTAGCTAGAAATTATTCTAGCATTATTTAGAGATTTAATTGTATAAAATTGTTTGGAGACTTTTACAGGTATTATTTGGAGTTTTTAGTCGAATGTTACGCTTGACATGTCAATAGAGTCTAAGGATAGTTGGCAGTTTGTGATGTCATTGATTCTGGGGCATTATAGTATTAGTTTGCGACAATGTCATAGCAATACCTCAACTTTACCACTTTGTCCAATTATACACTTAATTAGTGATCTAGTTCTCACTATTTACATTTCACTTAACTCCAGTTTACACCAATAGTTCAATCATTATGATCAACCAATGGGGTGTGACAAAACTCCTATAAGGCCATAGGCAGCCATCCATGACTGCTTGTGGGTCTCATGACCCACATTTTTTAAGAGGGTCGTCACCTAAAATTTTGTAGATCTAGTTAGCAACCACTTATCAAGGGTTATGTGACCCCATACGGCTATAGGTAGCTACGCAATTAGCTAATTATCCAAAATTATCGCAGTTTTATGTAAACTTTTTCTTTTTTTTTCCAATGAAATGAAGCACCATTAGCAAGAATCATCATTTTTCAATTATAGAAACGAAAATTAAAAAAAAAAAATCTAAGTAAAAGGAAACCCAAATACAATCCATATTTCTCATAACTTATAAATAGGGATGAGTAAGTACAAAGTGAATAAGATATGAGACACTACCTATATCCTATTTTATAAGTATAAGTTTTTAAATTTTTATATTCGAAACCTACCATATGACACCTCAAAATTATCCTATATCTTATATACTATAGAGTTTATATTTTTTTTTTCTTTATCTTCATTCAAAACTTTTTATTAGATGCATAATTAATATCAAAATTATAATTACATTATTGTTAGACCATCTAGTAATAATTTGTATAGTTTGCAGTACATTTTAAATTGAGATAATATACAATTTTATTAAGAAAATAAGAATATTTTTGCAATTAGAAAAGTTTAAACCTTTAGTTGGGTCATGCTTAATTTTTTTTCTTATCATCAAAATAAAATTTTTATCAAAACACAATGTTATTATTAACAGAATACAAAAACCAAATGCGAGTATTATTAAGAATTAAGATTTTTTTCTAAGATTTTACTAGAGTAAAATTAGTAAAAGAGGAAGAAAGTGGCAAAAAAAAAATTAAGTGGTAAAAGAAGAGAAAGGTTTAAAAAAGAAAAAGAAAAAGAAGAAGAAGAAGAAGAAGAGAGGCACTTAATAATAAACATAAGTAATGTATAGTACTATGTCACGATTGATGCGCAAGTATAGTCTAGAGTAAAATGGAATAGAATTGATTGAAATAAAATGGAATGAAATGAGGGCTAAAATAATAAATCATTTCTTATATTTGGAGATGGACATGAAATGAAACAAAATGATATTAGATGCATAAATAGTGGTAATTGTAAAAAAAAAAAAATTAATTATTGCATGTTATAATTTATTTGAAAATAAAATAAGTAATTTTAAATTATTGTAATTGATAAGGGTAGAATGGATTTGAGATCGAATCGACAATTTAGTGTTCAAATTACACTTGTAAGCATGGAAAAAGGGAATGGAACTCAGTGCTGTAATTCAATTCTAATTCATTTCCACATACCAAACCTGACGTTAAGGTTTTATTATGAGCTTCACTTTTATTGTTATTTCCTTAAGACTGAAAAAGAAAGTGATAATATTAATTTGTATTTATATAGTTAATTATTCCGATTCATTTTCATATACTAAACATAACATTATGAGGTACTCAGATTTCATATCTGTATTCTATACTATGAGATTAGGTTACAAAAAATTATTATCTAAAACCTATCTTATGATCCCTATTATTCACCTAAAACTTGTCTTGTGGAATAGAGTTTAATTAGATACACTATACAATGAGATTACTCACTTATACTTACTTATAAACCCTTTTAAGTTAATAAAGTATCTACTTCATTGGTTCGACATCCCAACAAAAGGCGATTTCCAAAAAGCTATAACACAAATGTCTATGTCCAATGACTTTATATAGGAAAATTAAATGATATTAAGTGAACATTAAATAGATTTTTTTTTTTTTTTTGCAAACATTTAATTGATTCAATGTACAAAAGATATAAGAGCCTTATGAAATAGTTTAATTTGCATATTAATGTGCACTTAATTAAAAAAAATTTATAATGTCATAAGATTCTATAGGAAGGTCGAATCTAAATTTTAAACTGTAGATGCAAAATAATTAAAATATATAAAATAATTTACTATCTTCTAAAATATACAATATATAGCTAAATAGACTTATAGTCGAATAACATAAACTCAAGTCTCCCAATAGATGAACCATGTTCAAATCCCCCTTCCCCTAGATGGAAAATAATTATCATATATAAAATAATTTACTATCTTCTGAAATATATAACATATAACCAAATAGACTTATAACCTAGTGGTATGAACACCAGTCTCCTAATTGATGGATCGGGTTCGAATCCTCTCTTATCTATTTTAATCACTGAAAAACATATATATACGACATATAGGAAAAATTACATTTTTTTCTTTATTCAAGATTAGAAAGGCTATCGTACAACAAAAATAAATATATTATCTTATTGCAATAAATCCTTATAATTTTGAAAAAAATATTTATAGGGAAAATGGCATCAACATCATTTCATTTACTTTTTCCTTTTTTTTTTACAAGTTAGTTAAGATCTAGCAAGAGGACATATATTATGGACAAATTTAGATCTTCTTCCCAAATGAAGACCTTCTAGCTAAAATAGAAAGGGTATGTCTAGTAAGTGCTTTCGGCCTACTCATGCGTGTTCCAAAATTTAGTAAGTGTTTGGTTGTCTCTTTATATATATTCTGACAAATGAATTTACCTAAGATGTCTAATAATAAAATGAAAGAGAATAAAGTACCTTTGACCACCAACCCTTGGAATGCCCTAATATATTGTATGCATTGAGTCAACATAAATATCATCTTATGTTAGAATCATTATTCTTAAGGAGGTAATTTAATTTAAGAGGTATTATTTGGGCTTAATCTCTATTATCATGTGTTTTCCTACAACTTTAACATTAAATTTTGATTCTATTTGATCATCGAATGATATAAATAGAAAGCAAAACTCAGTGAAACTTATAAAGATTCATGCTCAGCTTGTATAAAAGTAATTTACTCAAATCAAAGATTATGGATTAATTTTGAGATTTGAATAAAAATTTTATATAATAAAGACAAAATATTAATATTGATGTAAGATTTATTGTGCCGGTAAAATGAATAATGAAAAAAATAATCAGAGAAAAACAAAGTAAATAAATCTATAATATTGAAAAAGCTGCTTTTTTTATATAAAACTTGCCTAGAAAAAAGAGGAGAGATGAGATAGGATAGAGAGATTTATAAGGTGGGGAAATTAAGGAGTTGTCATATTTATCTATGTTATTAATCCTTCATAGATAATATTGATGTTGGCATTTTTGTTAATAATATTAGATTTAGGCTAAATAAGTAATTTACTTAGACAAAGAAGAGAGGGAATTTAATTTAGTGGAAAAGTTAAGGAGCTACTACATTTACCCGTGTTATAAATCCTTCATAGTAGGATTGCAAATGAGCCATGAATAAAGAGTTAAGCTTGGCTCATTTAAAACTTCTCGAGCTTAAGGTCGAAACAAATTTTTATCGACCCCTACAAATTAAGCTCAATTTCAGATCATTTAGATAAATAAGCATTGTTTTGAGCTCAAACTTTACTCATTAATGATCAAGCTTAATTGAGCTAAGCTTAAAGTGAGCTTTCGAGCTCCAACCTACTTAGAAGCTTAAGTATACGAAATGAAGAAATATA
The DNA here is from genome assembly GCA_024138005.1 of Lumnitzera racemosa. Taxonomy (NCBI): domain Eukaryota; kingdom Viridiplantae; phylum Streptophyta; class Magnoliopsida; order Myrtales; family Combretaceae; genus Lumnitzera; species Lumnitzera racemosa. The sequence goes on from JAMXBC010000008.1 coordinate 37,291,991, forward strand.
TGAATAAATAGATTGATGAATAGTAAATAAGGATTAAATTATATATTATCTTAAAACATATTATATATTTATGTATATTATATAAATATTAGCTTTTAGATTTTAATAATATATAATATTTATAATATACATAAAGCTTATGAGCAAAATCACAATTTTAAATGAGCTAGCTCATAAGCCTAAATGAGTGAGTTTCATGAGCCTATATTAGAGCTCGAACTCAACTCATTTAGATAGATAAGCTTTATCTTAAGCTCGAGCTGAGCTGAGCTTAAAGTGTGCTAAGCTAGAGTAACCCGAGAGTAACTCGACTCATTTATAACCCTACTTAATAGATCATATTACACCATGTTCACTCAAAGAGAATGGTGATTCCATTCTCCCCTTATTCCTTGTGACACTCTTATTACGCTGTTTAGTTCATTTTTTATCTCCAAATTATGATATGATAGAATCCAAATTACTTATCATGGAATTGCAATTACAATGATCCTATCTAGGATTCCTCATTACTTATAGATTTGCTTTTTCTTTCCAATATTAACCTCATCCAAATATCAAAAATGATAAACTACCGCCAACCACTAGATACAGCTTCTACCACCAACATTAACCACCACCATGCTTCTCTTGTTGAGCATATCCTTCTTCGTCCAACTAGTGATGAATAACCATGGATTTACAAAGATGGGAGTAGAATACGGTCATGCAATTAAAAATAAAAGGTTGATTTTTTTCGGAAATCAAACAACCTGATTGGGTTTATAAACAGCTTAGAGGAAGAAGAACCTTGCTTGGGTTTACAATGAAATCTTCATTAGGTTTATAAAGAACAAATTCAACTTTTTTTGGGAATCAATAAATTCATTTACAATTTGATAAATAATCTTCCTCCACTAATTGGATCTCGCTTCCATGGCCGTTCCTCCTCCGATTGAATCTTACCTCCCACGGCTATTCCCAAACATAACAAAAATTTGAACCTCAATGTAGATGAAAACATCGTCAATGATTTGTTTAGCCAACACCACTAAGGGAAAGCTAACACAAATGAAGTCGATAATGGATTTAGAAAAAGAGTCATTCTATAAAGTTGACCATGTTGTCAATTGGGTTAAGGTTTCAATGGCGGCAATAGTAAAATTAAAGAAGAAGAAAAACAAGGGTAAAATAGTCTTTAAATTTTATTACAAGTTTATTTAGGCTTGTGTTTTTTTTTGTTTAACTAAACCATGTAATACAAATTCCTCCCCTATTACATACCCAATGAATTCAAATTCCATTCGGCAAACTAAACGGATTGTTAATATTGGTATGCTTTTTTTGAATAATACTATATTGAGACTAAATAAGTGATTTTCAGAAAGATGATTACTAAAATCTACTCTAACTTAAATAATATAGATAAATAACCTAAACCGGTCAACATAAGCAACAAAAAAATGACCCAATAATGGTAAGAATGGATATGATATTATAATACTTTTCTTATATGTGATTTCAATCAACTTTAATGAATTTGACAACTATTTTTATGAATTGACGAAAAGTACAACCAAACACCACTCTCAATACGAATATGGCACACTTAATTTTGCTCCATTTGTATTAAATTTATAACCAAAACTATGGTCATAAAGGTTGCAATTCTATCAAGATTTTCAATGTATTTAAATATATAAAATCGTACAGATCTGGTAAAGTTGTAAACTTATAAATTCGTATCCAAAAAATCATAATTCCATCAAAAATCTATACCTAAATAATTTTGCATTCGTTTTAACTAAAAAGGAAAATATCATGAAACCATAAGCTTATAAAAATGTATAATTAACTTGCGATTTTAACGACCATATTTATAACCCAATCTTTTTATTGATTAGTGTTTTCTAGCTTACATGTATATTTTCCCTTACATATAGTGTATTTTTTTCAAAATAGCTAACCATTTTCATTCTCATTTCAAAGCAATGAGAGAGATAGACGAAAGAATGAGGGTACCATATTGTGGAACTTGTCATTCTGGCCTCCATATGAAAATAAAATGAATGGGGATTGGCACGATGTTATCCAATGGTACCTGGCTATGTAAAATCATTTTTATGAGTATATTTAGATTTTATTAACTACAAATGTTTTGCAAAACGATCTAGCTTTATAATCTTTTTAGGTTCTGTAAACTTATTGATAACTCTAATTTTAAACATATTTCATAGGGTGATTTTATAGTATTTTCCGCATGTTTTTGGTTTTCTTTAAAGAATTTGATACTTAATTGAGTAAAATGTTGATTTCAGGGTTTAAACGCGTTCTAGGCTCGAAAACGAAGAAAAGGAATCAAGTTTCACTCAATTCCGAGTTCAAATGAAGAAGTTATGAATTTTTGAAGTTGTGCAGAAAATTGCACGACCTGGGGATACGACCATGTCCCAAGCCGTGTCGGGTGACGAAAACAAAATCTTTTTGATACACTATAAAAAGACATATTAGGGTTTCAAAAAAAAAAAGAAAGAAAAGACATTATAGAAACAAGAGACACAAGAGACACAAGAGACGAGAGGAGATTAGAGAAGAACATTAATCAAAAAGCAAGAACGACATCGATTTCAAGAATAGAGAGATTGTTCATCAAATCAAAGAGGGGTTTTTATGCTTTATTTTACATTTTTTATGAAACTCGTTTTTAGATTCGTTATGATAGCTTAGAATTAGAGTATTTAGGATTATGGAACCTAGGGTTTCATGTAACCCTTGGATTGAATTATAATTTCAATAAAGTTTTTACCTTTTCTTGATTCAATTATGTCGTTAATTATGGATTGATAATTCTAGAGTGTCAATATATGATATTATGCATGTTAATTGAGAAATTGCATGTGTAATTAGATCTAGGCATAATTGAAGAGAATTACATGTATACTTAGAGATAAGATACATGTTTCTTCCGGAAAGTTGATTGTTTGCATGGGAATTCATTACACGTTAATGCAATTCTAAATTATATTACTAAGTGAAGAGATTCCGGTAAATAATTTAGGATTAGGGTTAATATGCTTGAGAAAGATATTAGCTTTAATTGTGAATCCCTCCGGTCAAGAATAATAGAAATTGAATTGGATATATTTTAAAAAGGTTACATGTTAAACACTAGGGGAAATAATTCCTAAATACATTATTGCATACTTGAAGTCGTTCGTAATTTATTGCTTTCTAATTTGCGTAATTAAGTCTCATAAGTAGTTTAGTTGTTAATTTTAGTATTTTTAATTAATTCAAACTTTCACAATTTTTCGGTTAGATAATAAAGCTAAAGTTAATATTAGTACTCAAAATCTTTGAGGGATCGACTCGGACTCACATTCGCTATATTAAAACTGATAGGTGCGCTTGCCTTATATCACTTATAAAATTACAATGATAGGGCCTATATCTTTTTGATAAATATTTGGATCTCCCTCATAAAAAGTTTTAGGGGTTCTCTATGTTTTTATAAAATTATCTAGCCATGTCCATATCTTTTTAAAATTCATGAGGAGTTAAATGCTACATCTATGCATACATGTATGATTAAAAAAACATGGGTGTTCTAAGTAATTTTGAAAGTTTCAGGAGCCTTCGATTCAAATCTCAAATTCTACATATTAATGGCCAATGCAAGCATGAAATGGTTGGTGAGGTTATAGAGGTGCGGCGTAAGGTGACTAAGTACAAAATTGGAGATAAGTTTGGGGTTAAGCGCTTGGTAGGGTCTTGTTGCTCATGTGTAAGATGTATTGATAATCTTGAAAACCATTGCTCCAATATAATTGGTGTATACCAAAGCAAAAACTATGACACAACCATCACATACAAAGGATATGCCGACTCCGTAGTATCTGGCGAGCATTTTGTGTTCCAGTTTCCTATGAGACCCTTCGAGTTAGATAAACCAAGATTCCATCTTGGTGTGGTTAGATTAAGTAGTCTCAGTCACATGGCTGTCAAGTTTGCAAAAGCCTTTGGACTTAAGGTTACAGTAATAAGTACTTCACCAAATAAAAAGCAGGAAGCAATTGAGACTCTTGGTATTGACGCTTTCTTGGTTAGCAAAAATAAGCAAGAGATGCAGGTAATTAACTAACTCAATTCTGAATTCCTTAATATCATACTGCTTTATTCCATATGTACAATTGTTATTCGATTTGATCCGATGTTGTCGTCGACTTAAATGAGTTTTAGGCTGGAAAGCCAACAATGGATGGAATCATAGATACTGTTTCAACAGACTACACTCTCTTACCATTGATACGTCTTCTTAAGTTCAATGGAAAGCTTATTTTGGTTGGTGCTCCTAATAAGCCATTAGAGTTGCCTCATATTCCTTTGATTCAAAGCACATATACGTCATTTGCATGTGTTGCTATAATATGAGACATACTGTTGTGTTGATTTTCTTACTCTGTCTTAATTTCTCTGGTCTTATCTCTATTACCAGGGAGGAAGACTGTGGCTGGAAGTAATATTGGTAGAATGAAAGAGACTCAAGAAATGATCAACTTTGCTACCAAACACAACGTAACTGTAAATGTTGAGATAATTCCTATGGACTATGTTAATACAACTATGGAGCACCTTCAAAAAGGAGATTTTAAATATCGATTTGTTATTGATAATGGAAACACATTAACATCCACCCCTTAGATTTCAATAGATCATCAAATAGGGAAATTAATTTATTTGTGATGCAAAAGGGGGTATTAGTTTATCTATGATTTACAAAATGTCATTTACCCTTTTATAAATGATTTTGTTTCCTGTTTAGATGATGTTAAACATAAATTAATACTCATGGGTTGGATTTTGCTTCTTCTAGTACATACATCTATGACTTTGCTGTTTAAAGTACCACTTAAATGAGATCAAAGTCTATAGCTCATATATTGTCATGGGGTGATGGGTGATTGTTAATAATTATACCTCTAAACATTTTTAAAAGTTATTGCTCATGAATATACGCCTAACTGTAGTTGATTATTGAGTATCGTCTTTAAGTTTTAGTCGGTAGAGATTAATTTAAATTGGGTTGTGTACTATCAATTGAGCCTGCAAAACAAGAACCAGTGAGGGACACTGGGAGATTATCCAACATGGTTACTTCAATACTTAAGTTTGTAATATACAAAGAGAGATGTAACTAATATGCTAAGGAGTAGAACAAAGCTCAAGTGCACAAAGTGTTAAGTGATTGACTGTTGAAAGGTAGCTTGGTATTTATAGAGGAGGGTAGGCGGTGGTTAGAGGACCGTTAGTGGGTAGAGGACATGTC